>JAMXBD010000393.1:600000-1051729 GCA_024138025.1 Combretum micranthum | reverse complement strand
AAGTCGAGAAAAAAAAATAAAGCAAAACTAATGGGTATGTTGATTTTGGTTTTGCTACTGATTGTGAAAAAATCGTTTTAAAAACGGAGAACAAAAATTAACTTGAGTTCGGGGGCTAAACCTATTAAACTAATGGTTACCACTTTAACTTTCCAAATTTAAATTGCTTTCTTTTAAACCCTAATTTGAAAATCTAAACAATTTACCAGGATCTAATTAACTAAACATATCCTATCAAATTTATCAATAATCATATATAATCTAAAAACCCGAAATATTCAAATCTTATCAAATTCTATAAATATTCATATTCTAAACTAAACAAATCAAATAAATTCACAAAAATAATTTTTTTATATTTAAGTCGCCCATTTAGGTTCCTACGTACCGCTAATCGGGATCAGACCACATGTAGTTCTTTTAGAAAAAATTAATTTTTTGGTTAATTTTAGAATTTTTTGAAATCTTTTCGCTTTAAGTTTATTAAATTTTATTAATTTTAACAAAATTAATTTTTTGATATGGATCCTAAATCTATCAATTTTAGGTTTTTTTTTATAAAAATTAAACTTTTCTATGTGACAAAAATTTTGAACAAGAAATCATAATCACATATCATGCATATCAATTGATCCTACATATCATCAAGAATAAATAATATTATTAGGAATATTAATATTTAACAAGCTAATTTTAACAAAACAATATCATGGCATAATCAAGATTTTTATATATTTGAAATTACATTATGAAAGGCAAAATTTCAATGTGGTTTCATATATGGTGAAATCATAAAATTTAATGTCATTACAATCAAGGTCATCACTATATTATAATAAGGTGAAATCATGGCATAAAGGAATCTTAATGACTATCATCATACAAGATCACACAATTTCAAATGTTATAAACCTAAAACTCTAAAAAAATTTCATATATTCTTTATGATTATGGCATGATTATAGTTATATTATCAATAACAAGATTTTAATGTAATTCTACGAACAAGTACCTAACAAAATTCAATTTTATCACAAAAAAAAAAAGATCATTACCATATTTATGCAAAAAGAGAGAACATTCAAAACTATATCATGACAAATTAGATCCTAAAATTTCAACTTAATATTTTTAGAACAAATTTATGAAACAATCATTCATTTTAAAAAAATATATATAATGACTATACTATCATGATTCAAGCTATTACTAATTTTACATATTTAAATTTTTTTTTTTACACAATATATTCATAACAAATTTTGATATTATAATTATATACTATTTTTTTATTTTTTCTATTTCTATTTTCCTATTATTATTATTATTATTATTATTATTAATTAACTAGAAACTTACCTGTGCTGCAGAATGAATTCGCCTGGAGGAGAATCGCGCTAGGGAAATTAGCCGACAAGGAACGCGCGTGGAAGCTGGTGATCCTGGAATGAGGAACGCGCGCGGAAGGAGAAATCGTCGATCAGCAACAGCGACGGTCGAGAGTGAGCTCTGACGATGGGGCTCCAGTCGTATTTTTCAATCCAACTGTTCAACTCACGAACGGTCAACAGATCAGGAGCGGCAAATGGATTGCTGAGCGCGGACTCAGTCCCGATCGATGCGGATCCAGGTCGTGACTTGTACAAAGCAGGCAGGTCTGATTCCGAAATTCAAGTCAAGCAATGACAGACAATTCCAGGAATCCACTCACAAACAGAAACGTTCGACAGCGGGTTCAACAATGGTGATGGAAGTGCTCGACTTCCTGGCGTATCAAATGCTTTTTTTTTTTTTTTCTTTTCTTTGTTTTTTGTACCCTTTTCGTGTTCTTTTTCTTTCTATTTATAGAGCTAGGGTTTCATATTTTATTTCGATTTTCATCCGAAAAAATCGGACTAAAACGGTTGTAATTTGCAATTAGCTATCATTAACGTTCAAACACGTTGTGAGCGAAAAAAAAATGGATTTTTGAGCTTTTTTCGGAAGTGTAAAAATGAATTTTTTTCAAATTTTAAGTCCGGATTTGAAATAGTTATGGTTTATGAAAATATGCAAATTATATATCAAAATGAAGTACTCCGTGTCTAGTTTCAAAATACGTATTTGTTTTGTAAAAAACGGGTTTGAAAACCGGTCAAAAATGGACTTGAAAATACCCCATCGGGGGGCCGAAGATAGGAGATAATGAACAGTAAATTTTTTTTTACAATTTTTGAAATTATATTATACTATATTAATTATATATATTACATCCATTATATTTATTTCTATTAAATTGATTTATTTTTCTAATTTTCATTCCTAATTTTAACATTTTATAATTTGCAAAGATTCAATTAATTTAATTAGGTGTATACTAAGATTAGTACTTATTTTGATAAAAATAAATATCAAAATGAGGTATCTACAGTATTGTTCTTCCATAATTAAGGTTTCTACAAGGAAGAATATTTCCTCCTTTTTTTTTAGTCCCTTTAATGCTAACAAATAGGACCATTTGTCAAACTACGTGCAGAACCAGGACTTAGCAAACAATTGGATTGGTCAACATGTCACAAGATTATAATAGGGATTGCCCGAGGTCTTCTTTATCTTCATGAGGATTCTCAACTAACAATTATTCATCGTGATATTAAGGCTAGTAACATTTTGCTAGATCATGAGATGAATCCAAAAATCTATGATTTTGGTATGGCTAGGATGTTTTGTGCTCATCAAACCAAAGCGAGTACAAATAGAATTGTTGGCACATTGTAAGTTTCTCTTGAACCTTCATGATTGGTAAAACAAGATGAAAGGTCTAAATAGGATAATAATAATCCTATGTCGTACTTGGTAAGGGCTAAAAAATTGTAATTTGCATATGTGATGGATTTTATGTAACAGGTGCAATAAGCTATTTTGAACCTCGTTTGAATATCATTTCCATATCCGATTTCCTTCCCTATCCTATCTAGACTTTATATCTATTAAGAGTATTACTCTTGAGTTGATGGCGAATAGGGATAGATATCTCTTGGTTATTTAACCAAGTCTCTCTCTTTCTAAAGAGAATATAAACTTATACTCGATGCGAGCAATTGCCCTTTTAAGATTGTATTATTTCAAGATTTTCATTCTAAAGTATTTCATTGGGTGTCAGCGGCTATATGCCTCCAGAGTATATAATGTTGGGCAGTTTTTCTATGAAATCAGATGTTTACAGCTACGTGTCCTATTGCTTGAGATATAACAGGCAAAAGGAACAGCAAATCCTACTCAGAAGAACAGGATCAATATCTTATAACGCACGTAAGTATATGAGCAATGTTTGGCGCCAAATCGTAAATTCAATATTTAGAATGTATATAACTTGGAAGATTAAGAATGATAACTATATAATAATATATATATAATATATGAAGGAGGTAAAAAAACTAATGTTAGAAACATCATACTCTATATTTTATAAAATTCCCACATAGTTACTTGGTTTGGTTTAAAAATCCATTTGTTATTGTGTATTGCAACCAATATCAATGTTGACCTCTTATCAATAGAGATAGATGATTCAAGGACAAACCAAGACACAAGTAGTGAACCTGTTTTAACCCAACTTAAAAGAGAATCAGAGGAGACTGTGCCGAGTTTTGCTAGAATGTAACTTCTAATTACATGTTTCAAGATTGACTTTATATGTCAAGAATGGCAGAATTGAACTAAATCACTCACTGGAGAAATAGGGGTAAAAAACCAAAAATAGACCCAATCATAAGGTCTCATGAAAAAAGACATCAGGTGATCAATGGGGACGATTGTGATGTCCCATATGTGTAAAGGTCACGTATGGAGTGCAGGAGAGATTTGATATTAATTTATATGGTGAAGTAGTGATTACCAATTATTACTAGAAAGAAATATTTGGATCAAGTGGTTAGAAAAACCGTAATTTGGCTTCAATTTATATAATTTCATGAGGAATGCAGTCGTATTTTTTTATGACTTTTTTATCATCACTATATTATTTATCGATAAGAATCTCAAATATTACATGTAGCATTTGTATTCAAACGTAGCCATATATTTTATCTTACATTGATAAGGGTACGTACTTTTGCTTTGCGACATAATATTATTAATTATCATTACACCAATAATAGTCAAGCCTTCTTTTCTTTCCGCTATGTGTGGATGGTTATATAGACTTTATTTTATCAACTACTAAACTAAAAACCAATAGTTTCATTAATACCTAGATATGTCACCAAAGGGTCTAACTAATCATAGGCGTAGTCTTTATTAAATTTTTATACGATTTCTGCTTTCCTCTGTATTAGTCTATTATCCTACTTGTTGAACAATTAATGGAATAACCAACCAAATAAATAATCCTAGGACTATGTAACTTTTACTCAAATATATGTTTTATCATTTTTTATTACTTTTCTCTACGAGTGGCTTTTGCTTTATACTAACCCTAATAATTTTGAAGGTTTGGCAACATTGGAATAATGGAACACCTTTGAATATAGTGGATCCAAGTATTGGGCATGCTTATTCAGTTAGTGAAGTTATCCATTGTATCCACGTTGGTTTGCTATGCGTTCAAGAGGACATGGAAGAGAGACCCACCATGGATGCAGTTATTGTAATGCTGAGTGTTAGTGATTCCATCAGTTTGCCATTGCCCGGGCAACCTTTTCTGGTTTTTTGAGGAAATAAATCTTTGAGAAGACTACCAAGTGCAGTCTCAAAGATATCTTCCAGTAGTATCACGCTTTTGCCTTGGAAATTAGGACATAGAATTTGACCTTCTTTAATATTTCCTACGATGATTATTGTGAGTACACTATGAGTAGTTTTGTTGACCATGCATGGCCACTATTATCGGTTCTATGTAACATTAAACATGGTGTAATGTTAAATAGTGATGAAGTGGAGATAATGGCAAACATGTACTTAGAAAAGAGAAATAAAAATTGGTCTGTTACTATTAGGGGTTTTGAAGACCCTATCTTAAAAGAAACAAGCTAGTTTAAAGAAGTCAATGCTTTTGCCGATGAGCTACGCTAGTTTTTGGCTAAAATCTTTCGTTTAGGTATCAAACGATCATTTTTAGTATTTTTGGCAGGTTTTGTTTTGCTTATAACCTTTTATAAGAGTGTCCGTTTTGTATACCATATATGCCATTTTATTTGTCTTTATATGTACTTCATTTTAAGAACTTTTTTATTTTTTGGCAATTTCGGTTCTATTTTTGGTAGCTTTTAAGCTAGCCTATAAATTGTATGCCATAGGACAAATGAACAATCACTTATCATATATAAATATATATATATATATTTGTAAAAGTTTCAAAGCCGTCATTGCTCTTTTCTCAAAATTTCGAATTCTTACATAAAGTTTAGAATTTTTATGCCAATAACCTAGGAATTCTCAGCATCAATAAGTGTTGAAGACCACAAGCTGAGTATTCATGCACGAATCAACATCTTGCAATAAATCCCTAATTAACCCGGTGCGTCAAATAGAAAGGATAATAAACATGTTGATGTTCAATACATGAAAAAAGAAGGCAATTGCTAAAATTTCTCTCATTGCAACTGATGAAAATTTCAACATTTTTGGGTTGAAATGCTTCTATTGTATAAATTATTATTTTTGTTTTTATGGTTTTCATATTATATAGTATGTTTGTGTATGTCCTTTATATATTATATCAGCTTCATACTGTATATATATATATATATATATTATATATGTATATACATATATTTTGGGCTATTGATTAATTAAAAGATAATAGAACCATCTAATTTATTTGAACTAATATTTTTGTTTGTTATATATGTGTGTGTGTATCCAGGATTAATGCAGTTATAAACCTTGTACCGTTCCAAATTAATTGAAGCAGGAGATGCACATAGAGAACACAAGATTACCTTCAAGGATTACCTGCACACTTCGCTCAGTGTAGAAACGATCTCCCTGAAGTTGAATGCCGGCAGCGTCTTCACCTTGGAGCTGGAAAAGTTCAACGCCTCAAGTGGGCAAGATTGGAGGCAGGGTCATGCTTCCCGGTTGCTTCGTCCGCTTCGAAATCTACTCACTTTATGATACCAGTAAGGAGACTCAAATTGATTTCAAATCGATTTTATGGTAACAGTTCTACTCTATTCATCAATAATACTAATTAAATTACAATATTATTTTATTTAGTAAAATAAACGGGTAGTTAGTGTTTACTTTCTGGACAATGACTTTTGGACTTTTTTTTTTTTTTTTCCAATCCTAGATTGTCAATTGTTATTATAAGCTAAACTAGTACTGTTTCTAATAATCTCATTTTTGCTAGACTAGTACTGTAAGCTAAGTATAATTTGCTGCATTGAAGAAAGAAGGAAACTTTCATTGCAAATTACCATTCCCATTGTAGGTGTTGGAGCAGTTTTTCTGCTGTCGTCCAGGGTGCTAGACTACTAATTCACAAAAAAATGGGCATCAAGAAGATACATATTATCAAGAAGAATGTCTAAATCATCCGGTACATTTTATTTATTTGTTATTTATGAAATTTAATTATTTTTCTATATCGATTTTTGCATCTTAGATATGTTTAAAACTAAACTTGAACAACTGTAAAGCTCATCTAGATGCAAAAATATAAGAGACAATGTGAACAGTATGACATGTATTTAGATAATTAGATTTTGGTAGTATTAGTAGTGGTGTACATTTAATCATCCTGGTTAATGATTTTTTTTTTTTTTAGTAAATTGTAATGGTATAAATACCTCATGAAGCATAATTAATTCTAATTAAGAATAAAATATACGATTACATACATATCCTCTTCTTCTTTTATAGAATGTGCATCTATGTAATTCTTTGAAGCTCATCTGCTTCCAACAAAGTGGTATTAGAGCCTTGAAAATGAGAAATGGCTTTAAATGAGCATATTTATCCTTTCAATATCCACAAACTCAATAAGAGTAATTATGAGAATTGGTCTATTATAATGAAGGCGATACTTGGCTCTCAGGAGTATGGGATATCATAGAGAAAGGCTATGAAGTTCCTTAAGATGAGACATCATTATCACCACCTGAGAAAGATGCTTTACAAATGCAAAGAAAGAAAGACCAATGTGCTCTCACAATCATTAATCAAGGATTAGATGATGACATGTTTCAAAAAATCGCTAGTGACACAAGCTCTAGAAAGGCATGGGAGACTCTTTAGAACTTTGTTATGGGAGTAGACAAAGTAAAGAAAGTTCGTCTTCAAACTCTAAAGGTTGAGTTTGAATCACTCATAATGAATGAGAGTGAAAATATAGCAGATTGCATCACTAGAGTGTTGACAGTAATAAATCAAATGAAAAGGTTTGGAGAAGTCATACCAAATGTTCATGTGGTAGAGAAGATTTTACGTTCTCTTAACACAAAATTTAATCAGGTAGTAGTTGCTATTAAAGAGTTTAAGGATTTTGGATACCATGTTAGTCAATGAGTTGATTGGATCTTTGCAAGCCCATGAAGCAAGAACAAGATGGACAAGCATTGTTGACAAAAACATACACCAAACCTACAGGAGATTCTTTTGCAAGAAGAGGACGTACTCTACTACAAAGAGGCTGTGGTCTTTGTCACGCCCCAAAGGGTACCCTAAACGCGACAGTCCACCACACTCGATATTTAAACTTAAGTATGGCATCCTTAGTCATCCCATAAGTTTATATATTGAGTGTAAGGTGTACTCACACAACTTTTAGGATCACACTTTGATTCGAGTAGTCTTAAGAAAGCATACATAACATTAAGAATATACATCACAACAAAATAAACAGTTAACTTTACAAAAGCCAAGGGGGCATACCCCCGCCAAAATAATAGGAGTCTACATCGTTTAGCTCCATTTACATATATGAATTCACATTAAAGAGATTTTCCTAGAAGTCCACGCCTACACTAGGTCCGACTTCCTCAAAAGCTCTTTAATTCCATGTGATAAACCTGCACATAAGTCCTCTCGGAACATCCAAAAATAGGAACACTGCAACAAAAACTGTTGGGTATAAGCTAATGCTTAGTGAGATTCATTTTCTTCAAGTAACATGCCCGACCAAGCTAAAATATCTATACAAGCAAGTTATAATTAAGCAACCATATGAATGCACAACCATATGAGAACAAGCATATGACTTTCCGGTAGTCATAAGTGAATGAATTTACGCCCTCCATTCGGGGTTTGGGGTAGTTCATAAGTCATGCAACTACAATTCCAATATTGGTCCATAAGACATGCAACCATAGTCCCAATCTTAAGTGGGGTGGTCCATAAGACATGCAACCACAATTTTTTGTTGGTCATAAGTCATGCAACCATAGTTTCATTATTCGAATGGGGTGGTCCATAAGTCATGACCCTAGTCCCCTTTCATTAAAGACCCGCTGCCTCCCGAGTACACCTTTGTCCCACCAAAGACATACTCGACAATGATATAAGACTCACTACGTGATATACATGTACAATTTATTCATATAATCATGTATATTATTAGATAATTTAAAAGCGATCATACCGATTTCAGACATTCTCAAGTCTATACTAGTTCATACAGAGTTATTGCAACAAATCTTGCCTCGATATACTTATCGTTCATTCATGCAAGTTTAGATCACCATTCAACCATAATTTATCTTTCCTAAGTCTAATGCCACTACTACTACAAGCACATCCAAGAGCATAATTAATTGAGAAATGAACTCACTTGTCCATGTAGTGAAAATCCACTAGTCGTAATAGTCCTCGGGAAGTGGTAACCCGTCCTCCAATTCACCTAAGTACAAAGAATACCCTCAATGAGCATCTCTTATGAAGTTCTATTAAACTTAACAATTTTATTTACTAAGTTCGTCAATTTCCGTCTAGGTTGAATCCTTAACTTGAAAAGGTCATATCTAACTCATTTTAACTCGGAATTTAGCTTATAATATACCGATTTATACCTACTTCGAAAGAGCTATCCATTTCTAAAGTTAATTCAAACATTTAAGATCATTTAGGGGTCGGAAACTTACTGTACAGTAGGGTTGCGAAAATTCCAGATTTGAGCCTTTGTGAAAAATTGCCATATCTACTCTATTTAACTACTTACCAACTCATTTTAGTCCTAAGCTTGCAAGGAGATCTCAACACAAAATTAAGAGATTACATACTTATCTACCAAACATAAAGTTCAAAGAAACTTCTAAGAATCCATATTCATAAAACCGAAATTCACAAGTTGAAACTCATTGTCTTGTTTTGAGTAATTCCTTTACTAAAACTTACTTAGTTCAATGAAAATAATTTTCCTATTATATATTATCAAAGCATTCCATTTTCAATATAAAATACTTGTTTTGAGATCAAAAAGAAGGTTTTAAAAATTGGTCTCCCATAATTACGAATTTCCCTTTGAATTTACAATGAAAACAAGACCTAAATTTTGTTTTATAAAACACTTGATTTAAGCAATACCTTAGGAAAACCATTAAACTTATGAAAATCATTCCTTAAGATATCTATATCAAGAGCCTTATATTTTTGTCTAAATCTTCATTTTAAAGTTGATGATGGGTTTCAAAAATAGGTCTTGGTCTTGATCCGAATTTTCATAAATTTATTTTGGACATATCTCTTGAGAAAATTCATCAAAACTCATGAAAAACAACCCATTACATATTATATCCTAAGAACCCTTCATTTCTTGAATAAAATCCTCATTTGTGAGTTGAAAAACATGTTTTTATTTTGGATCTTTGTCTTGATCCGAAAATACAATTTTTGTTTTTGAAAATAAACTTTGAAAATCAACTTTGATTCTTGCAAGATGAAGCCTTGATGATATACATCCATCAAACCTTCATTTTCTTAACAAAAGCTTCCATTTTAAGACTTGAAAGAGGGTTTTTAAAATAGGGCATTGACAAGTTACGAATTTTTCTTTTTCATTCCAACTTGAATCTAAGATCTACTCAATATATATCCATGAAAGCATAAGAAAAACAGTAGTAGCCTTGAACTCCTAGATCTACACATAACATAACTAAAGCTTGATAAAACTCTAGATCTACAATTATCACATAAACAAGAAGATAAACAAGCCTTCCATATAAAAAAATACTAAGAACAAAAGAGATCATCATCTAGAGGAGTGTTTCACTTCTTGGCATCATCATCCATAGCCTTTTAAGCTTGTGGAATGTCCTTTGATGCATGAAACATCCATGGTATCATCCTAGAACATCTTATAAGAGCAAAAAGAAAAGATTACCTCAAATAATTGCAAGAAATATATGTGGAAGGAAATAAAAATGGGGCAGCTTGTTTATGGAGAAGACAAGCCAAGAAGAAGAGAAAAGAGAGGGAAAAAGAGAGAGGAAAAATATAGGGTTTGTAAAGATGAAAGAGAGAGAGAATAAGATGTTTAAATAGAGAGTTAAGTGTGTTAAATAATTTAAAAAAAAATAAAACATCAGCTGCAGGGAGAGGGGGCTGGCGTGATTTGTGGTGGGGGGAGTGGTTTTGTTTGTTTTTAACTTGTATTTTGAAAGTGTAACAAGTTGCATCCATTTCTAACTAAAATAGACTTTTAAAATATCAAATAATTGATTAAAAATAATGAAAGTGGCTATTTTATGGGGAATGGGCAGCTGCAATTTTGGGAAAGGAAGTGTAAGAAAAAGCAAAAGAAGACATAATAATGTGTAGTAATGATAATGTATGTGTACTTGAGGTATGGGTTGATAAAGTGGCTTTTTGAATAAGAAAATTTATAAATAAATTAAGAAAAATATTTTTATTAAAGTAGCAGAATTTTTATGATTTAAATAAAATAATCAATTAAATTATTTTTAGAAATTTAACAATTTAGTTACCGGTAAGAGTAAAATAAGCTTATATGAGCTATAACTGATATTTTTAGAATCCGAAAAATTCTAAACTTGATATTTTTGAAATCCTTATAAAAATACGAGTCTAAAAATATTAAAGATATATTTTTAATTTTCCGAGCCCCGGGACACGCTTTCCAAAGCAGTATCCAAACGGGTTCGAAATAAGCCGAAATTGAAATCTGATATTTTTAATAATCAAATATTATTACGGACTATTCTAAACACTTTAATTATTTTTCGACTCCTCGATTTACGAACTCGGGTTTTCGGATCTAAACTGTAGGGTTTTACTCAAGTGTTGACTTAAGGTCTCCGGTAGACTTTCCGGCTTAAGGTTTAGGGCTTAGAAAACAGGGGTTTACAACCTACCCACCTTAAAGAAAGTTTTGTCCGCAAAACTTGAAAGACGTACCTGATTCCTCAAACAAACTAGGGTACTTCTGCCGCATTTCACTTTCTGCCTCCCAAGTTGCTTCCTCATGTGCATGATTCCTCCAAAGAACCTTCACATACTTAATTTCCTTATTCCTTAACTTTTGTATCTTTGTGTCCAAAATCTGTAGGGTGCTCCGTAAGTGAGGTTTTCTTTTAATAACACCGGTTCCAATTCTATAACTTGATCCGGGTCGGCTATGTGCTTGCGAAGAACCGAGACATGAAAAACATTGTGCACTCCCGAAAGATTTGGCGGTAAGGCAAGGCGGTATGCTAATTCTCCAACCCGTTCCAATACTTCGAAAGGACCAATATACCGGGGGCTCAACTTTCCTTGTGAGCGAACTCGATGGATACTTTTGATAGGATTTATCTTTAAATACACATGATCACCCACTTGAAACTCAAGAACCCTTCTTTTCAAATCTGCCCAGCTTTTCTGTCTATCCTGAGCTTCCTTCATTCGTTGTTGGATTATCCGAACCTTGTCGGTGGCATCTTGCACTAGATCGGGTCCAAGAACTTCCTTCTCAACATCATCCCAAAACAATGGGGATCTACACTTACGTCCATATAAGGCCTCATAAGGCGGCATCTTGATAGTCGAGTGATAGCTATTGTTGTAAGCGAACTCAACCAAAGGTAAATGCGCTTCCCAACTTCCCTTGAACTCCATCACACATGCCCTAAGCATATCTTCCAAAGTCTGGATCGTTCTTTCCGACTGTCCATCAGTTTGAGGATGATAGGCTGTGCTAAAATGCAACTTTGTCCCCAAACACTTCTGCAAGCTTATCCAGAACTTAGACACAAACCTCGGGTCTCGATCTGATACAATCCCAGCTGGTACTCCATGTAGGCGAACAATTTCCTTCATGTACAGCCTTGCCAATTTATCCATGGAGAAAGTCATACTTATTGGCAAGAAGTGAGCAGACTTAGTTAACCGGTCAACCACAACCCATATAGCATCATGACCTGACGGTGTCCTTGGTAAACCACAAACAAAGTCCATAGAAATCTGGTCCCACTTCCATTCCGGTATAGGCAAAGGTTTTAATAATCCACCCGGCCTTTGATGTTCTACCTTCACTTGTTGGCATGTTGGGCACTTAATCACAAAATCTGCCACATCCCGTTTCATTCCGTTCCACCAATAATGTCCCTTAAGGTCTTGGTACATCTTGGTTCCTCCCGGGTGTACCGTGTACCCAGAATTGTGTGCTTCACTCATGATTTCCTTCCTCATTTCTTCGTCATCAGGCACACACAATCGTCCTTTCATCCTTACTACATCACTATTCAATTGAAAATCAGTATACTTTCCCTCCTGAACTTCCCTTTTTATCCTTTGTATCACTTCATCATAGCGCTGAGCCTCTTTAATCCTTTCCACCAAAGTTGGTTCCAACACCAAATTTGCTATTTCCATTTCCAAGTCTTGCCCAACAAATTCGATGCTTAGCCTCTCAAATTCTTTAATCAATTCTTTCTGGTCCGTCAAAAGAGTTGCGACCTCCCCGTGGTTCTTGCGACTCAAGGCATCGGCAACTGCATTCACCCTTCCCGGGCAATAATTTATCCCCAAATCGTAATCTTTAATTAACTCTAGCCATCTTCGCTGCCTCATGTTCAACTCCTTTTGGGTGAACAAATACTTAAGACTCTTGTGGTCGGTGTAGATCTCACACCGTTGTCCATATAGGTAATGTCTCCATATCTTCAAGGCAAAGACAACAGCGGCTAGTTCCAAGTCATGCGTGGGGTAATTTTGCTCATGTGGCCTTAGCTGTCTTGAAGCATAGGCAATCACCTTTCCTCCTTGCATGAGAACGCATCCGAGACCATTTTTCGAAGCATCACTATGTACCGTATAGGGTTTCTCGGGGTTTGGCAAAACCAAAATCGGAGCAGAGACAAGCCTTTGCTTCAATTCTTGAAAACTTTGGTCCCTCTTTTCCGTCCAAACAAACTTTTCATTCTTTTGCGTTAACTGAGTTAACGGCTTGGCTATCTTGGAAAAGTCTTGGACAAACTTCCTGTAATATCCGGCTAAACCCAGAAAGCTCCTTACTTCAGTCACGGTCTTAGGCGGCTTCCATTCCACCACAGACTTAATCTTCTCAGGGTCTACTGATATGCCTTCACCCGACACAACATGTCCCAAAAATGAAATCCTATCTAGCCAAAAGTCACACTTAGAAAATTTGGCGTATAGCTTATGTTCTTAGGATTTGTAAGGCCATGCGAAGGTGCTCTTCGTGTTGCTCTCTTGTCTTCGAGTAAATCAAAATATCATCAATAAACACAATCACACATTTGTCCAACAATGACTTATATACTCGATTCATCAAGTCCATGAAGGCGGCAGGAGCATTCGTTAATCCAAAAGACATCACTAAGAACTCATAATGTCCATAACGAGTCCGAAAAGCAGTCTTGGCACATCTTCAGGTTTGACCCTTAACTGATGATACCCTGATCGTAGATCAATCCGTGAGAATACACTTGCTCCTTGTAGCTGATCGAAAAGGTCATCAATCCTTGGAAGTGGATACTTATTCTTAATTGTAACCTTGTTCAACTCCCGATAATCAACACATAGTCTCATTGAACCATCCTTCTTCTTAACAAATAATACAGGTGCACCCCATGGTGACACACTTGGTCTTATGAATCCATGGTCCAAGAGTTCTTGCAATTGCTTTTGTAATTCCTTTAACTCAACAGGGGCCATACGATACGGCGCTTTAGATATCGGCTCAGTATTTGGCACCAAGTCAATCTCAAATCAATTTCCCTCTTAGGTGGCAAACCTGGTAGCTCATCCGGAAAGACATCGAGAAATTCTTTGACAACCGTTATATCCTCAATCTTAGGTAATCCTTCTTCTTTTTCTGTTGCATTAAGACAACCTTCACTTTCCATCTTATCCTCTCCATCCATAAGCAACTCAAATGAGCATAGATCAGTTCCTCTTGAAACTACCGTCTCACCTGTGAACTCAACATCCATTCCATCAACATCCTTGAAATTTACTTTCTTCCTTCGACAATCCACAACGGCTTTAGCAATGGCTAACCAACTCATACCCAAAATCACTTCATATTTACTCATCTCCAATACTATCAAATCACACTTCGTACCATGCCCATGAATCTCCATTGGACAATCCTTTAGCATCTCATTTGTCGTCACCACACTCCCAGTCGGGGTTCTAACACGAAAGCTAGAGGCAATAGTGGCTATTGGTAAACCAACTTGTCTAGCCAATCGGTGGTGATGAACGAATGTGTGGCTCCCGTGTCAAAAAGAGCATAAGCAGTCGTCTTAGCTATCCGTATGTGTCCTGCGTCCAACACTTACTAATCACTACCTTCACACCATCCTAACTTATCTTCCTAACTACTTTAACTTAACCAAACTTGTTTTTCTTTTCTTATACTTGAATCTTAACAAATCAAAGCAGCAGAAAAACAAAGACAAGAGTTAGGAGACCTACCTGTCACAAGACCGAAGTCCGGGCCATTATCCTCCTCGAGAGCAGCCAATCCGCAGTCTTCATTTCCCATCTTTCGCATACCCATTGCCCTTCGAGGTTGTAGATCCTCATTCCGTGCATTGCTGACCCAGCACGGCTACTATTATTGTTCCACTATTCCCGTTCCCGGGTCTTGCTGCGCTGATCCCCCAAAAGGTTTAGCTGGAGCATTCTTCCTTTGAGGGCACTCATTGGCAAAGTGACCAAATTGCTTGCAGACAAAGCACATGGTCGTAGTCTTCTTTGGGCAGTTAGCAATCTTGTGGGATGAGTCGCCACAGAAATAACACTTATCTGCCAACTGTGGGCATTTCTTGGGGTAGTGATCCCCTTACATTTCCAGCAACTGACACTCTTAGGGGTAGCCTGTCCCCCACTAGTGTTACCCTTATAGCCATAAGACGGCTTGAACCTCTTGTGGGAGAATCCAGATCCTGATCCCCATAAAACTTCTTTCCAAAAACCGAGGGTGGCTTCTCAGCAGTCTTGCCCTTCCTTTTCTTAGCCCCTTCCACTATCCGGGCTCTTTCTACTAGCTCAACAAAGTTCTTAATATTAAACTCTTCTAGCCTCATCCTCAACTCCTCATCTAATCCATTTAAGAAAACTCGTATTTTTAGCTCCTCACTGTGCTTGTAAGAATCCGGAGCATATTGCAGTAATCGACTAAACTCAGTTTCATATTGCTCACAGTCCTTCCCTTCTGAGCAATGTTCAGGAATTCTGAGCTGAACTGCCCGGAGACTCCGGGGAAGTAATTCTCCAAAACTCATGGCGGAACCTTTCCCAAGTAACTGGTGGCATGAGCTCTCTTTCTTTCGATTCCCACCAAACCCGTGCATTCAACCGAAGCAGGTAAGTGCCATAATCAACTCTCAGGTGGTGTGGCACTCAAAAGCCCTGAAGGATCGCTCTATCTGAGCTAACCAATCCTCAGCCTCATCCGGTCTCCCAAAAGTCCCTTCAAAATATCTGTTACTCTTAATGAACTCGGGTAGGGAGCTTCTGTATGGCCTCATAGGTGGTGGAGGAGGCAAAGGCGCAGTGTGAGAGTGCGCGCTTTCCTGTGCTGGCATCCCCACAGAAGCTTGGGGTGCAGGTGGTGGTGGAGTTGGAGCTGGAGCTTGTGCTTGTGCCGCTGCCGGCAAACTTTGTCGAAGTGCTTCGAGCACTTGTGTCATTTGTGCCATTTGTCCAAGCATGGCTTGCAAAGCTACCTGTGTAGCATCTGCAGGAGGATTTGGAGGAGGGGCGGCTTGTTGCCCTTCTTCCATATTGGGTTGATTGGAGGCGCTTTCCTCCTGACGTCTCCTTCTTCTACCTCGGCTGTAGCAAATTTTATTTTTGTCTAGTTAAGTAATCTTCTCAATATATTCTATTAATGTTTTCAAACGAGGTAACGGAAATAAAAGAAGTAGTAATACGAGCGGAAAATACAAGTTGAAAAGGTAAATCAGGGAATTTAAGTAATAAAATCTGAGATCATAAAACATAAATATAGCTTTATTGAAATTTGAACAACATGCAAAAATCCTCATAATCAAAATCAAGTAAAATTTTATACTATAAGCAACGAAACAATCAACATGTAACAATACAATACAATACCAAAAGCAACTAAAGTAACTAAGCGGCATTCTATGAGAGTCTCATTAGGTCACCTATGAAGGTTTTGCGATACTAAGTCGATTGTTTCCTAGTGGTTACTATCCACAAGGGTTAGAGCGATAGGATTTAGGACCGATACTATGGTCGTCTTCCCATCTAAGTCTTCCTTAGTAATTCTATTATATCCTTCCTTTTTATCCTTTCTTAAGGCTATTTATTTGTAGTTATGATTGTAAACTCTTAACCATGCTCTGATACCAACTTAAACTGTCACGCCCCAAAGGGTACCCTAAACGCGACAGTCCACCACACTCGATATTTAAACTTAAGTATGGCATCCTTAGTCATCCCATAAGTTTATATTGAGTGTAAGGTGTACTCACACAACTTTTAGGATCACACTTTGATTCGAGTAGTCTTAAGAAAGCATACAACATTAAGAATATAATCACAAAATAAACAGTTAACTTTACAAAAGCCAAGGGGGCATACCCCCGCCAAAATAATAGGAGTCTACATCGTTTAGCTCCAATTACATATATGAATTCACATTAAGAGATTTTCCTAGAAGTCCACGCCTACACTAGGTCCCGACTTCCTCAAAAGCTCTTTAATTCCATGTGATAAACCTGCACAAAATGTCCTCTCGGAACATCCAAAAATAGGAACACTGCAACAAAAACTGTTGGGGTATAAGCTAATGCTTAGTGAGATTCATTTTCTTCAAGTAACATGCCCGACCAAGCTAAAATATCTATACAAGCAAGTTATAATTAAGCAACCATATGAATGCACAAGCATATGAGCAACAAGCATATGACTTTCCGGTAGTCATAAGTGAATGAATTTACGCCCTCCATTCGGGGTTTGGGGTAGTTCATAAGTCATGCAACTACAATTCCAAAGTTGGTCCATAAGACATGCAACCATGTCCCAATCTTAAGTGGGGTGGTCCATAAGACATGCAACCACAATTTTTAATGTTGGTCATAAGTCATGCAACCATAGTTTCATTATTCGAATGGGGTGGTCCATAAGTCATGCAACCCTAGCCCCATTCATTAAAGACCCGCTGCCTCCCAAGTACACCTTTGTCCCACCAAAGATATACTCGACAATGATAAGACTCACTACGTGATATGCATGTACATTTATTCATATAATCATGACATATTATTAGATAATTTAAAGGTGACCATACAATTTCAGACATTCCAAATCTATACTAGCTCATACAAGATTATACAACAAAGCTTGCCTCGATATACTTATCGTTCATTCATGCAAGTTTAGATCACCATTCAACACAATTTTATCTTTTCCTAAGTCTAATGCCACTACTACTACAAGCACATCCAAGAGCATAATTAATTGAGAAATGAACTCACTTGTCCATGTAGTGAAAATCCACTAGTCGTAATAGTCCTCGGGAAGTGGTAACCCGTCCTCCAATTCACCTAGGTACAAAGAATACCCTCAATGAGCATCTCTTATGAAGTTCTATTAAACTTAACAATTTTATTTACTAAGTTCGTCAATTTCCGTCTAGGTTGAATCCTTAACTTAAAAAGGTCATATCTAACTCATTTTAACTCGGAATTTAGCTTATAATATACCGATTTATACCTACTTCGAAAGAGCTATCCATTTCTAAAGTTAATTCAAACATTTAAGTCATTTAAGGGTCGGAAACTTACTGTACAGTAGGGTTGCGAAAATTCCAGATTTGAGCCTTTGTGAAAAATTCCATATCTACTCTATTTAACTACTTAGGCCAATTTTAGTCCTAAGCTTGCAAGGAGATCCTCAAACAAAATTAAGAGATTACACTTATCTAATACCAAACATAAAGTTCAAATGAAACTTCTAAGAATCCATATTCATAAAACCAAATTCAAGTTGAAACTCATTGTCTTGTTTTGAGTAATTCCTTTACTAAAACTACTTAGTTCAATGAAAATAATTTTTCCTATATTATATATATCAAAGCATTCCATTTTCAATATAAAATACTTGTTTTGAGATCAAAAAGAAGGTTTTCAAAATTGGTCCTCATAATTACGAATTTCCACTTTGAAACTTACAATGAAAACAAGACCTAAATTTGTCTTTCTAAAAGCACTTGATTTAATATACTTTTAGGAAAACCATTCAAACTTATGAAAATCATTCCTTAAGATATCTATATCAAGAGCCTCTTATATTTTGTCTAAATCTTCATTTTAAAGTTGAATGATGGGTTTCAAAATTAGGTCTTGGTCTTGATCCGAATTTTCATAAATTTATTTTGGACATATCTCTTGGGAAAATTCATCAAAACTCATGAAAAAAACCCATTACATATTATATCCTAAGAAACCTTCATTTCTTGAATAAAATCCTCATTTGTGAGTTGAAAAACATGTTTTATCTTAGATCTTTGTCTTGATCCGAAAATACAATTTTGTTTTTGAAAATAAACTTTGAAAATCAACTTTGATCCTTGCAAGATGAAGCCTTGATGATATACATCCATCAAACCTTCATTTTCTTAACAAAAGCTTCCATTTTAAGACTTGAAAGAGGGTTTTTAAAATAGGGCATTGACAAGTTACGAATTTTTCTTTTTCATTCCAACTTGAATCTAAGATCTACTCAATATATATTCATGAAAGCATAAGAAAAACTCAGTAGTAGACCTTGAACTCCTAGATCTACACATAAACATAACTAAAGCTTTGTAAAACTTTAGATCTACAAATTATCACATAAACAAGAAGATAAACAAGCCCTCCATATAACAAAAATACTAAGAACAAAGGAGATCATCATCTAGAGGAATGTTTCACTTCTTGGCATCATCATCCATAGCCTTTCAAGCTTGTGGAATGTCCTTTGATGCATGAAACATTCATGGTATGATCCTAGAACATCTTATAAGAGCAAAAAGGAAAAGATTACCTCAAAGACTTGCAAGAAAAATATGTGGAAGTGTGAAATGGAAATGGGGGCAGCTTGTTTATGGAGAAGACAAGCCAAGAAGAAGAGAAAAAGAGAGGGAAAAAGAGAGAGGAAAAATATAGGGTTTGTAAAGATGAAAGAGAGAGAGAATAAGATGTTTAAATAGAGAGTTAAGTGTGTTAAATAATTTGAAAAAAAAACTAAAACCATCAGCTGCAAGGGAGAGGGGGCTGGCGTGATTTGCATGGTGTGGGGGGAGTGGTTTAGTTTGTTTTTAACTTGCAATTTTGAAAGTGTAACAAGTTGCATCCATTTCTAACTAAAATAGACTTTAAAAATATCAAATAATTGATTAAAAATAAGGAAAGGTGGCTATTTTATGGGGAATGGGCAGCTGCAATTTTGGGAAATGGAAGTGTAAGAAAAAGCAAAAGAAGACATAATAATGTGTAGTAATGATAATGTATGTGTACTTGAGGTATGGGTTGATAAAGTGGCTTTTTGAATAAGAAAATTTATAAAATAAATTAAGAAAAATATTTTTATTAAAGTGGCAGAATTTTTATGATTTAAATAAAGTAATCAATTAAATTATTTTTAGAAATTTAACAATTTAGTTACCGGTAAGAGTAAAATAAGCTTATATGAGCTATAACTGATATTTTTAGATTCCGAAAAATTCTAAACTTGATATTTTTGAAATCCTTATAAAAATACGAGTCTAAAAATATTAAAGATATATTTTTAATTTTCCGAGCCCCGGGACACGCTTCCCAAAGCAGTATCCCAAATGGGTTCGAAATAAGCCGAAAATGAGCCAATCTGATATTTTTAATAATTCAAATATTATTACGGACTATTCTAAACACTTTAATTATTTTTCAACTCCTCGATTTACGAACTCGGGTTTGTCGGACCTAAACTGTAGAGTTTTACTCAAGATCCGATGACTTAAGGTCTCCGGTAGACTTTCCGGCTTAAGGTTTAGGGCTTAGAAAACAGGGGTTTACAGTCTTGAATGTGGACATAGTGATAGAAGAGGTGAAAGAACCTTTCCGATGAATATAGAAATCCAAGATTTCAAAGAGATCATGGAAGAGGAAGAGGAAGAGGTACTTATGGAAAAAATTATGAAAGAACAAAAGACAGTTCTCATGTGGAATGTTATTCTTGTGGTAAATATGGCCATTACTCCTGGGAATGTCAAACTAATGGCCTCACAAAAGAAACAAAACTGGTGAAGCAAATAGAAGATGTAGAAGAACCAACCTTATTTCTTTTTTTAAAGGAAGAAATCATTGGAGGCAAGACCACATGGTATCTTGATAATGGAGCAAATAATCATATGACCGGTGATAGAACCAACTTTGCAGAGCTTGACAATGAAGTAATTAGCAACGTATGATTTGGAGATGATACAAAAGTGGAAATCAAAGGCAAAGGAATTATCATACTTGAAACAAAACAAGGAGGTCATAAACTTGTTCATGATGTTTACTATATTCCAAAATTAAAAAAGAAATATTCTGAGTATTAGGCAACTTATGGAGAATGGTTGCAAAATAGTCATGGAAAATGACATTTTTTTGGCTCAAAGATCAAAATAGTATCCTTCTCACTAAGGTCATGATAAAAAATAGAATCTTTAAACTGGATCTACAAACAATTGAACCAGTTTGCTTGAAAAGTTGTGTAGAAGATTCATCATGGATTTGTCACATGAGATTTAGCCACTTGAATTTCGATGGTTTGAGAGCTTTGGAAGAAAAGAAATTGGTGAAGAAATTCCAATAATTAACCATTCAAATCAACCTTGTGAAGCATGTTTACTAGGAAAACATCCAAGAAAGAGCTTCTTAAAAAAATCTATTTCAAGAGAGACTAAACCACTTCAATTAATTCATGCAAATGTGTATATGCCAATTAATTCTCCGTTATTAGATAAAATTTCCCTTTTTGTATTATTCATTGATGATCATAGCAGAAAAAGTTAGGTTTATTTCTTAAAAAATAAATCTGAGGCTTTTGATTCCTTTAAAAAAATTCAAGGTAGCCATTGAAAAGGAAAGTGATTATAAGCTAAAAGCCCTAAGAATAGATAGAAGAGGAGAATTTACTCTGATGAGTTTAAAGCTTCTTGTGAGTTGTATAAGATTTGTTGATTTTTAACAATTCCAAGTTCACCTCAACAAAATGGAGTTGTGGAAAGGAAGAACTGTATAATCCTAAATATGGCAAGGGCTATGTTAAAGAGTAAGAATATGCCCAAAGAATTTTGGGATGAGGCAGTTGCTTGTGCTATTTATCTTTCAAACCAATGTCCAAGTAAGAGTTTGAAAGACATGATTCCCTGAGAGGCATGGAGTAAACAAAAGTCAAGTGTTTCCAACTGATGCTGGCTTGGCATGGATCTTGAATTTCCTGGACTCTAAGAATCAAATAGCGGACCTTGACTCGATGAAATATTCATAATCAGATCTGAAACTTCACAAACCTTGGTCTAATTAGGTGGAATTGACCTTAATCCTATGGTTGAGTAATCCAAAAAACCTTGATATGAAGATCGCGATCCTATTGGAAATACTGACAAAGAACCTTGGTATAATAAAAAAACTCAACAAGAAATCAAATTCTTGAAGAGATTCACAAGTTCTTAAAAGAACTCAAAGCAAAAGGATTTCTCTTAATTGTATTTTTCCAATGAAAAATGTAGTGTAATCTATCTTTTACAATAAGCACTTAGGGCTATATGTAATAGACTAAGGAAATTCAAAAGTCACAATTAAAAATCAAAACTGCTCACAAAAGAAGGCTGGTGGCCTTAAATAGTTACACTGGTGGCGTTGCAAGCAGTGTTAGGATTTTTTTAATTCTAGTCATCGTCTACATCAACTGAAGGTTAGTAGCTAATATCTCTACATTGGCAGCATACTTAGAGCACTAGCTACGTAAACAGGCGGTATACAATTCCTACAACTTCGGATTTAAAGGCCAGCTATTCTTGGTCCTAAGCTAGCAGTGCTGGTCACCTATATTGGCAGTGTTGAACCCAAAACAGGCGGCTTTGGACTGATTTTCATTATTGATGTTGTATTGTCCTTCTGGGTTGTGAAAATGATAGTAAAAGTCTTCAGTTTTTATTCCAAATTGATATTAGTGAACTTGGAGTGATCTTCAACAAACTTTTACACAAATCCTTGAAATCTTTCCCGAAGTTTCGTGGCTCTATTTTGTATAATCATCCCTTTAGGAACTTGAATTTGTTGAGGCGAACTTGGTGCAATTGTATCTTCATCATTCCTCCCTCTCTTTACAAGGATTCGTCCTCGAATTAGCTTCACCTATATCAAAAGGACTTAAATCAGAAACATTGAAAGTAGCACTCACATTATACTCACCTAGTAAATCCAATTTGTAAGTGTTATCATTGATCTTTTCAATCACTTGAAATGGTCCATCGCCTTTAAGCTCCAATTTTGATTTTCTTTGAGATGAAAATCTTTCTTTCCTTAGGTGCACTCACACCTAATCACCTAGTTCAAAGATGATTCCTGCCTTTGTTAACTTATTGAGCATATTGCTCATTTCTCTTTTCAATTCTCCATCGCACCTGTTCATGCAATTTGTTGATAGTTTTTGCCTTCTTTTTACCATCCAAGTTAGTTCTTTCATTAACTGGTAAAGGCAATAAATCTAAAGGTGTTAGTAGATTAAAACCATAAACAACTTCAAATGAAGAAAAACCAGTAGTGGAATGAACAGTATGATTATAAACAAATTCAATAGATGGTAAACAATCTGCCCAAGGCTTCAAATTCTTTTGAATTATAGCTCTCAGCAAAGTCGTCATTGTCCTATTCACCACTTTAGTTTGTCCATCAGTTTATGGATAACCAGTAGTAGAAAAGAATAGCTTAGTCCCCATTTTGCTCCACAAAACTCTTCAAAAATGAATCAAAACTTGACATCTCGATCACTCATAATGCTTTTAGGCACTCCATGTAACTCGACAATCTCCTTAAACAACAAGTCAGCAATATGAGATGCATGTTAGTTTTATAACAAACAATGAAGTGTGCCATTTTAGAAAATCTATCAACAACAACAAAAATTGAATCATAAACCATCTTAGGTCTAGGTAAACCCATAAAATCCATAGAAATGTTAATCTAAGGTTCACTAGGTTCAAGTAAAGGGGTATACAATTCATGAGACATCACCTTATATTTGGATTTTTTGCAAGTAACATATCTACTACAAATCCTTTCTACATCCCTTCTCATATGATGCCAATAAAAATGTTCATTTAAAATATTTAAGGTTTTAGTCACACTAAAATGCCCCATTAATCCTCCACTATGAGATTCTCTAATAAGCAATTATCTAACAGAATATTAAGGAACACTTAATTTTCCCTCTCTAAACAAAAATCCCTAATGTCTATAAAACTTGTGAAAAGCTCCCTCCTCGCAAGCAGCAAAAATAGCAGCAAAATTAGGATCAATAACGTGTAACTCTTTAACATGCTCAAAACCTAGCAACTTTGCATTAAGAGTTGATAGAATAACATACCTGCTTGATAATACATCAATAACCAAATTTTCCTTATCTTGTTTATAGCTAATAACATATGGGAATGTGTCAATGAACTTCATCCATCTGGCATGCCTCCTAATCGATTTTCTTTACCCTTTCAAATGCTTCAGTGATTCATAATCTATATGGATAACAAATTCCTTTGACCATAAGTAGTATTTTCAAGTTTATAATGCTCTCACCAATGCATACGGCTCCTTATCATATAGAGGATAACTCAATGGCGCTCCATTTAGCTTTTCACTTAAATATGGTATTTAGCTTACCCTCCTGCATTAGTATAGCTCCAATGCTAATGCCAGATACATCACATTCAATCTCAAAAGCCTTATAAAAGTCAGGTAAAGACAACAAAGGAGCAGAACATAATTTACCATTAATCAACTTAAAAGCTTTTTTCTGTGCTTCACCTTATTTAAATCCAATAGACTTTTTAACAATTTCAGTCAACGTGCAGCTAGTGTACTAAAGTCCTTGACAAAGCTCCTATAAAAACTAGTCAGACCATAAAAACCCCTCACTTCAGTAATGCTAGTAGGTATAGGCTAATCCTTGATTGCCTTAACTTTCTCTTCATCTGCCTCTATGCCTCATAGCACTTACAACGTATCTTGAGAAAACAACCTTTTCAAGACAAAAAAGAACATTTCTTAAGATTAGCATATAGATCTTCTTTTCTCAAAAATGAAAGCACACTTCTCAACTAATTTGCATCCTCTTCTATGTTTTTGTTGTAGATTAAAATGTCATCAAAGTATACTACAACAAATTTACCTACAAAAGGTCACATGATATGATTCATTAATCTCATGAATGTACTAGGTGCATTAGTTACTACAAAAGGCATAACTAACCATTCATAAGGGCTAAATTTGGTTTTAAAAATAGTTTTCCATTCATCCCTTTCTTTCATTCTAATTTGATGGTAACCACTTTTAAGATCAATCTTAGAAAACAGACAAGAAACATGAAATTCATCAAGTATATCATCTAACTTAGGAATAAGATGATGATACTTTACCGTGATTTTATTGACAGTTCTACAATCTACACACATTCTCCAGGTTCTGTCTTTCTTAGGTACAAGCAATACTGGCACAGTATAAGGACTCATGCTCTCACGAGCAAACCCTTTTGCTAGTAACTCCTCAACTTGCCTTTGGATCTCTTTAGTCTCTTTAGGATTACTCCTATAGGCAGGTCTATTTGGAATAGAAGCTCCTGGTTTGAAGTCTATTTGGTGCTCAATGCCTTTGATTGGAGGCAACCCTCTAGGAATCTCTTTAGGAAACATATCTTCATATTCCTGCAAGAGAAACACCACAAAACTAAGCAAAGTTGAGTCAAGATCATTAGTAGAAAACATGATCTCCTTGTACATAAATATAATCAAAGATCTTTTCATATTTACAGCACTCCAAATCTCACTTTTAGTGACAAAACAATTCAATTATTTCTTCTTCTCAATTCTTTTTTCTCATTGGCCACTTTGTTTTTCCTCTCTATCACTTATGTATCATCCTCACTAGCTCTTATGTTTTCTCTCCTTTTCTCATTAGCTCTCAATATGTCATCTTCCTCTTTCAATTTCTTTTGATATTGTCGAACTTGTTGAGGTGTTAAAGGCTTCAAATAAAATGTCTTTTCATTTTGTCTCACAATGAATTGATTTGAATGCCCTTCATGAGTAGCATTCCTATCAAACTACCAAGGTGATGCAGCATAGGATGAAGAGACGGAAAACCCTATATCGGCTACATATGCCATCGGCCTTTAGTTTTACACTGCCCGTGTTGGAGCGGCATACTTTACATGTCTTTTGGGTTTCTCAAATTCGTAATTAATAATGTGGTCAATGCCTTTAAAATATCATTTAATATTTTTAAAGAATAATTTTTAGTATCATTTATTAGGATTTTTAATAGGATTTAATGTCTTTTAATAGGATGTCGGTTTCATAGGATTTATTATCTTTTAATAGGATGTCAGTTTTAGTTTTTCCTTTTAAATGCTATTTAATATTATTTAATAGGTTTTAGTCCTTCTTCAGTTATGGCAACTTTCACGCTTGCCCATATATATGTAAGTCCTATAGCATATGAAAGACAGAAGATTGTTTTTTTGAATGAAATTTCTTTGAGAGTGTTCTCTCTATTCTAAAACTCGTTATCTTTGTGTAGATTTCGACTTTTGACGCCAGATATCTAGGTATTCTCAGAATCAATAGATATTTGAATATCATAAGCCGGGTATTCGTGCGCGAATCAACGTCTTGCGATAAACCTATCGTACCTCCACTGCGTCAGTAGGGAAGGAGGTTACTGAGGAGGTAGCAATACCTGAGTTTGCAACTATGGTTGTAAAGGAGTTCCAGGATGTGTTTTTTGAAGAGTTACCAAATGGGTTACCCCCATTGAGAGACATTCAACACAAAATCGATCTTGAGCTAAGTGCAACCCTTTAAAATTATTCTCGTCATCAAATGAGCCCTACAAAACATGAAGCATTGAGGAGACACATTGAGGACTTACTGCATAACATGGTAAAAATTCGAGGTCGAATTTTGTCCAGCCTGGAGAGGATGATGCAACATAGGATGAAGAGACGAAAAACCCTATATCGGCTACATATGCTGTCGGCCTTTAGTTCTATACTGCCCGTGTTGGAGCGGCGTACTTTAGATGTCTTTTGGGTTTTTCAAATTCGTAATTAATAATGCGGTCAATGCCTTTAGAATATCATTTAATATTTTTAAAGAATAATTTTTAATATCATTTAGTAGGATTTTTAATAGGATTTAGTGTCTTTTAATAGGATGTCAGTTTCATAGGATTTAATATCTTTTAATAGGATGTCAGTTTTAGTTTTTTCTTTTAAATGTTATTTAATATTATTTAATAGGTTTTAGTCCTTTTTCGGTTATGGCAACTTTTACGCTTACCCATATATATGTATGTCCTATGGTATATGAAAGACAGAAGATTGGTTTTGAATGAAATTTCTTTGAGAGTGCTCTCTCTATTCCAAAACTCGTTATCTTTGTGTAGATTTCGATTTTTGATGCCAGATATCTAGGTATTCTCAGAATCAATAGATATTTGAAGATCACAAGCCAAGTATTCGTGCGTGAATCAACGTCTTGCAAGAAACCCTGTCGTACCTCCGCTGCATCACAAGGCCTACCAAACAATACATGACATGCATTCATGGGCATAACATCACATAATACTTCATCTTTGTAGTTTCCCAATGTAAACATTAATTTCACTTGCTTATTCACCTTCACCTCTCTAGAATCATTCATCCATTGTAATTTATATGGACTAAGATGTTTCAATGTAGGCAATTTAAGTATTTCTACTAAATTGGTACTTACAACATTGGCACAAATCTCCCCATCAATTATCAAGCTGCAAACTTTGTCTTTCACCATAACTCTAGCATGAAAAATATTTTCTCTTTGCTACTTAAAATCACTCTCATCCACTTGATGTGTGCTTAAAGTACGCTTGATAACTACGTATAAGTTTGAAGTATCCACTTCCTCATTATCAGTCATATCTTCCATTTCAGATTTACCTTTGGATTTACTAGAAGACTCCTCTTTTGAAATAGCTTGAGTAATTTTTTCTTTCTTGTTCTTCTTATCCTCCTTCTTCCAATTTTTCTTCCATGAACTAGAAGAAGATCCTCCATAACTATATTTTTCTTTCCGCTTGAGCTGGCTCTCAAATTTCAATGACATTTGGTATATGTCTTCCAATTCCACATAATGCTGAAGCTTGGCTTTATTTGCAATATTTCTTTTCAACCCATTCAGAAACCTTGCCATAGTGGCTTCATCATCCTCTTTCAAATCAATCTTCATCATGAGTGTTTCCATTTCCATGTAGTACTCTTCTACACTCCTACTTCTTTGGGTCAGTTCCTGTAATTTTTTATGTAAATCTCTATAATAGTGTGAAGGCAAAACCTTTTTCTCATGATTTGCTTTAGCTCTCTCCATATGCTAATTGGATCCTCTTGATTTCTTCTTCTATTAAGTGTCAGCTGATTCCATTAGATGCTAGCATATCCACTGAATTCTACCATAACCAATTTGACCTTTTTTTCCTCAGAATACTTGTGATAAGCAAAAATTAATTCACTCTTGCACTCCTACTCAAGTTAAGCATCCGAATTAATACATCCCTGAAAAGGAGGAATCTTAAATTTTATGGAATTCAAATTAATGTCAACTTTCTCACCTCCTGTACCAGTGCTTTCTCTTGAACTGCTCTTGCCACTAGTCTTAGTAAGCATCTTGTAATCCTATTCATCATCAGAATTAGACTCTCTTTTTGATTTCCATTGTTCCATGCGATCCATTCAAGTAGTCAATCCTCGCAACATTTCAAACATTTAAGCCATGTCTTTCTATAAATAGCTGCCCTCGTCTCCTTCCTTCTTTAGTGAGTTAGACATCCTGTAATGTTAGAACTCTAAACAAATAATATAAATGAAAGGAAAACCTCACTTCACTCCCTCACGTATGTCTCTCACAAAAATATAACATTCAACACTTGTATTTCACACAAACTCAATATACACTTACCACCTTACCTCTTGATCCTTCGTCTTATAGCTCTATATCGAACTTGGATCTCAATTCTTGAATTCTCCTTCCTGTATTATTCCTCACAACACATTAATCCTTGGTAAGTAGAAAACAGGATCTAAATTCCAATTAACCAGAAAACATAGATGAATTCCCAATTTCACTTTTTTTTTTTTTTTACTTTTTTTTTCTTCTTTTACAATTCTTTTCTTAATATTCTTTTTTTTTAATCCAAATTTTCTCTCTTCTTTTTTTTTTTATCTGAAGAATCTTAACAGCAAATTCAACAACCAAAGAAATGACAAAGAAGATATGAACGAACCGATTTAGGGTTTGGATGTATCGTATTTGATTCGCACTAAATTGGAATAATTCTTAGAAAACCTAGGGCTTTGATACCAATTTGATGTGTGCTTGGCATCGATCTTGAATTTCTCGGATGCTAAGAATCAAATAGCAGACCTTGATCCGATGAAATATTCGGAATCAGATTTGAAACTTCACGAACCTTAGTATAATTAGATGGAATTAACCTTGACCCTGTGGTTGAGTAATCCAAAGAACCTTGATATGAAGATCGCGATCCAATTGGAAATACCAACCAAGAATCTTGGTATAATCTAAGAACTCAACAAGAAATTAAATTCTTGAAGAGATTCACAACTTCTTAGATGAACTCAAAGAGAAAGGATTTCTCTCAATTGTATTTTTTCAATGAAAAATGTAATGTAATATGTCTTTTACAATAAACACTTAGGGCTATATGTAACAGACTAAGGAAACTTATATGCCAGCGGCTTTAAATAGTTACACTAGCGGTGTTGCAAGTGACGTTAGAATTTTTTAATTCTAGTCATCATCGACACTAGTTGAAGGTTGGCAGCCAATATCTCTAGGCCAGTGGTGTACTTAGAACACTAGCGGCGTAAACAGGTAGTGTACAATTCCTGCTACTTCGAATTTAAAGGCCGGTTATTCTTGGTCCTAGGTCGACGGTGCTGATCACTACACTTGCAATGTTGAACCCAAAACAAGTAGCTTTGGACTGATTCCATTGATGATGTTGTATTGTACTTCCAGGTTGCGAAAATGACAGCAAAAGTCTTCATTTTTTATTCTAAATCGATATTGGTGAACTAGGAGTGATCTTTAACAAACTTTTGCACAAATCCTTGGAATCTTTCCCGAAGCTTCTTGGCTCTATTTCATGTAATAATCTATTCAGGAACTTGAATTTGTTGAAGCGAACTTGGTGCAATTGTATCTTCGTCACCCATCTACAAATTGTTGGTTCAATAGCATATGTGCATGTTCTAGAAAAGGATAGATCTAAACTTGATGATAGAAGCAAAAAGTTTATTTTCATTGGCTATGATGAAAATTCAAATGGATACAAACTTTATAATCCATAAAATGGAAAATTTGTAACCAATAAAGATGTTGAATTTGATGAAGAAAAATTGCAGTATTGGAGTTCACAAAAGGAAGGTTCATAGGAAGATAAAGAGGCAAATGTTAACCAAGGAATTGATGCTACTCCACCAGCCCCCCAACTCCATTGTCATAAACCTCTTTGCCTTCATCAAGCTCAACCGATGAACCAAGGAGATTTCAGAGTCTTATAGATATTTATAATGAAACTCAAAGGCTTGATTATATAAATTTACTATGTTTCTTAGCTAATGTTGAATCCTTGAAATCTAAAGAAGCAAGTAATTATGAAAAGTGGATTGAAGCACTAAATGAAGAGATTCATTCAATAGAGAAGAATGACTCTTGGGAACTTGTTTCACTTCTAAGTGGATATAAGCTTGTTGAAGTGAAATGGGTATATAAAACTAAGAGGCATGCTAAAGGATAAATAGAGAAATACAAGGCTAGACTTGTTGCTAAAGGATATACATAACAACAAGGCATTGACTATAAAGAATTTTTGCTCTTGTAGCATGCATGGAGACTATTAGACTATTAATTTCACTTGCTGTTAATAAATCATTGGAAAATTCATCAACTTGACGTGAAATCAACTTTTCTAAAAGGGTCATCTTGAAGAAGAAATATACATTGAATAACCCCCTTGGTACATTGTTAAAGGAAGTGAAAATAAAGTATTAAAGATTTAAAAGGCTTTATGCGACATTAAACAAGTGCCATGGGCATGGAATAGTCACCTCGGCAAATATCTTCAAGAGAATAGTTTTCCAAAGTGCATTCATGAATATGCACTTTATGTTAAAAAGGAGAAAGATGTTTTTTTTTTTTTTTGCATTTATGTGGATGATCTCATTCTTATGGGAAATAATCCACAAGTGTATGATGATTTTAAGAAGGAGATGGCATGAGAATTTGAGATGAGTGATATGAGGCTTATATTATATTATTTGGTAATAGAAGTGAAACAATTGAGTGACGAAATATTTATCTCTCAAGAGGTATATGTAAGAGAGATTATAAAGAAGTTTAAGATGATGGATTGCAATCTAGGAAAGCCGACCCGACGACATTTCGAAGCCTTGTGGGAAACCTAAAGTACTTGACATGTACTAGACTCGATATACTACTTACGAAGGGATTATAGAGCCGATTTATGGAGAGTGTAAGTGAAGAACACATGTGAGTCGCAAAGGGGATTCTTCGATATTTAAAGGGTACTCTTGACTATCGCATTTTTTATACTTCTTCGAATGAGGCTCACTTCAAAGGATATTGTGATAGTGATTATGCCGGTGATATTGATGATCGAAAGAGTATTACTAATTTCATATTTTTCTTTGGAGAAAATTCAATTTCATGGTATTCAAAGAAACAATCAGTTATAACACTCTTAATATGTGCATTAGAGTATGTTGTTACAACTTCCGGTGCATTTCATGCAATATGGCTAAGGAGATTGCTACAAGAACTTCATTTTACTCAAGAACAAGCATCTATAGTTTTGGTAGACAACAAATTGGCCATTGCACTTTTGAAAAACCTAGTGTTTCATGATCAGAGAAGCATATAGATGTAAGGTTTCATTTCATTTAGGATTACATTACCAACGAGGAAGTTGAGGTAGAATGCATCAAAATTCTTGATCAAATAGTCGATATTTTTGCAAAACCCCTCAAGAAAAATAGATTTCAGCAGCTTAGAGAGATGATTAGAGTTGTGAAGAAGTCTAATTTACCGAGGGTGTTAGAAACTAAAACTTAAACAACCTATAAAACTCATTTAGATGCAATAATATAGGAGACAACCTGTGAAAGTAATGACATGTATTTAGATTATTAGATTTTTCTATTGTTAGTAGGGGTGTAAATTTAATCATCTAGGTTAATGATATTTTATTTTTAGTAAATTTTAATGATATAAATATGTCACAAAAGCATGTTTAAAAGTGTGAAGTTAATTAAGAATAAAATGTACGATTACACACATATCCTCTTCTCTTTTTTTTATATGAATATGCATCTATGGAATTCAATAGAAGCTCATCTGCTTCCAATAAAGTGGTATTAGAGCCTTGAAATTGAGAAATGGCTTCCAACAATGTCCATAATTCCAACAATCTCCCCATTAGACTACATAGCTATGTGTACAAATAACCAATCCTTCAATCATATATAAATTACTGCATGTAAGTCGAATGTGTGCACACAACTGTATTCAAGTCATCTAAATGTCCCATCCATTAGTCTCACCAATACAAGGACCAAAGGAGTTATGATTGCAAGTTTTAATGCAATTAAGCCTGCATTGATCACAAGCATCAGCTTGATTAAATGACATAGACGGTTTGAATGTGTGGCATGAAAATTACATGCCAAGTGATCTATAATGCCAATTTCCAATTGGTCTAATTTAATATTCGACTACATGAGATCGGAGTTCAGAGTAATAGAATATTTGAATTAACTGAATAAAATCTCATTAACAACCAATGTCATGACATCAAAAACTACTTTAAGCTAGACAAACAATGAAAAAACAAACTCCCACTAATCAAATGGCATCTATACTAATGAAACCCATACAATACAAATGCACATGAAAAGCTCCATATGCCAATGTCTTTATAAGCGGATCAATAATCATATAGTATGACCCTATAAGCTCAATACTAATCAAATGACTCCAAACTTTCTCCTTCACAACAAGGAACTTAATGTCTATATGCTTTGATTTTGACAAGCTCTTGTTGTTATAGATAAAAAGACTACGGCCTTATTCACAATATATCCTAAGTGGCCTCTCAAATCATCAATAATACACAGTCCAAAAATGAAGTTATGCAGCCATATAGCATGACTGGAAGCCTCATAACATGCAACAAACTCCACTTCCGTAGTAGAAGAAGCAACAAGAGATTGTTTGGCACTTTCCCATGAAACGTCACCTCCAACTAATAGAAAAATATAACTAAATGTGGATTTTCTACTATCCTAGCACCCAGTGAAGTCAGAGTTAGAATATCTTATGATCTCAAGTTTCTCTGACTTCATGTACGTGAACATATATCTCTTTATCTTTTGTAAATATCTAAAGACTCTCTTGGCTGCTATCTAATGTTCTCTTCTCATATTATTATGGTATCTGCCTAGCATAGCCACCATGAACGCAAGATCTGGAAGAATACAGACTTGTACATACATGAGACTTCCAACTGCATAGGCATATGGGATATCCTTCATGGATTTGGAATCTATTTCATAATTTAGACACTACTTTAGACTAAATTTATCTCCCTTTGACATAGGTGTGTCGTGAGGCCTGCAGTTTTGTATGCCAAACCTTTGCAATACCTTTTCGATGTAGCCCCTTTGTCACAATCCAAGGATTCCTTGTGAATGATCGTGATGAATCCGGATTTGTAATACATATGATGTTTCTCTAAGATCTTTCATTTCAAAATGTTCTAAAAGGGACTTTTTAGTTTCTTGAAGAAGCTCCACATTACTACTGCCAAGCAAAATATCATCTACATATAACATAAGAATTATAAATCTACTCCTACTGAACTTATGATACACACAATCTTCAATAGTGTTCACCCCAAAACAAAATTAGAGTACAGCTTGGTGAAATTTGAGATACCATTGACGGGATGTATATTTAAGCCCATAGATGGATTTCTTAAGGCCACAATCCAACTTGTTGTTTTCTTTTGAAGATAACCCCTTTGGTTTCATCATATAAATAATTTCCTTAATGTCTTCATTGGGGAAAGCTGTTTTAACATCCATTTGATGTAATTCGAGGTCAAAATATGCCACAAGTGCCATAATGGTCCTAAGAGTCTTTGTTGACACTGAAGAAAAAGTCTCCTTATAATCAATACCCTCCTTTTAAGTAAATCATTTTGCAACAAGTCTGGCCTTATACCTTCTACATTACCCTAAAAGTCCCTTTTAGTTTTATCTACCCATTTAGAACCAATAGGTTTCACCCATCGAGCAATAAGACAAGGTCCTAAACATGGTTATCTTTCATGGATTGGATTTCCTCACCATGGCTTCAATCCATTTCCGAAGTTTGAACAATCGATTGCCTCATAGAAGGTGAGTAGGTCATCTCCACTAAGTTATCAATTATTTCTTATTCATTGAGATATATAATGTAATCACTTGATGTTATATTTCTCTTTTCTCTCATGGACCTTCTAAGAGTTGCTGGTTCTTCTTGAATTTGGTGTTGTTGAGTTTGACCATGAGGCTCCTCTTAAGGTACTGGTTGAGGAACTTCTTCTTGATGGGTGAAATTTTCAGCAACTTCATTGATTTCTTTTGGATACTATGGAAGAATCACAGTAGGAATGGAAACTTGATGGTGATCCGTAGTTATTAAAGGAGAAGGAGAAATAGAATCCTCCTAAAAAAAAGTATTTACCTTATCTTCCCCACCCTGCCCCTTCCCCAACCAAAGTCTTCAAAGAACCTCGCATTTCCCATCTCAAAAAATGTCTTTGTCTAGATCGTCGATTTTATAACCCCATGACCTTTCAGAGTAAGGCACAAATAACTCTACTGGTTTGAGTCCACTTTCTTCTCATTGGGTTTATAGGATCTCACCTCGGTTGTATCTCTATGCTAATAAATGCCTTAAGATAGGTTTCCTACCCATCCATAACTCATGGGGGGCTTTGTTATTAGCCTTTGTAGGTACATGATTGAGGATATAAACTATAGTTTTTAGTGCATCACCCTAAAGTGAGTGAGGCAAGGTTGTATGAGAAATCATACTTCTTATCATATCTTTATGGGTTCTGTTTCGTCTTTCTACAACACCATTCATGTTTGGACATCTTGGCATGGTGTATTGAGGAACGATCCCATACTCCTCTAGGTATATCGCAAAAGGACCTAAAGGTTGTTCGCCTGGTCTACTGTACCAACCATAGTATTCACCATCATGATATGATCTAATAGCCTTGACAGTTTTACCAAATTGGTTATCTACTTCGGCTTTAAAAGACTAAAAAATGTCCAGCGCTTGTGACTTCTCATGAATTAAATATAGATAACTAAAGCGAGAATAATCATCAATGAATGTGATGAAGTAGGGTTAGCCATTCCAAGCAGCAATAGGGAATGGCCTACAAATGTTAGTATGTATCAATTCTAAGACACCTTTTGCTCTCTAAGCTCCTATGTTTTTCTTGTTTGCTGTTTTTCCCTTTATGCTCTCAACACATATTTCATCATTATCCATTTTATTATGTTTCTAGAATTCTATCTGTCACAATTCTATTAATTCTTTTCTTAGAATATGACCTAATGCTTGTGCCATAGCGAATAGGAATTCCATTTGGCAATTTACGTTTTATGCATCTAGTTTTAGCCATTTAGGAATCATTGCTTGTGTCAATCATGTCAAGCATATACAAATTATCACTATGACATAAAGTACTAGAACCAATGATCTTAGAATAGAAAAACATGTTAAATTTTTGTTTCCAAAAGAAAATTATCTTTCTTTGTCTAAAATAGAAACTAAAATTAGATTCTGCCTAAAAGTTAGTACAATTCTAAATAAAAATTAATCTTAAAAGTAATCTAAATGTCCTTATGCTAATAACATCTAAGGATCTCCAGCGCCCATATAGATGTGCCTCACATCTTCATTGGGCCTTTAGCAATTCAAGCAATCTACATAGATATACTTACACGAGTTGTGGCACCGAATCTAACCACCAAGTATATTTATGAATTGAAACCATACTAATTTGTGAACCAAGAAGAGAGAAAGACTACCTTTCCTCACACCAAGTGTGATACTTTGCATATCTTTCTTCATATGAGAAGTGTCCTTACAAAAAAAAAAAGATTTATTTTTTTTTCCCCTTGTTGGACATTAAAAGAAGAGACTAATAAGTGAGTGCTTTCTTTTGTGTTGTCTCATCCATCTATCTCTTGAACCAAATGAGATATGAGCTCATTTAATGTCCATTTATCCTTTTGATAATTATAGCTCATCTCGAATTGACTGAATTGAGAGGAAGAGAAATCAACACCAAATGAACCATAAAATCTTTTGGGATATTCAATATTTTTTTTAATTTTCTGCAAAATGAAACATGTCCATAATGTACTCCCTTATGTTCGCATCAACCTTGTACTTCATAGAGATAAGCTTCCTAAGTGCAGCACTTGTCTTACCTTATCTCTTTTGGCAAAGCATTCATCAAGGTTATCAAGGAACTTCTTAACATCCTTATCCTCAATCATAGTGTCCAAAAAGGCTTCTAATACTACATTCCTTATGATCATTAGACTTACGCGATTGGACCTCTCCTATTTCTAAAAAGCTTTTTCCTCTTAAGTAGTGCTTTCAATCGTAAGAGGTGAGGGTTGAGGAATCCTTACTCCATAGTCAAGATCCAAGTAGCCTAAAACCATCTTAAATTGTTTTGCCAAACCGCGATGTTTGTACCATTCAACATTAGAATGCTATTGATGGTAGTATTTACATAATTAATGTTGAGAATATCAGCTGAACAAAGAACAATCATAATAAATATTAGCTCAAAATTAAGTAAACAAATACAATGATTAAATAAATAACAACAATCCATCTCTAAACCAACCAATGCAACACTAGACCTAGTCTTTGGATATAGATTTGACTCACTAGTGACCGACTTTTTGTAGTAATCAAGGAGATAACAAAATCCAGCTAAGTAATTACCCTTCTTTTGCACTGACTAAATACTCACAATGGACACCTAATAGTTATTAACACTTATCAGCACATGTGCACATTGTTTTTCTGCCAAACAATAGCCTTCCTTTAGGTTGATATGTTGCCCGCATGAAAAACAAAACAAACACAAATACCTTAATAACCCACAATTAAAAGATCTCCATGGCAGAAGTTACTTTGGCAATGATACCATTTTAACCAATTAAAGTGAAAAATTAAGTAATTTATAGTAAGCAGCCTATTGTTATTAATCCAATAATTAATCTTTAATCATAAGTAGACATAATACATACAATACCAAAGCATATAGCTTAGAAATAATAGACATAATTAATTTGCATAAATAAAAGCATAACAATCAAAGTTATGAATTTAGTTCAAGTAATTATTTAACATCAATTGTGGGAAAGTCTCTGACAGACTCCATGTGCCATTAATGTTGGCAATTGATGAATTCCATGGAAGACTACCGCGATGTCACAAACAATGAATTCTGACAAACATGGCATGAATTCCATTGGAACAAGAATAGATGACGTACCAAATATATATATATATGTATGTATGTGTGTATGCATATCTTCATGTCTGAACCTATCCATAGAAACATGGTTTTCTAGTGACGAAAATGGCTAATATCCCACCAAATACAAACGATAATTAGATATAACAAAGCCCATAAAATCCATACCAATTTGCCTAGACAATTGAAAAATCAATCCATAGAGGTCCACAATTTCACAAAGACAGAACTTTATAATGACACACATGGAATTTCGTATGCGACTTTACGACAAATCTAATTCCGATATATATATATATATATATATATATTCAATAAAAGATTTAGATTCAAAAAATTAAATAATTTGATATGATTCCTTGCCGCTGATGATTTTTCCATTATGGACATCGATATACATTAATGAATTCTATATATACATATTCAACAAAGGATTTATATTATGAAGATCAATATTCCAATAACTACATAAATCTCGAAACACAAATCAAAATCTTTATATTTATTTCTTCAAACCCTATATTCATTTCTTCAAACCCTATATTCAATGAGATCTCAAAATTTGTCATGAAATCAAGCATATATGAAGCAAAAAAACAATATTAAATCACCATTACATCATCATAGAATAATTCCCAAGAAAATCTAGAATAAGGTGGCTTTAATACCACTTGATAGAATATAATTCCTTATATTTCAAGACTAATCCTTGCTTAGAAATTCCTTAAGAGGAGAAGAATAGTGGAAGCATACATGATTCCATGTGTGATGCATTTTGAATGATTGAATTGATCGTACACACTATTAGAAGATGGGAACCTAATTTCCTATGAAAAAGATATTTAATTGTATTGTATATCATCAATTAAAACCACATAGATTTTATATATATAACCCTAACGGGTTATTACTAATTTGGCCCATCATAAAATTAGTAATGAACCCCAAGAATTCTACACATTTATTGTTTAGTCCCACATTTTACATTAGATGACTAGGACCATTATACTTTATATAATAAATTAGAGTCTAATACGTGTTTATTGTTCCTATAAAAAAATTACCAATATACAAATTGGATGAAATTAATTATCAATATCCAGTTGCTAAATCGCGTCTAAAAACAAGTTATAAAAATTTATATATAAATCACAATTATTAATCACGATATTAAGTTTTAATACCGTATCTATATCGCGTTTAATAAACGCGATATATTTTTTTATTAGAAAATCGCATTTTAACACCAAGATATATGTACGTTATTATCAAAACTTACTTTTTCAAGTTTCACTCTCATCTTTTTTTTTCTCTCTCTCTCTTCTTTTTATTTTTCTTTGTCTATCTTTGTCATAACTTTTTCTCTCTCTCTCTCTTTTATTTTTCTTTTTCTCTGTCTCTTGTCTCTCCTTTGTCACTTCTTTCTATATCCTACACACACACACACACTCACATTTATGTTCTCTTGTGTATCTCCCATGCTATCAGTTTTTTCCAAGGTATATCACGTGTTATAATGTGATATACACCATATTGCAATTAAAAATACGATATATATACTATAATATTTATTTCATATCTTGTTTATAAAACGTGATTTGATATTGTATATTGATAATTTTTTCAACTTGATCTTATTTGAATAATTATTTTCAATAAGTGCCTTAAATTAAAATTATTTCTATATATATATATATATATATATATATATATCTTACTTGTTGTACAATTAATGAAATAAGCAACCAAAGATATGTTGTCCCACCTCGACAGAGAAAAAAAATAAAAAAAAAAAAAAAAAGTTGTCCCACTCTATGTAGCTTTAGTCAAATATGTTTTATCGTTTTTTATTACTTTTTTCTCCATTTGTCGCTTTTGCATTATGATAACCCTAATAATTTTGAAGGTGTGGCAACATTGTAATAATGAAACACCTTTGGATGTGGTGGATGATCCAGGTATAAGGAATGCTTATCCAGTCAGTGTAGTTATCCGGTGTATCCACGTTGGCTTGCTATGCGTTTAGGAGGACATGGAAAAGCGACCCACCATGGGTGCAGTTATTGTAATGCTCAGTGTTAGTGATTCCATTAGTTTGCCATTGCCTGGGCAAGCTTGTCTGGTTTTTTTAAGGAAACAGATATCTATGCCTTGAAAACTAGGACAGCCTTATATAGAATTTGACCTTATTCAATATTTTCTGCAATGATTATAAGTACATTAATAATAAGTAGTTCTATTGACTGGCCGCTAGTGTCTGTTCTATGTGAGATATAGAGGATGCATTTACGCTTAACAATGGCGAAACGTTAATATATACCCAAGGATAATAAATATGTAAATATTCAGTACATGGAAACAAAGGCAATTGATAAAATTTCTCTCATAACAACTGATGAAATTTTCAACAATTTTTCATTGAAATGCATTTATTGTGAAAAATATTATTTTTGTGCTCTTATGGTTTTCGTATATATATAATACGATGTGTGTAGGTCCTTCATATGTTATATCAGTTGCTTCTTTTTTTCAATTCCTCCTATTGATTGAAGATAATAAAGCCATCTAGTTTATTTGAAATTTTCCTACTCATGATACAAATTGTGCATGCAAATTATTAGCAATAAGGTAATATTAAAATGTAAAGTAAATAGGTGCCTAGTTTTTTCTTTTATTCTTTTTTTTAAGGTCAGAAAAGGTACATATAGATTATCAACTCAAAATTTTTAATAATTTCGTTTGGTCAATAGATTGTTGCATCTATGGCTTAATATGATAATATAAGTTATGATTATTATCTATATTGATGAAAGAAACAAGAGGTTATACGTCTTACATTTTTTTTACTATAATCATTTTATAATTAAAATATATATGAGAAAATCATAATTAGGATAGTGAAAGTAGGGTGTGCACAATACGATTCAGTTCTGTTTGCCTCTCAAACCCAATTGAACTGTGTATTATGATTCGGTTTTCCTTTTAAATTTGAACCTAACTATACACTTCGATCTGTAATTTTTTTTAAAAAAAAAAAACGTTTGGTACAGTTCGATTTGCAATTCGAACCATTTTTTATTCTTAAAATTAAAACACATTCTATTGAATAGCTTAAGCTACATATTTCATATCATCAATGTAAATATAAACAATAATATTTGAAATTAATTACTTACCTAAACAAATATATAAAACTTGTAGTAGGGAGAGATTTCATCCATTATAAAATTATAATCTTACTAAATTATAATGATGTAATAAACTCAATAAAATAAGAATATGTTATCCCAAAAGAGATGCAAATTTTAATTTGTTGTATATTTCTAATTAATACACCATCACTTATATAAACCAATAAGTAAATAAGTAATAAAAGATGATTAATTAGTAAAAAAAAAAGGAAAAAAAAAGGTTTAGAGCACTGGAAGCTAAAATCTAAATATTATCTTATTTATAAACACACTAAAATAATTTAAACATAATATGACAATTCTGATTTCATTCTTATAAATGATACATATCTAAATAAAAAAATTAAAAAAAATAAATTTTTTTAATAAAACAATGAAAAGAAAAAAGATAATATGTTTATTTTTTTTTTTAGAATATATAAAATGATTTGGTTCGGTTCAAACATGATTTGTTTAAGGTTCCAAATCTAACCGCAAACCGTCTCCTCTTTACAAACCGAACCATTTAAGAAAAGAATCAAAATTTTGGTGTAGCACGATTTGGTTCAAGGTTTCTTTTTTTTTTTTTTTTTTTTTGGGCACAGCCCAAAGTGGAAGGAACTTATAATATTAGAGATTTTATAATAAGATGTGTCTATAAATGATAACTATATCAGAAAACAAAATTGCTTCTTTTTTTCATTTTTTCATCTCAGATAAGCTATTAGTCATTTATTTATTTAATTATTTGCCGGTTTTTAAGCACCTGTAACGCAAATGCAATATCTATTAGTAATTTATAATACAAATATTCAATGTTTTTCAAGTTAAGAAAAATCATGAATATCATAAACACGCATAGAGACACAGTTATACATTGCTTACTTTAAAAAAAAATTAAAAAAAAAAACAGAAAGAAGAAAGAAAGGAAAGAATTGTCGGATAAAAAGCTAGCGTTGATCGTAATTGTGTGTTGCACATAAAGTGTACTTTTTACTAAGCCTTGGAATTAGAGTTTTAGTATCTATACTTTTGTTTTAATGTATTTTAGTATTTATTTATAGATTAATTTATTAAAAATTAATTTTTAATTTTAATGGATATATCATTTTAGATATAAAAAGAAATTTATTTAAATCTAATCATTTCAATGGCTAATAACTCTTCGCATGTAATCTTTGCTTTCAAATTTTGATAAACTCTCATATTGTTTGAAAATGTTTGATATAAACTTTAATTGAAAAAAAAAAAGATCATATAATGTTTTTCAAGACTATACAGACCGTTAAAAATTTTGAAATTGTTATAATCTGTAAATTGGGTATTATTTAGCCTTATCACATGATGTTAAAACTTACTGAATAACACACTTCTATATATTACAAATTTTCTTTAGATATATACAATAATTCCCCGAAGTGGCTTTTGTGCAGATTTATATATATTTACTAGCTCATCTGTGCAGATGGGAAAAAGGAATCTCTTTGTATTGCACGTCAGCCGCCTATTTTTAATGGGCAATAACTTTTTCCTTTAATCAAGAGACATGAATTAAATCTTCTTTCCGATTGAGAGGCCTCGTTGGCCCGCACTTAGATCTAAAGTCGTGGCCAAATTATATCATTAGCATTACCTACTTTCAAAAAGAAAAAAAAAAAAAGAAAAAAGTTAGACAAGTCTGCTTACCATTTTGTAGGAGCATAATTTTAAGTTAGATTAATAATTTTTAAATAATTTGTAATACAAACATTTCATTGACTATAAGTTTACATTCATACAATATCTTATTTACAAATTATGGAATCATAAAATTTTGAAATATCAGCACTAGATTCTATTAGAGACATAAAAAAAATTAAAAATTATTTGATGTGGAAGTATATAACTTGATGATTAAAAAATTTTGCAGTACAAAGAGAATGATATTTGGTTTACAAATTATAACCATTTTAAATTTTAAATAGTTCAAATAGTTAAAAGGGCACACATAAGATCTTAATTTCAAATAAAACAAATCTTATAAGCTTTTTTAAAATATAGAAATTATTAAACTCAGACATCACATTTAAAATTTATGGATGATTGAAAGTACTAATATAAATAATTTTTTTAATATTTAAAATAATATATCAATTAAGAAAGAGTTACATATTAATTTTTACGAGGAGGAGTAATTAGACAGTTGCTTTTACCTAATGACATATTCATAAACCATCGGCTATATAATATCTAACGTTCAATGTTTAGTGATATGGAAATAAATAGGTCCTTTCAATTCATAGAAGTGGATCTTGCACCTATGAATGTAATATGTGATGGTATTTCTAAACTAGTTTTTCTGGTTTTTTTTTCCTTTAAAAAAAATAAAAAGGAGCCGTATAAATTAAAGTAATTGAATATCCGCTGTAATTAACTTAAGTATGACCATATTACTTCCCATGGCAATTCATTCATTCCATGTTAGTCATATCCTATTGTGATTTTTTTAGATTTTTTGTTAGATCATATAACAAATATTAATCTTAACTTAGAAATTTCATAAAGAAATCGCAGTGTTTAATATTCTCCATCCCAGAAACAGTGTAAAACGAATGAAAAATGGGCCTCCCACCACCAGTCGTTTTTACACATTATCGTTGATTTCCACTTACAAAATGGAGAATAAACGTGTTCTGCGAGTATGGGGGACCTCCAATAATTGAAGCATCTTCGAAAGGTACCCTCTCTTTAATGAAACGTCCGACATTAAAAGTTCCTAGCATCGCATTCACATATGGTAGACTAAGGTTTCCGCTAATCAACTCTTGCCATCTCTCTATTATATATAATGCAGAATGTAGCTATCGATAGAAGTCAGTCGTCCACCATCGGATCCATTATTATTTTATGACAGCAGCCTTTGCTGCTCACATATAATCCGCTAAAAGCTCACGTGACAAACACCGAGATCTCAGGTGATTTTATTCAGGTGCCATTTTATATATAAAAATAAAAAATAAATATTTTTATTTATAAACAGATTAAATTGATCAAATACAGATAAAATATAAATAAGATTTAAATAAAAATTGAATAACCCAAACAGGAATTTTAGCCAAATACATAAGTTAAGCATGCATGGATGCACCCTTTAGATTATTCGTAAATGCAAATATCTTTTTAAATAATTAAATTTTGATTTAGTAACTTCATAACTCTTAAAATATGCTCAGACCCCCAAAAAAACAAAAAGAAAAAGACAGGGAAAATTAAAAAACCCTAAGCATGCGAATAACGGAACTACTGTTAAAATCGTAATATTATTGCTAAAGAACTATATACGTAGCAACACTGGAAAGATATTGGCAATGGTGTGAATATTATGTATACATTTGTAATGGGAAGGTAAGATATCGTTTCTTAAATGTTTAGTAGAGTTTGTTTACACTTCATCAGTAATTTGAAAGATATATTCGCATTTTAGCCCGGACATAATTCTGAATAAATATGAATTTATATATCATTTTGCATCGAAGATAGAAAAATAGACCTAGAAAAGTTTATTTTATCTAGGGCAATTTGGAGTCTGTTTGTTTTGGTTTTTTTCCGATAGATACAGACACTTTTTCAAGTTTTTTACTAATAAATTATTTATTAAGAAATAGATATAGATAAAAAAAAAATTGACAGTTCTCATCAAAAGATCAAATAGAATAAATATAGATAAAATTTAGATACAAATCAAATATATTTACACATATCATTTTAAAAAAGATACAGTACAGATGAAAAACAACAATCCAAACAAATTTCATACTTCTTATCGTTTGTACCATTTTTAACTATTGAATAATAAAAAGGTCAAAGTGAAAGTCATAATAAATAGGTGAAAGTGAAAGCTGACAACCGGTTTTATTATGGTAAATTAGAAAATTTATACACTGTTATCTTTATAGGTTGGCTTAAAATTATACTTATTATTATTATTTGGGCTTGACTCATATATTAGATGATAAATTCTTGTGAGTCTAATTCATTTAATAAATAAGTTAGAGATATTTTACTGATCCATTACATTCAACTTCTCTTAGGCAAATTCATGCACACAAAATGACGGCCATTGGCTTTAATCCATCTTAGTTCATTCAAGACAAGTATAAAATAAGTTTATTTTATCTCATTTGTCATTCTCTAAGATGATTTGATAGTTGTTATCCACTCTAACTGTCTAAAAATATTCAATCACCTCTTATCATTTACAACTTTTTGAGAAAGAGGACAAACAACACTCCATAAGAGAAGTTTCGCTCACAAAAATCAAACTAGTAAATCAAGCGACTATCACTTTAATTGTTCAAGCATTATAAAGTTGATGCATGAGATTCACTCAAATTCTCTTATCTATCACTCACTTATTCAGGATATTAAGACCATTTCTTTCTCTCCATTATTCTCTCTCCATCATTCTCTCTAAATCATATGTCAAGCGTCCCCTCCTCATCATACTTTGAAGTTATATGTAAAGTACAAGAGCCACTCGATATGCATATGACCACTTCAAGAAGTACTTATATCTATGATCTTTATATTAAATTATGACAAATGGAAAATTAAATCTTCCTCCATCAAGATCAACTTACCTAGCTTGTTCGGCATTTCTTTTGCTTTTGTTTCATATTCTACACATAAAAAACAAAAATAGGGGAAAAAAATAATGAAAAAGAAAAGAAACACATGGTTTATTTGAAACGATACATGAACGGTTAGACTATAGATGAATTGAACTACTCATAAGTTACTTGAATTCGGCTCATTTTAAACTCGAACTCAAAGTAGAACTCAAACTAAAGCTTATTTGTCCAAATGAGTTAAACTCGAGCTCTAATTTAAGCATATAAGCTGGTTCAAAAACAAACTAGCTTGCAAACAAGATTGTTAATAAACTTGCAATTAGGCCCATTAACAAGTTCGCTAACAAGTTCATTAACAGGCTTATAACTTTAATATTTATATTATATTATACATATAAATTAAAAAAAAAAAAGCTAATTTCTATTTAATACATATATTTATATATGTATTGCAGCTCTTATTTATTGTCTTTAGGAAAAATGAATAAAAAAAAAGATCAAACTACCATAAATTTAAATGAAACACGCAAAATAAAGCTGGAATCTTGCCTAAACTCCATTCCGTAGGGAAACAGATCGGAAATGAAAATTTCGCTGATGCAAAACTTCAAATAAAACAAAATTAGTTAGTTCGTTATAGGGATGAAAAAAAAAAACCAATTGAATTAAACTAATTCGTAACTAAATTAATCTAAATAAAATATGATTTTTTTAAAATTTTTTTTATGGTCTGGTTTCAAAATTTTCTAATCCGAACCAATCTGTAAATTTATGATTTGGCTTGAAAGGTAAACCAAACTAAACCATTTAGAAAAAATATAATAATATTTTACTATATTTTCATATGATTTCATTAGATATTTATTATTTGGTGAATATTGATTAAAATCAACTTATTTATTTAAAAAAAATTAAGCTCATGATATGTATTTTACTGTTGATAATAAATTATTTTTTTTAATAATTCAGTTGTAAACTCTTATTATGTATTAACTATTTAATATATTTTATTAATAAATCATTTTATTCGTTAATAAATTTTATTGATAGATATTTTTTATTTTAGCTAAATTTATTGATAGATAATTGACTTAACGATTCTATTAAAAATTATAAATGACTTACTATGTATTGGTTGGTAAATTATTTTATTAATGGATAACTGATTTTGTAGAAAACTATAGATCAAAAATATGATGAATTCCTAAAGTATTTTATCGTAGTTTATAATATAAACTTTATAAAATAATATAAATATTTAAGTATCTACACAAATGTAAAAAAACTAGAATAAAAATGTTTAGTTAGAATTTTAATTCAATTCATAATCCAAATCGAATCAAATCGTTATTTAATGATTTAAAAAATTTCTAATCCAAACCAAACCGTTATTTAATGACTTAAAAAAATTCTAATCCGAATCAAATCATTACTTAATGGTTTAATTTGGGATTAAAAAAAAAAAAAAAAAACCAAACCGATCGTGCCACCTCTAGTTGGCAACATGACTGTAAGGTCAAGTCAACGGGAGACCCAGCCACCATCCAAAACCTCAAAGAAAACTCAGAAGAAAACTCATCCCATCAAGGTCTGTTTGGACGGTATTTCATCTTATCTGCTTTGCATCATAATTTTATTTGTATATAATTTATAAGATCTATTTATAGATAAAAATAACTTATTTTTATTTATATTTATTTTTGATAAATAACCTAATTGAAACAAACATAAAATCAATACCAAACCAACCAACCAAACGAAGCTCAACCTTTTGCTACTTCACGAATTGCAAAATATAAAAATAAATAAAAAAGAGTCCTGCTAACTTGAAAGAAGTTCGTGAGATATTGACAGTAATGGTTGATACTCATGGAATATACAAAAGAAAACAGGGTATTATTTTCCTCATGTACTTACCATTATAATTAACCATTAACACCAGCCATTAACTGTCATCTTTGCCTCTGATAATTACTTGTTGAAAGTCACAAATAACTACAACCTTTTGATATCAAGATGATAATATTTAATAATTCAAAAACCTTCTATAAATAAATGTTGAAAAAAATGCCAAGAGAACTTTTTGCAAAACAAACACCCCCTTATATGGATAAAAGCAAACAAAATCATTCTGCCATTTTATACCTTTTTATCAAAACATGCAAACCCAAGAATTTTTTCTGTTTTACTGCATGCTTGCACTTCTTTCAATCAATCCTAAAGCAACCATTACCTTGGGCAAATATAATTGCTCGAGCTCAAGCTACACTCCAAATAGTGCCTATGAAAAAGATCTCATTGATGTGCTGAAATCTCTCCCTGCCAATACAAACATCAAGGGTGGATTCTATAATACCAGTGCAGGCCATTTCAATGGTGACAACAATACCGTATATGGCAGTTTTCTCTGCAGAGAAGATATAGCCCTGGATCGATGCAAGGAATGCGTAACAAATGCCAGTGTGATGGTTAAAAGATTTTGTCCTGTGTCCAAAGTGTCAATCATATGGTACGATGAGTGTATGTTACACTACTCAGACCATGATCTCTTTGGTATTTTGGAGAAAGAACCATTACTTAGTGAGTTCAATCATGAGAATGTATTCAACCCAAATCAGTTTAAGATATTGCTTAAAAGAACAATGAATGTGCTAGTAATTGCAGCTGCTAAAATAGGATATGCACATAGAGAGGGCATGTTTACAGCAAAGAATGACCTATACACTATGGCACAATGCAGACCTGACCTCCCCGAAAATGAATGTAGGCAGTGTCTTCTGTTTGCAGCGGAAAAGGTTCAAAGCCTTAAGGAGGGAAAGATCGGGGGAAAGGTCATGCTTCCCAGTTGCTTTGTGCGCTTTGAAATCTACCCATTCTATGTAATTGGCTCTCAAGGTAAAATCCATTGCCCCTTCCACTAAAAATTCTTATAGATGAAAGTTTCATTTTGTTTATATGCAATCAAAACATCATCAAAGAATGCAATACATATATATATATGCATATACGTATATGTATATGTGAAAATTCCAGAACTTTCTTGAGTGAAACTGTTCCTGAACACTGTTTCTCAGGCACTAATGCATCTATGCTAGCCATCAGTTCCGATTGTATCATTCCACATGAGAAGAAACTTCTTTTGTTCATTTGTCAGGCATGATGCTCATTTTGCAATGCAATTGCACATACAGGAAGGAACATGAACAGCTAATTAATATCAGATCAATCAAACAAATATGCATGCTAAGCTTCAATATGATGTGCTGCAGGAAAAGGGAAACTTCCATTGCAAACTACAGTGTTAATTGTCATTACAGCAGCAATTTTTGTGTCGTCCTCTATGTTGTTGGCCTATTCATACTTTAAAAGAAGGGTAAGGAGAAAACAAGCACTAGGAAGAGTGTCGCGACCATCTGGTACAATTAACAAGTTATCTAAACTATATTCCCTCTGTTCTGCAGCATTTGAGATATAACCATCATTATAATTTGAAATATTGTTTAACTGCATCTGCAACAGTTGGAGAAGACATTTCTGAACTACACTCCTTGCAATTTGATCTTCTCACGATAAGAGCTGCAACAAATTGCTTCTCCAATGAAAACAAGCTAGGTGAAGGAGGATTTGGTCCAGTATACAAGGTACAAAGGCATAATACATGAATGATGCACACACAACCTCTAGAAGCGTGTAAATATAAACACAATACTAGATCACCCAAAGAACCCACAATATAGTTCTTGTGTTGTTAAAAACAAAAGTTGCTGTATGTATCATTACTTCTATGTTTCTCAATTGTCTTCAACATTGTTATTTCAGGGACAACTTCCTAATGGACAGAGCATTGCTGCAAAGCGACTCGCGCAAAGCTCTCTACAAGGAACAGAAGAATTCAGAAATGAAGTTCAACTGGTAGCAAATTTGCAACACAGAAACCTAGTGAGGCTATATGGTTTCTCCCTAGAAGGAGAAGAAACAATACTGATTTATGAGCACGTGCCAAATGGAAGCCTTGACCAGATGTTATTTGGTTTGTGATTCCTTATCTATGGGATATACTTGTATCACCATAATTCATATCTCGATAGAGAGATCCATTTGAAAAGATCATAGTTAACCTGTCAATATGAAAAAATTGTGGGAACCATATGACAACCATCAAACCAATTTCCAAGCCCATGCTATTTATACAACTAAGGATATGCATTCACTCAACACAAGAACACTTAATAATAAACCTATGAAGATTCAAAGAGAATTTCACTTGTTTGCATAGGTAAAAGAAGAGCTCCTCTCTTGTTTGCATAGGAAAAAGAATAGCTCCTACATGAAAAAGAGAGATGTATAAAAAAAATATAAATTTCTCCTCTTACAGCTTTACAATCTCTTTACAAAGCTTGCCTCTGTGCAGAACCTGAAGTTAGCAAACAATTGGATTGGTCTACACGTTACAAAATTATAGTAGGGATTGCTCGAGGTCTTCTCTATCTTCACAAAGATTCTAGGCTGACAATTATTCATCGTGATCTCAAAGCTAGCAACATTTTGCTAGATCATGAGATGAACCCAAAAATCTCAGATTTTGGTATGGCTAGGATGTTTTGTGCTCATCAAACTCAAGCAAGTACAAACAGAATCGTTGGCACATTGTAAGTTTCACATTAAAATGTTCTGCACTCTAACTGATGCATGGGGGTGAATGTCTCATATAATATAAAGATATTGTTCTCCAAGAAGTTGCAAAGCATTCTACGTATGATTAAAACTATAATTTTTAACACTGAACTTTCAAGATGACCTTCCAACATTTTGATGAAGTGTTTCGTTGGGTGCAGTGGTTATATGTCCCCAGAGTATCTCATGTTTGGCCAGTTTTCAATGAAATCTGATGTTTTCAGCTATGGTGTCTTGCTACTTGAGATTATAACAGGCAAGAAGAACAGTAAATTCTGCTTAGCAGAACAAGACCAACACCTTCTCGGTAATGTAGGTATAGTCTACCTGTTTTAGTATAAAAAAAATAACAACACTTTTTCACTGACATTGCTAATTTTTGAAGGTTTGGCAACATTGGAATGATGGAACACTAGTGGATGTAGTGGATCCAACTCTAGGGAATGCTTACGCAGTCAATGAAGTTATTCGATGCATCCACATTGGTTTGCTTTGTGTTCAAGACAACATGGAAGACCGACCCACCATGGATGCAGTTAATCTAATGCTCAGTAGTGATTCCATCAGTTTGCCACTACCTCAAGAGCCCTTTTTCTTTTTTCTTGGAAAGAAATCCAAAGGGAGACCATCAAGTTTATCCTCAGAGATATCTTCCAGATATATCACACCTTCCTCTACATAAGCATTTTAACAAACTTTGACCTTCTTTAATTTCCACATTGATTCTCTAGCATCTCATCATGCAAAAGTAATTTACAACTCCATATTGCTTGTATGCAGCAAAAAACTTTGAGAAGGAGCTATAATAATGATACACATCAAATTATTCAAGCCTCTTAATATAATGGAATGAAGGTTGTGCAAACTGTCCCAGGAGGTTACCTCAGTACATTCTATGCATCCATCTTCGATTAAACTCACAAAATCAGTTTGCTTTGAAAACCAACAACAACCACAAAATTAAAAAAAATTACATTCCTTCAAATTAAAGGTCTCTTTAAGCATAAAGTTGACAAGAATTCAATTTTTCGCTAAGTTAGGTACCTCAAGTTCAAGCTCGGCTTAATAAATTATTTGATCAGAAACACAATCTCAAGTTGATTGCAAAACTGAAGAGTTGCATGGCACTACTGCAAAAGTCAATGGTTCATATTCAAGATTCAACAGAATACCATTATCTTTTTGATCGATAAGCAGCAATCTCTCTCCGCCATTGGTCAATTGGCACCTACAGAGCAGCCAAGAAAGCATTAATTTATAAGCTAAATCCAACCTCCACATCTTCATGAACTAATGCACTAAAAGATCCTTACAATATGTCATTGGTTAAAAAAAAAAAAAAGCTGGTTTAAATCTTACAGCAGGAAAGCCACCATAATCCCCAGGCTCCTTAATGTCCTTAGTGACGACACTATTAGCAGCTAAACGCACCTGTAGAAAAGCATGTAGCTCAAACTAGCTACGAGCAATAAGAACGAGCAGAACTCACATGCAAAAAGAGAGAGCAATTCTTGTAAGATGAAATGACCATGGCATCCACATAAAACATGGAATCGAATGGAGTTGCTCCATGCAAATCAGCACTAAACATCTCATGCATTTCTATATATTAGGAAACTACTTCCAAACGTAGAAACAAATTAAGCATACCTTCGATACTATGGAAACATGATCCCGCACAGCAGCCCGTCCCCCAAAAGTTACATAATCTCCAATCCTACAGGCAATATAGCAGTCTGATTAAGGGTATCTGACCTTAAAGGCTTTATGAGGCTCAAAGCCCAACATAAATGGAGCAAATTGCAACACCAAGGTTTTCTGTATGTTTATGAAAACTCACATAACTGAACCAGCAATTCCAACTTGACCACATAGTAAGCAATTTTTCCCAATAATCACATTATGACCAACCTGGAAAACCAAGCAAAACATTTACATGAAGAATCAGGCAGCAAACAACAGCAATAAGAAAGAGGAAGCAGCACCTGAACTAAATTATCTAGCTTTGACCAATCTCCAATTACTGTGTTTCTCCAACTGCAAAAATAAACAGAAGTACGTTTGCTTTTAAAAATCAAATTAATCAAGAATTACTTGTAATAATTTTCACACTTCAATAAAGTAGTTGCATTGCAAGTTCCCATAGAAAATCACTTGCAATATGGATGACCAAGTCCAAAGCAATAAAGTATAGGTACAGTAGTCTGTTCAACAAGAGTCAGCTCACAACTTACCTCCCCCTATCAATGCATGCATTTGACCCGATCTCAACATGATTTCCTACCACAGCACTTAACATCTGAAAAAGGAAACAAGTCAGAATTAAAAAAACTGGCCACATCAAATAGCCACTATTATACTTCTTGAGGAATCAAGTGCCTCAGCAATATGACGTCACCACCTCTTTATTAACATTTGAATGAACACATTTTTCAATGTATACAAAAAAAATTGACATTGGTACAGATGCATAGAATTTTATTACATCAACATCCAATTGTTACAATGCAAACAGGTATACCTTCCATAGAATGGCACATAGGATTTTAGTCCATTTCTCATGATTAGATATGTTTATCCAAAGCTAAACTGGAAGTACACATTTAAGGCTGCTGAGCATTTACTGCACTCACATAGCCACTACCACAATGAAACGTGGCGCTATACATGAAACTTAATGAGATCACTTACGCATTCCAAAACTATTAGGGAGATGAAAAGCATCGGTAAAATATTTGAAAACATGCACCTAGAAAAGTAGAAAGACAGAGAAATTATTACAAGATAAAGTAATATGCAAAATGACTCACTTGAGGCTTCTTTTGCATGTCTCCATTCTCATCCACAAAGAATCCAAATCCTGTAATCAGACAGATCACAAATCTTCCTGCATTAATAATGCATAAGAAGTAGCATGACATATGAAAGTTTGGAAAGAAAAAGCCTAGATTAACTAAATTATGAGCATTATTTATTTATTCACTAGTTGTACGGTATGCTTATCGAGGCCCTTAGATTGTCAGCATGCCACTAAATGGGATGACTGCTTCAGAGAATAATCCAAACGTTTATTTGGCACATCCAAGACAATTTAACAACAACACTAATAAAATCTAAGCTCGTGAATAGGCAACAATAATGAGCATCAAGAAAATGATGTTATAACAAACTTCAATCAACCAGTTCAACAACAAGAAACTAACCCTATCTACAAAGCCATACCATCTTGACCAATGCTAGCACCATTGTGGATTATGCAAGACTCACCAATACTGCAATTACTCAGAGAAACATTATACCTGAAAGAAGAAAAGTTTTCAGGTCGCCAAGGAGGGGGGGAAAAATTTGCAGCTGGTAAAGATTACAAACGGAAAAGGCATATTCAACTCATTGTAGATAAATATATATTTAAAATTTTCATCATATCATGTCATAGTGGCATGTTTACAATGACATATTGAAATACATATATGAGTGAGTGAGGTCATCTACTAAAATTGCTCCATCAACCCTATAAACTAAACAAATCAATAGGCCATATATAAATATTATAGAGAAAACAAGCAGAATATGGCTGTGAAGCCATTACATCCAACCAGGCTAGAAATAGATTGGATGATAGATATCATAAGATCTAAAAGATTATAATTCTCAGAGAGAAGTCCTAACAAACTAAAAAAGAAATTTTTTGCGTTACAGGAAACACTACCCAATCTTTGTGGATTTACCAACTGTAACACCAGGTCCAATTACACTCCCAGAGCCAATATGAACACTTGCACCCACCCAAGCTCCTGAATGAATAACACAACCTATTTCTATTAGAGCTGTCAGATCAATGGTAGCTGATTCATGGACTGTCCCACCTCCATTACACCATCTCCGAAAGCCTTGGAAACCATGTTGACCACCACCTTATGATTATTCATTTTAGACAGTTTTCAATAGCTAGTTATAAACAATATCGCAATAACACTTACAAAGTTCTCAAAAATCAAATAACAGTTAGGTTATCAAAATACATCTGAAAATCAGATATCTCATTCCTGATCACACATTTGCACTTCCATTTTAATAATACAAATCAAAGTATATGAATTAAACATATACTAAATTTTGAAATTACAACATACGACTTCTATCCTGAGTAATATCAATATCCATCCAAAGCAAGTACCATAGTGCTTTGCTAAGCATCTTGTTCCTAGGGTGCAAATGAATCAAGCCCGGTTCGAAAACTATAATAAGTCAAACTTGACCGAGTCAAGCACGATTTTATGTAATGTCATGTTGAGTCAAACTCAAGCTTAGAATTTTAAGCTTGGTCAAACTCGAGCTGAGCTCACTATAAAATTTTGAGTCGAGTTCAAGCTCGAGCTCAACATTATAACGTGACTCGTTTGTAACCCTACATGCTACTCAAGTTACACATGCATCCTCGAATAAACCAGTCTAAGTCAAACAAGATGCAAGAAAAAGTAAATCGAAAATAAATAAGCTATAGCACCAGAATTCCAAATAAATCCCATCACAATGCCCATCAAAAAAATTAATCATATGTCTTAGTTAAATTACTCAAAAAACGAAATCATTTTCCTTGTAAAAGCCGGCAAGCTACGTCTTGATTAGAGAAAATTTAGCTTATACACTCTAATTTTATATCACATTAGGCACTTATAAACAGGAGTCGCTAATCATAAGCTCTCATATACAATGCAATGAATATTTTTACAGACTGTACCTCATGATTGAAGGTCACATCTCGCATTACCATAGACAAATTAAAGGTTTGAAAAGATTAAAAAAAAAAAAAAAAGAAAAAGGATTAATCCAGAGAGCACAAACATTGTGACAATTAGCGGCATTTATACAAACACTTTACGAGCAAAGACAGAGTTAGAGCTCATTTACCTTCATCGGCGGGTCTAACCCAGAACTGGTTTGATCAGCCGAACAAGCCGAAAAGCCACGACTGGTGGTCTTGAAATGACCCGGTGTTGAGAGTGTGGGTTCTTCAAAAGGAAGCGAGAGTAAGACAGTGTCTTCGAGATGCCAAAGGTAGAAGCTCTTCTTAGAGAGGCTGACATTGTAATGTAATAAGGGGGTGGTGGGAGAGCGAGCAAGAGAGAGAGAGAGAGAGAGAGAGAGAGGTGATTATACTTATATTGCAACAGGAAAGTTTAAGAAGGAAATTGCGTGGAAAGAGGAGATTCCGTTCTCCGAGTACAAGATTGTGCCTGATAGTACTTGCAAAGGAGTTGAACTCCGGATGGGATTAATTGTACAGTGAATTAAACAAAAGGTGTATGCTGTGCTAAACTTACTGTTTTTATAGCACCACGAGATACATTTTAAATAAATTAAAAAATAAAAATTTAAAATATAGAAAGCATTTTATAATAAGTGTTAGGTATTTTTTTTTTAGAGATATAATGAGAACAATAAATTTGAAACAGCAAAATTTTTATGAATGAATAAAATAAATGTGACAATTATTTTTTTATAAAAAAAAAAAGAACCATTTGTTTTAATCAAGAAAACATAGTAGTAATAATAATAATAATAACAACATGCAACAGACTCCCCCTTTACGCACATACATTTTAGAGACAGTGCTTGCATCCTTTACGTAGTGCTTGCATCAGGGCTTTTATATAAAAGAACCCTTCTTCTTACATGAGATATGCAAGCAAGATGCAAGGAAGGGGGGCCTCTCCCGCGCTTGTTTATCAATTGCTAGTTGTGAAAGCTGATATTTAATTACCATTTCTGGATATACAAAATAGGGCAACTTAATCAAGGTAATATAGAAATCTAACAATACTTAAGAAATGCAGATTATACACTAATTTTGATCATTTTAAGAATTTAATATCTAATTATATAACAAAAAACTAAATAAACAATAATAAGATAGAGTGGTATAAGTAAATGGACAAGGATATAAGAAATAATACCATAATTTAACGTAGAGTTTGATCTGCCTCCTAATTTTTACAATCCATACAATACCTCACTCAAGAAGAGCTTCGCATACTTAATTCAACAAATAAACCAGTACTCTACAATGAGCTACATCCAACTCAAATACAAACAACTTGAGTTGTTTCTTTACAACAAGTTATCTAGCACACTAGGCACAACTCAAGATTCTTCTAATTTAATCAATAAAACACTTAAGTGCTTTACAAAAGATACTAAGATAATAAACATGAGTACTAATCAACTCTCTTTCTTACAACAAATAATATAAATTCCACAAAAGATTTATAGAAAGAGTTTATAAGATTTAGATAGCAATAACTATGAGTTCAATCAACTTTTTATCTCCCCAACAACTTCTATTTATAAGTTCTTGAAGACTCCTGACTGTTACTCATATTTGAACCAAATTCAGCCTTACATTAATTACTCCAATGACTATTTTCCTAGAGTTAGCATCCAGACTATTCTAATCTTATATTTGTATCCTAACAATCTTGTTATGGTATCACCTTCACATAACATAGCGTTTCCATTTGCTAAGTAGATGGGGAACAATGGATCTTAGGAAGGAGTTAATACTAATGGGTTTGATGTCATGTATAATGAAAAGCTTTAAAATATTAAATTAATGAGTCATCTCCCTTATAAGTCCTTTACATGATTTACATATTTCTCCTAAGACTTTTCTAACCTCTCACTTATAACTTAACACTTCTAAAAGTAAAAAATTTAAAACAACAATTGAAAATATTGATTATTACGATGTATTCTAAAACTAAAACAACAAAAGTAGAACCTCTCTCTTTTTTTTTAATTTTATGTAATATTTTGTAATTATCTATGAAAAATATTGAACTAGGATTTAGAAGCATATTTCATGAAGATTTAGAGATTACACGTTTAATCTCATTGATAAAAGGCAAAATGCACCTAGAATGAATAAAAAAATTGTATTTATAATTTACCAAAATATAAAATACTCTAAAATCATTCAATCTCCCCAAGTCACCAGTACTAGTAATATGAACCTCAAACGTTGATCACAACTAGGCGAACGACATTAATCTTCCAAAACCAACGGTAACATTCATTACAAGCTTGATACATCTAAAATTAATATCACTAGCTCTAAATTTGGAATCGCATCACTTGTCCCCAAAATGCACGTCAAGCTCCCGGTAGCATAACCATAGTCGTCTCCAGACGGATGAAGCTTAATGAAATGACGTGGAACAATCTAACATGTATAACTTCGACATGCACAATGTCACACACATATTTATGTAAAGTTCTAATGCAGCGATAAACTCAGTATTTTACTGAAGTTATATATTCTCACCTCTTTTCTCAATCGATCAATATACGTTCTTCATCGAATCAAATCGAGAATCCAACCAAATTAGACAAAAATGTAAAATGTGGTTTATATATATATATATATATATATATATTTTTATTTCGGATTCAATTTGAAGAGACTCGAAAATATTTGTGGTTCAATATATGATTTGAATCAAATTAAACCCCTTAAACTTAAAACTGAATGGCCTTCATTTATAAAATAAAAAATAGGCAATATTTGTTGGTTTTAAAACCTCAGCCACATTTCATGATATCCTATTCACCATTTCTTTTCTTTTTTCTTTTTTTCTGTTTTCTCTCATTTTATCATCAATTTCTTTAGTTTACTCTTTTCTTTTTTTTAATTTTCATCTCCCATCTCTCAAGTAGACTCTCGTATATTCTTTATGACCTAAGATGCAATGTTAGTGTGATGTGATGTTATAAGGTTTTATCTCACATAATATTCGATAATTTGAACACCAATCTTTAAGTAAAAACTCTAAGAAATTATCCATAATATCAATTAGATTATTGTGTTTTAAAAAGCGGTTCAAATCGATTAAATAAAATTAAACCACTTTAAATACAATTTAATTTAGAATTCTAAATCATTATAAGAGGTTTGGTTCATTAAGTTTTTAAAACGTATTGAACCACAAACACTCCTATGATCGTGAAGGTGAGTCGAGAAAGTACTTTTCTAAGAATATTTCTTTATCCCAACAGATGGTCTTATTTTAGACATTTCTACACATCAAGCAAGACATGCTTCAAATAGCAATCAAATCAAATTAACAGGGATATAACGGACCAATTTTATGCATTTTCTAGATAAAAGATTATCCATTGATTTGGGAAAATTGAAGGATTGGAGTTAATTTAATTGAATTTGCTATTAGATTAGACAAATATGACTAATAATAATAAAAAAAAATATCAATAAGATAATTATAATATAAATAGTAGATCACTATAAATTATCGGATTTGAAATAATCAAAAAATAATATTTCTTCCTTTCTCCTCCTCCTCCTTCTTTATTAACCTAGTAGTTGTTACACTCCGAGTGTAGAGGACATATCGATTTACCACATATATCATTTAAGTGATATATGTAAGACTAAATTTATCTAGGTGAGTTTCTATTTAATTTTACTTATGAAACCCTAATTAAATCTTTCAAAAATTTTGGTAAAGTTGCATCTATTTATCCATATTCTATGAGTTTACAAAACATCACCAATATACGGTCTCATCAAGTGAAGTTCATCCAGAGATATAAGGTGTTTAGTAAGTTTTTAATGATAGACCATAAAAAAAATTGTTTTAGAGTTAGTGCTTGCATCAGGATTTTTATATAAAAGGACCCTTCTTATATGAGATAAAGTAGGTAAGACAAAAGACAAAAGTATCTTATAGCATCCACATTGGAGGTTCTTGACATGGGTATCTAGGTGAAAGATCTCGTTTATTCAGATCCTTAGGGATATGGAAAGGTTTTTAACTTTTTGGCATCCTCTGCGAAGGACCCCAAAAAGTGAGCTTTTTTGAAATATTATATTATTATTTTATAAAAGTAAGATATTGTGTAAAAGTTAATGGAACCCATAAAAGTATAAAAAGAAGTGAAGTAACTTATCTAAGAACTTTATACATAAAGTAGTGAGATTTTTTGAATGAGAAGTTTCTTTAGATGCTGATATAGCACTTTAAAGACCCGATGGATGTAGATGCTCTTATGCTCCACAGCTTTTAGAGCCCCTCTCCTTTCCTCCACCTCCCCCTACCCCTGAGGCTTCTTTGTCCATTGCTAATTATTAGATCTGCTACTTGACTACATGTCTGATACACAAATAGGCAATATGATCAAGGTAAGCCATCATCCCCCTGCAAGAATTAAAAGCATGGTAAATTTTATTTTATTTTTTATTTCCATCTATTGTTTGAGTATTTATAAAGTCTGGTTTGAATCAGTGAATGCATTAATTTTTTGAAGCCCCAGTTTTGAGAAGTAAAGCAATCTTCAATATGGCCGCTAGATTTTGGCATTTAGGATGTCAGTTTAACCAATTTGTTTTGAGTAACCCATAATTCATTCACCATCCTCATCCAATATGGCTTCTTCTATGGTTGTTTTGTTTTCCATAATAGATGCATCATTAAATAAACTAATTTCATATAGGATATTGTTGTGCTGGCATTTGGGGTGGTTTCTTCCCTTTTTTTTTTTTCTCTTTTTTAATTAGTGTCCAATATTCACTAGAGGTGTCACTGATTTGTTGATACAGTTGTGAATTTAGGTTTTTCCTTTGATATATGATTTGGTTCCTCTCTCTCCAAATTTGTAATATACAGAAGCACAAGGTGATAGGAAATGGGGTTATGAAAACCATCTTAATTGTGAGCTGCACCAAACCGCACTAAAATTTTAATTCCTTTTTTAAATGATTGGGTTTGGGATATGGAGCTTAACCATTGTACATGTTTAAAAATTTTAAACATATTTTTTTCTTTTAATTGTTCTATTTAAAAAATTAATCATTCATATAATTTTTTATTTAGATATGTATTATTTATGTGACTGAGATTAGATTAGTCATATTATGTTTTGATTCTTGGAGGGCAAATCAAATCAAACCGTTCTGCACATACCCGTTATAGGCCATGTGTTGAAGTCATCCAAGCCATGTTTCTATTAAATGAACTATTAGCTACTATCCATTCGGATAGAGGTCGGCTTAATTTTTATGTTTCTGTGCGACCATGGCCTTTGGCATGTAGATTGTATTGCTGAACATTCTCTTTGGGCATGGTTTAGATCTTCATTCTCATGCTGGCATCTAGGGCATTATATATGATTGATGTGTAGGTGCTGATTGATTTTTGCTAATTATATGAAGAACCTTCCACTTTAAAGTTAGGCTATTTAAGTAGTTAAAGGTAGGGTTGTTTTGCTTACACCCACATAACCTATGGTTAAAACAGAACAACTTACCGGACAAAGAGTGGCTCGCAAATCCTTATAAGTTTTGGGTTAAAAAAAAAAAAGCGTAAAGGACTAAAACACACTTCAAGCCATAAAAATATAAAACTACAACTATATGAAATTGCTAATTTAAGTAATGTGTTATTCAAATTCAAGTGAAATTAAAACAAATATCTTTAAGAAAATGTGAAAAAAACAAGGTACTTAAGAAATAATAGCAAATAAGGATAATAAATGATCTATTTGTTTAGCTTTTCTGATAGATACAGACACTTTTTTCAAACTTTATTTTAACAAATTGTTTATTAAAAAATAGATATAGATAAAAGAAAAAGGTTAGCAGTTCTCATAAATAGATTAAATATAAATACAAATTGGATATATTTACATATATCTTTTCAACACAGATACAGCTACAGATGAAATAAAGACCATCCAAATAGACCAAAAAATTTCATCTTATTCTATCTGCTAATCTTTATCTATTTTTATCATGTAAGTAAATAAGAACTTTTTTTTATTTTAATTGAAATATAACTTTTGCTTTTAGCATCATTATATTATAATATTAAACTTTTATGCAAATATTATATATGTGTATATAACCCACTAACCCTCGCTAGGTAGGTGAGGTAAAGCAAGGAAGGACCGATATGTTAAAGTGGGGTGGGGTTAGATAGGATGGCTTGATTTACTTAGCCTATTTTCGTAACACTAAACATGGATGAGAGAAATGAAAAGGTATTGTGCCTGGAATATGTAAGAATAAGCAATCAAATTTGAAGTAAACAGTCAATTTTTTTAATACTTTTTCATTTACGATTCAATGCGGACTAAAAATTATTGGTATTAGAGTATAAGCATAAAGTGATACATGTTCTCTTAATTTTATAGTAAACTCTAGATTTAGGTTTGAGGAAGTTGAGTCATAGTGTTTGTGATTGTTGATGAGTTATGTATCATTTGTTGATGCTATAATTGAGTTTGCTATCATGGAGCATAATTATAAGTGATACGAGTTATCTTAAATTTATAGCAAACTCTAGGTTCAGGTTTGAGGAAGTTGAGTCGTAGTGTTTGTGATTGTTGATGAGTTGTGTGTCGTCTATCAATGCTTTAATTGGGTTTGCTATCATGGAGCATAAGCATAAGTGATACATGTTCTCTTAAATTTATAGCATACTTTAAGTTTGTGTTTGGGTTTGAGGAAGTTGAGTCGTAGTGTTTGTGATTGTTGATGAGTTGTGTATCGTCAGTTGATGCTTTAATTGAATTTGCTATCACGGACTCTAGGATTAGGTTTGAGGAAGTTGAGTCGCAGTGTTTGTGATTGTTGATGAGTTGTGTATTGTCTGTCGACATTTTAATTAAGTTTGCCATCATGGAGTTTTGAGAATGTCAAATGAAAGTGCGAACAATTTACATGCGGATACAAAGTAAATGTAGAGTAGCAATTGAATAAGTTGTGGGAGTTAATGTATACCATGTACCTAATCCTTAAATCTTGCTATCATCCTATATAATTTTGTAGATATTCATTGCTTGTTCAATAGTAGAAATTCCATTATAGTGTTATTTAGACATTTAGTTAACCCTAATAGTAATTTCATAAGAAATCCATACTATAAATAACATTGAAAAATAATAATTATTCAAACTATTGAATAACAATGCAATACTAAAATTATTTTTTTTCCAAGATGTCCTCATTTAAATAAATAATGAACAAATAAAATCTTATTACAATCTTGTTTTATTACTCAACAATAACAATTCTATTGCTGCATTATTAGTTAAGCGAAATGAACAGATCATTAATGCATTTCAAAGAGAGATTTTAGTCCCTAAATGCTAATGTACAGCACTGAAGTGACACACAATAACCAATAATTTCCTTCCTTTGACATGCAATTTATCCCTACACTGTACCTGATCTTGTTTCTATCCTTAATTATCATGATAGCAATTTCAAGAATTTTACATTAGCTTCTACATCACCAACCCAAATTCAAAATAGTCCCTATCTTATACCTTTAACTTAAAAAGCAAATCATTTGGGGAAAGTAAAGAGAGCATGAGAAATGCCTTGGGAATATACTTTTAAAAACAGCGTCTCACACATTGTTACATAGACCTTGAACCAAAATATACAAATCCCTAACCAAGCTTGGCAAGAACATTATTAAGAGCAGATACAGCCTCAGCATAGTATTTCTCTGCTTGTGGGGTGCTTTTCACCTTTGCAGCATGATCAAGCTGGTAAGGATAAATAAAAAAGAAAAACATTAGATGTCACAGTGACATTATACAAGGTAGTTGACTTTCAAGTGAGAAAACAAGTCAAATGAAGTTAGAAAAGGAAAAGCCAGGAAAGGATAGGAAACATACATCACTAATGGTCTGGAAGAGCTTTCCAGTGAGTTCCTTGAGGGATTTCTTCTCATCCTTGGGCATAGCATCAATGAAGGTGTTGAGATCATAGCGAAGGTACTCTGCCTTGAGACGGAGGTCATTCTGGACATATGGCCAGGCCTTCTTATCTATGAATTCCTTCACATTTATAATGTCCTTCGCAGATTCCTTGGCGCGCGCGGCTGCAGCTGCTGGAGGCAATTTTTGCAAGAAAAATCTGTCTTTCAATGGGAGGAACAGGTCTCTTGGTATATCAGAGTTCAAGGTTCCAGCTGCCAATGGTATCAATCTAACAGATCAGCATTAGAAATATGTATATGATTTGTTTGTTTCATTATTTTTTTGGTCATTTAAACATCATATTTTTATCATTTTCAAATAAATACTTAACAAAAAAAAGACATTAATAAAAAACTAACAGTTTTACTCATAAACTGATCCAATAGATATGATGAAGATATGATACAAATATAATACCGATAGATTACAAATGCGGATATGATACAGATATGATATTAATAAAAATCCAATCCACGCTGACCCTATAAAGGTAAAATGTATGCACAAGGTGAACTTATCAGACAAGCATGCCATGGTCGGTTCCTATTTACAAAAATCCTTGTGCAATATGACTTAACATTAAATTTTGTCTTAAAAAACTTCAAATCGCATGATTTTGGAGCACCGGTTAACAGTATTTCATCAGAACAGCTTTGGAAGTGAATCCTCTCTATTTATCTTCTCTTAGGACGTGTAATTAATGGTGCACATTACAGGAATAATGTGATCTTATGTGATGTCACGTGGTACTTCCAGAATTTGGACAATTTCAATCTTATCAAGTACATGGTAATGATGCGAAGCAGCCAGCCATGAATTGATAATATCCAACTCGCAAGTTAGTACAAGCTAAATAATTAGTATGTAAGATATATTCCAATGTGCAATAAACAACCATATGGGGAAATCACTATTGTTATTCCATTTAATTCCAAGACCTTAATACATTGTTCTTAACAATTTCTTAAACTAGCAATGATGGTCAATAAAAGTTACCCTTCAACTATAAAAATGCATCACTTTTGGGCAACTAAAGATTTCCATTGGAAAATATATTAGTGTCATATTCAGATAGTAAGGGACAAACTAACCAAAATATAAGCAATAAAAAAGCAATTTTTGATTGCTTTAAACAGTTTAGACACCAAAACCATCCTCAACTAATACAACAGTTTTAGACACAACACACAAAGCTCTGCCCTCAACTTATACGACCCAATTCCACACTTGCTCCCCCACAAAAATCTAGAGCTACCACAATTGGATTATAACAATATCCCCAAAATACTCAAGGATTGTTGTGTTAATAACTGTTGGCACTAATTGAATCGGTCAAATAATGAAACTTCTTATCACTATACTTTTCAATATTTCTTATTTTGACTCTTAGCAAGTATACCGTTAAATTAATATAGTAGAAATAAGTGGTTAAGTGCAAACTTACGCAATCCGCCGGAGGGAGGAGGTGGTGGGCCAACCTTGATGGACCTGGCCTCAGCCAAAACAGCCTGAACAAAAGACCCAGAAGCCAATCCAGCTGCCACGAGCCCCAGCACTGTACGGCGGTTAGTTTCGGGCTCGACGGACCCTTGTTGAGCTCTTATAGCAAGTCCTGGCCTAGTAAGGTTCACCCGGTTGTTGTTGCTAATACTCAACCAGTTAGAACCGCTTAATTGGAGGCTCCCTTCAAGCACTGCCTGGGAAGTGCCACGTAGACCAGCCATTGAAGCCATAGCTTGAGCCATAATGGTTCTTAAACTTTTTTAAAGAAAATTTAAACTCCGCCTAGTACTGATGCCTAACACTTCGTTTCTAGATAGACAATGTTGTTCATATAATTCTTTGTTTGTCTGGTTTTTGTGGTGTGCATGTGATCTTGGGAAGTACCTTATCTGCCAGTTTCTAGTTGGATAAGTTGGATATGGGCTTGACCATTGGTGGATTGGCAAGTGTCCACTAAAGCCACTTTCATTTGACACGTAGGACTAGGTTGTCTGTGTGGGCTGGTCGGTTTTTTGACACGTGGACCAAGCAAGATTCTGAATGCTGATATTATAACAGTAAAGCCATATATCATTCTATATTCCGATTAGATGATTTTTTGGCTCTTCCAGAAACTGTGTGCGAATGGAAATTGCAAATTTGGCCCTGCATGTGATAATTCATTGTTGCACTCTCTGTTTCCTTTTCCAAATTTAAGGGTTGATGCCAAGGCATTCTATTGGAAGGATATTTAGGAATGGATTATATCCTATTTTTATTTTTATTTTTTATAATTATAGTATGCATAATATTTGGTTAAAAAAAAGTTTAATTTATTATTAACGAATTATAATCCATTCACTTTATAGTATGAATTATGAAATAAAAGAAAAGTTAAGTTAACTGCAATTTTATGAGAATGTAATAAAATCGTGATTATAGTGGCTTGTTAAGTTGTTTAGGTGTTATAAAAATAAAAGGTAGTTATTACTATTAGAATATAAGTTAAATATCTAAATAGAAAATAAATTATTAAATAACGATAAAAATATAAATTGTTATTTATTATTTTATATAACGGTATATTAACTACTTATTAAAATATAATAGAGGTGAATTGAATAGCTGTTTCTCTTACAAGTAGATGTATACAAAGCCAGTCCAAAACATAGCATTATATATATACATATATATATTGAATTTGTGCTAACAAGCCAGGGGAGCATAAAAAAAATATGCACAATCATATCCACCCTATCATTTTTGTGAGGGAGATTGATGGGCATTGCTATGCTACCGTCCCACGCATTTCGCTATCCTCCATAAAACACAACCAATAAGCTTCATAAAGTATCTAGATATCTTTTCTGTCAATAAGTTTATATACATTATATCTAAATAAGCTTCTAGACCTATAGTGTAGCCATGTTTCAATAATCTTTTTAATGATAGTCCTTAAAGATAAAAAATAATATATATAATGAAAACATTACGAACATTTGATAAAATTAATATATCAGTATATTATCATTTAAATTTTCTGTTTATTAAGAGCTCAACATGTAACTATATGATGTTCGAAAAATGATTCTTTTGGCACTTAAATTTTAACAAAATGGACAATTAGTTACCTAAATATTAAAAAGGTACAATTTCACACTTAATTAAATTTTTCATACTCTTAAACACTATCTGTTCAATTATTACCTGTGTTAACTACATCAAACAAACAATAGAAGAATTGGAGTAGTAAAAAAGAGCACGAATATATATATATATATATATTACGAATATATACATACCCACACACATATATATATGTATATATATTACATATATGTTGGAGATCCAGAATCAAGGAAAGATTTGAGCGTCGGTGGCCGTAGAAATCAAGAAAAGTTTAAAACTCGTCACGTCGCATGAGAAGGAGACAACTGTACGTAAAAAGAATTGAAATCAAGAATTTTACACTTTCAAAATTTCGTATTTACGAACCTTATTCAGTTGTGAAATTTTCGTCTCATATTGGATGGCTTGTTCAACTTTAATTGTGATAATTTTTTTTAATTAAATTCATGAAGTGGATCGCTATAAGGTGATTACTTACAGAAAAATTCTATGATTCGGTCATTAATTTTAATAGGATCAGTTCCATCACCATCCAATGACTCATATCATACTTAACCATGATCAAATCACTAAAATAGTTAATATTTCATTTACCATATTTATTGTAATGGTTTAATTAATGATGGAATAGTCTCGTCGACAAGACCATAAAAGCTTCCTTTACTTTCGTTCTTTGTGGATCCTTTTCAATAGTTTAGATTGCATATGCAATTTTATTTTTATTTTTTTGGGCAAATTAATTAGTTTTTGTCATTTTATCAATATCCTTCTAGGTCCCATGATTTTTTTTTCCTATTAGGGTTTTTCACAAAAGTTCTAGTATCATTTATTATTTTATTATTTCAATTTATCATATTCTTTACTGCTTAAAGGAAGGGGAAGAAATATTTTGACATAATAGGAATTATTTTCTTAACAAGTGATATTGGAGCATGACTGGAGGGAAAAAAAAAAGTTTGTTTCTTACATTACAAGCATGACAAAAATCATCAAGTATTATGCTAAAAATCAAAATTTTCAAATGGTTCAATTTGAAAGTTGATGATTTGAAGATATTTTATATTACAAAAATTTATATGCACCTTTAGGCAGTGGTAGAGTAAAGGAAGGAGATAAATATGATGAAAATTGAGTGATCAGACATAGGAGAATTATTGGTTATAGCCAGCAATAGGTTAATCATAAGGTGTATCATCATGTTGCTTAGAAAACTAGAGGTGCTATTTTATGGAAGAAATTGGACTTCATGTATAAGAGACAAACTACATTAAATAAATCCTCATTGATTAGGAGAGTTGTAAATTTGAAGTATAAACATTGAACTAATATGACAAAGCACTTAAATAATTTTCAAGGTTTTGTTAATTAGTTATCTGCCATGAAACTTATGCTTGATGATGAAATGTAAACGATTTTATTATTAAGTTCTCCACTTGACTATTGGAAGGCACTTGTGGTGTGGATTAGTAATTCCATTTTAGAAAGAAAGCTCACTGTTACAAGCACTAGTTTTCGATAAACAAGAAAGATGTGGAAGAAACAAGATTACAGGCTTATCTGATAAATCTAATGGATCCAACAAATCCATGAGAATATCAAAATCAAATAGAAGAAATATTAAATATTATCATAATAACAAAAGTGAGGACATTTTAAGTGGAATATGGAAAAAAATGCAGGTTAAAGGTAAATGTAATGGAAAAAGTGAAGACATGGCTAATGCAGCAACAGTGAAATTGTTGTTGTCTAAAATGATAATTGTGTTAATTTTGCATCTCATGATAGTAGTACTTCAATGTCTTTTTCAATGTGACATCACATGGTAAATTCTTTTCAACCTATACCGCCAATGATTATGATAACGTTGGGGTAGGAAATGATGAGACATCTAAAATTATTGGCACTAAAAATATCATTTTAAGGAATAACATTAGTTTATAAGCTCACTCATAGAGATATCGAATATGCTCCAAACATTCGCTTAAACCTTATATTTGTTGGAAAATTAGATGATAAAGGATATAGTAGTCACCTTAATGAAAGTAAGTAAAAGCTTACTAATGGTTCTCTTATATTAGCTAAAGGGAGAATAATACATTTTACTTAATATTTGTAAAACTAAGTAAATGAGAGGTAAATATAATTAGTGATTCTTTTGTAGAAGCTTGGCATAAATGATATAGTCATATAAGTGAGGAAGGACTTCAAATACTTGTCAAAAAGCAACTTCTACCTAATGTGAAAGGTACTTATCTAAAAATCTGCATTAATTATCTTGCTAGCAAACAATATAGGGTTGCATTTCATAGAAATCCACTTACTTAGAAATCTTTTGTACTTGATTTCATTCATAAAGATTTGTGTTATATGAAAGATAGGTCAAAAGATGGTAATTTTTATTTTGTAACTTTCATAGCTAATCACTCTAGAAAATTGTGGACTTTTCCTTTAAAATCCAAATATCAAGTTTAGATGTGTTGAAGCAATTTCATACTAAAGATAAGAGAGAAACATGAGGATAGTTGAAATGTGTTTAAGCAGGTAATTGTGGTGAATACAGAAATCCTTTTAAGGAATATTATAACGGCTATGGAATTAGTCATGAGAAGACATGTACAAAGACCCCACAACAAAATAGTATTTTAGAAAGAATGTATCAAACTATCATAAAGAGAGTTAATTATATGTTATCATATGATAAGCTACCGAAATCATTTTAATGAGAAGCAATGAGTGTATTATTGGATCTATTCAAGACATAGAGAAGTAAGAGAAGTCTAAACCCTTAGGCGAGATCCTAGCTAAAATAGATCTAGTTAACTCATTTGAAGATTTTAATTGTTATTCTCTAAAGAAATTTTTTATGATAACAAAGTAAGTAAAAAGAGAACTAATTAAATTATTAAATGTGCAGATTTTAAATGAAAAAAATACAATGATAAATAGTATCAGTTTGTATCAGTTTACTTAGAGACTTATCTAGAATGTTCAGTGTTTAATGAGTTAGTTAAAAAGTACAACCTAGAAGGAACTCTAGAAGCTATGTTAGAAGAACAAGACAAGTTTAATATAACCCAGAGAGTACTCCAGAAGGTAGAAGTGTTCATTATTTACGATCATGACTTCAAGCACAGAATGATCATGACCTTATTCAAATTAAGCTTTAATAGATTTTCAAGACCTAGCTCCAAAAAATGAATACATTTGGGTAATGTATTCATATGTTCCACTAGGTTGGATTAGATGATAGAGAAGTATAAAAAGAAAAGCCAAGCTATGTTAGCTATGTGGAGTGATTTAGATGGTAGAAAGCAATCCAGAAGATTCAGATGAAGAGGAAGAAGAAGCAAATCTTTGCCTTATGGCCACCTCTGAGGTAAATTCTAAAATCGATTATGAGATAATTGAAGATGACATGCTAGTTGAAATGACAAAGCTCTTACAAAGGTAGATATAAAATTAGCTAAATGTGATAATTATATTAAGGCTCTTAAAATGAAAAAAGGCACAAAGACAAACAAATTCCTTATTTGCTAATGAAAATGATATTTTGAAGCATGATAATGTAAAGTTGCATGTTGATAATGAAAAACTAAAAAGGGAAAACAATGTGCTTAAGGAAGAAACTAGTGTCTTGAAAGTTAAAATAGATGATTTATGTAATTCAATAAAGAACACCTTTAATAAATTCAATGAAAGCGATAAAAACTACGTATGTTGATCTCTTCACAAATATTATCAAATGAGAAGCATGGTTTAGGATATGAACATGGTACTACTTCAAATGCATCTAAGAAAACCGAGTTAGTGAAGGCTAAACAAGTTATGAATACTGAGCCTATTGTTAAAACAAATGGATTGAAATCAAATCATTTAAAAAGAAGCTATACTAGAAATACCAGAGGACACCCTAGAAACTATCCTAAGAAAAGGTATCCTTCCTATGAATACTATCAAAACAATGCTAGAGGGTATTACAGAAGTTACCTAAGACAAAACTACTGGACACAAGCAAATACCATGTATTGGAACAACACCTCTTATGCATGTTTCTTTTGCAATAAACTTAGACACAAAGAGACGTATTGTTACTATACAAGAAACAAGTTTAATAGTCAACAAGTGAATCAAAGAGATCAAACGAGTTTGTCTTATAAAGAACCTAAACTTGTTTGAGTTTCTAAAATGGTTTAATCCTTTTTTAATTTTGCAGGAACATGAAGCTAAAATCAAAGGAACATGGAATCTAGACAGTAGATGTTCCAGACATATGACTGGAAATGCTTCATTGTTCATTATCATAACATGGGAAGAAAAAAGATATGTAAAATTTAGAGATGACAGTAGAGGTGAAACTGGAGATATTGGTATGCTTCCTTACATCATAGGAAATATTTATCGTGTGAAAGGTTTGAAGCATAATTTTCTTAGCATTAGTCAACTATGTGATAAGGGATATAAAATGGTTTGTGAATAAATAAATGGTATTAAATATTTGAAGGCTTTTGGAAACGGAATATATATCTTATAAAACCTAATAAAGTTGAGAATGTTTGTTGTCTTTTATCTATGAATGATCATATTTTTGCTTGGTATAGATGGTTAGGACATGTTAATTTTTCTAAACTAGAAAAATTATCTAAAAGAATATTATAAAAGGATTATCGAGAACTAATATTAAACATGATATAAAATATAAAATGTGATACTTGTTTAAAGAATAAAATGGTATCTGTTTCGCACAAAAAGTAGAAATGAGATACCAACTAAAAGACCACTTGAGTTATGGCATCTTGATCTGTTTAGACCTACTAGAACTTTTAGCATGGGCAGTAGTAAATATAGACTTGCTATTATTAATGATTTTTCAAGATATACTTGGTTTATATTGTTGCGATATAAAAAAGATACCTTTGACTATTATCAGGGTGACTTGACCAAAATCCTTGGCTATTAAGGTGACCAAAAAATCATTGGCTATCAATGTGACAAAAAAATCCTTGGCAATCAAGATGACCAAAATCCTTGTCTATCAAGATAACCTTTTCAAAATCCTTGGCTATCAAGGTGACCAAAAACCTTTGGCTATCAAGGTGACCAAAATCCTTGTCTATTAAGGTGACCCAAAAAACCTTGTTTATCAATGTGACCAAAAACCCTTGTTTATCAATGTGACAGAAAAATTCTTGTTTATCAAGGTAACAAAAAACCCTTGTTAATCAAGGTGATATAAAAACCCTTGTTTATCAAAGTGACAAAAAATCCTTTTTTATTAAGGTGATAAAAAATCCCTGCCTATCAGAGTGACTTTTTCCAAAAACCCTCGGCTATCAAGGTGACCAAAATCCCTATCTATTAGGGTGACCTTTTTCAAAAACTCCTTGGTTTTCAAAGTTAGCTATTCTCAAAATCCCTACTTGTCAGGGTGAAGTTTTGTAGTATCATCCGCCAAGTTTAGTCTTGGGCAAAAATGGTGTCTTTTTTGTCTTTATATTGGAGTTTTGTTCAAACTCCACTATAAAGAGGGGCTGTTGACACCGCATTTTTTCCCTTTTTTTAAATTAAAAAAATCATAAAAAAGATAGAAAATAGAATAAAAATTTAAAATTTAAAAAATATATAAATAAAAATACAAAAAAGATTAGCTAAATTAAAAATCAACAAAAAATTACAAAATTGAAAAAAGATACAAAAATTTGAAAATTAAGAAATTCGAAAAAACCTCATCCTTTAGTAAATAAGTTTTTTAGAATTCAAATAAAAATTAGAAAGAAAAAAATGTAAAAATATTAGTTTTATATTATTTTGGGCTTCATTTGAAAATCAATTTGGACCTTAGACCCGTATGTAATTCGGCCCAATTTAGTTGAAATCACATTTGGCCGGAGCATTTTAGTTTAACAAAAATTTGAGTGGCGTGTGTCGGACTAAAAGGCGTGTGGTGAGCCCCTAGGCACGTGGATCTCACGCGCATCGTCCTCTTCTTTGAACCCGCACGCGAATACTCCATGGGAGCTAAAATTGAGCTTCAAAACATAAAAGGAGCTTATTTTCAACCCATTTCGATTATGTTTTATGCGATTTGAGGTTAAGCACATTGACGAATCAAATATCCAAAAATTAGAATGTCTTTTAGACTCCTTCCTCGATGCTTTACGTTTTGAAACGGCCATTAATGGCCGTATTGAACTCAACCGCCACGAGCAGCCCTCCAACAACAACCATCCCATCTCTCCACCAATCTCTCTCTTTAAACTAATGCAAACATACCGCGACTCCCCGCCTTCTTCGACCTTTGAGCTTTGAAACCATCAGCCATTAATGGCTGTATTCAAGCTTCGTAAAGGCCATTAATGGCTATCGTCGGTCCCTCTAGCATCCCCAGCCTCTATAAAAAGGCAACCTTGATCTCCTCCACCATCCAAGATCAAAAGTCTGAACAAAAAAAAAAAAAAAAATCACCAAATTTCCAGATCTTGAACACTCTAAACCACTTCACACCAAGACTGCCGCCATCTCCAACACCACCACCCAGGCCCAGCCGTCCCAACCACCGTGAACTTAGCTATCCCAACCACCGAACCCAGCCATCCCAACCGCGACCTAGCTGTCCCAACCACCGAACCCAGCCGTCCCAACTACCGACCAGTCGTCCTAACCACCACGACCAGTCACTTTAACCACGGCTACCACCTCTAAGAATCCAACAGCTTCCGAATCGAGCAGTTGCCAAGGTTCCAAATTTTTTTTCCTCTTTTTTATTATTTTCATTTGATTAGTTACTATTATTATTGTTGTTGTTGTTTTGTTTGTTATATTGATATAACGTTGAAAAAAACAGAAAATAGTAAGAAATAAAAAAATGAATAGAAAGCAAAATATATATGTGTATATATAGATATAGCAATAATAATATAAAAATAAAAAAAATATGTGTAGATACTTGAGGTGCATGCTACAATTACTAGTATTAGTGTATGCTATCATATTTAGGTAAAAAGAAAAGAAAAAAAGAAAAGAAAGAAAAAGGAAAAAAGTTTTAGTATATAAATGGTAAATAAATTTTAAATTAGATTATAAAAAAAATAAATATGTGTGTGTGTGAGTATGATTATATTTGTGATGATAAAATAAATAAAATTTTAGAGTATAATTATGAAAACAAAAAAAGTAATAGGTTTGTTAGTATCATTTTTATTATTTGTTGTTAGTATTGTTATTGTCTTCAATTAAAAGAATATTTGTTAGGATTCGTGAAATGTTTAGTATGATATCTTGACCATGATTTAGTTACCCTATAATTTTTTTTATTAAAAAAAAGGAAAATTTACAAAACAGAAAAACTCTTTCCTATATAGTATAATGTTTTCCTAGCTTCTATATAGTTATATCATCTATTTATTTTCTAAATTAACAAAAATAATAATAAATGAGGTTTTTCCAAAATTAGTATCTTTTAAGAATTTAAAAAAAAGCAAAAACACAAAAAGTAGATCTCTTTAGGAATTTCCAAAATGAAAATTGATCGAATACTTAAACTTGGCGGGTTTTCAAGATAAAAAATACAAACAAATTAAAATTTTATAAAAATCAAAACGAACTACAGGAACCTGATTCCGGTTAGCAGATATGTAGGCACCTGCGGAGCGGTCACAAAAATAAAAAACTTTTAGGATCTTTTTTTAAACAATATATATATATATATGTAAATATATTTTTAGGAAAAAGACTAAAATTTAAAAAAAAAATTGAAAAAATCAAAATTAATCTCTTTGGCCCATATGATTCAAGATTTCTAAAGCTCATTTAAAGTCTAGATAATCGTTTAGGTTTTAAAATAACAGCCTCCAGACTCATCAATTTCTGGTTTTTCACACATACCAGTAGCCGAATTAGAAACCAAACCACTCATTTGGTTTCTGGTTTACTTTTTTCCGGTTTAGCTGGTGGCGACTCCAGTCAAAAAAATTTTTAGAAAACCGAGCTTTTTACGAAAACCTTATTGGTTCCTTATCGAGTGGTCTGTATCAAATGGGCCAAGTTTGATATGGATCGGGACCTTTAAGAGAAAAGTAGCAAAATTTGAACTTGACACTAATTAAATTATTAAGTGTGCAAATTTTAAATGAAAAAAGATATAATGATAAATAGTATCCGTTTACCTAGAGACTTATCCGGAATATTCAGTGTTTAGTGAGTTCAATCTAAAAAGTACAACCCAGAACGAACAGTAGAAGCTATGCTGAAAGAATAAGACAAGTTAAATACAGCCCAGAGAGTATTCCAAAAGGTAGAAATGTTCATTATTTACAATCATTACTTCAATCACAGAATGATCACAACCTTATTCAAATTAAGTTTTAATGGATTTTTAAGACCCAACTATAGAAGATGAATACATTTGCGTAATGTATTTATATGTTTCACTAGGTTAGATTACAATCTACAAAGATTAAATCAAGATAATCAAAATCATTAAAGTTTATTCTTCATGAGGAATGCTGCAATACCGAGTTCTATAAATTTGATTAATTGCTGCTACAAGTGTTATATCAATATTATGAAGGCATCAAGATCAACAACACACGTGAAGGTACAAATATTAGAAGATAAAGTTTACTTAAGTTTATCTGAAGAAGTTATTTTCAAAAGGAAAGAGATCACGATTGCAAATCTCTTATTATTAAGGGATTTTATTTGAACGGTTTGAGATTTGGATTGACACAAGATATATCTTATTCCACACGAGTTTTGAAGAGAAAGATTAACGATAGTTCAAATTCAAAGTATCTTATCCAGCTTACAACGTCTTTCATTTTTAAAATTCATTTCAAGATAAGATACTCAAGATATCAACCAAGATATTTAAGGAGAAGATTATTCAACATTCTATGATAGATTTTTAAATGTTGAAGATAGAAGCCTATATATTCGGAGCATCCAAAAAGAACAAAACACAAGAATACACTGCATCAAAAGAACGCTCTACAAAAATATTCTCTCTCACATGAATTTTAAGCTGATCTTGTGCAATCAATTTCCTTGCTACAAATTAATTTGATCTTTCTCTCTTACTTGATTAGTGGAGGAACAATAGTGTGTCCTTCCTTTGATTAGTTTAGCAAGCAGAAACTTTGTATATAAAGATAAATAAATTATAAAGAAGGGCAAGTTTGTCATTTGATATAAAATAAGAGGATTTTATGGTCAATCCTAAAGTATATAAAAGGATTATTAAGAAGAGTCAAAGAGTCAAAGGATATTAAATAAAAAGGTTTTATAGTCAAAGTTGAAATATAATTTTATTATGTTCACATGGCAAAAACTTGATTAAGAATGGAATTTGACAGCCTAAATTGGATATGAACCTATGGTTTTTCCTAAACAACATATCTCTATAAATATATCCTTAACCTACGAGTTTGTCACACCATTCCTCAGTCAAAACCCTAAGAGATTTGGAGTACGTTTATGATGGTTGAAAACAGCCGATTTATATATTTTTCTTTGTTAACAAAAAATCAAATTTTAATACAATTTTGGTCACATGACAGACACATGACGGAAGATCAAAAGTCACAAATCCCTATATATTCTTTCTCTGTCTTTTCTCCAACAAAATCCTAAACCCAGATTCTTATCCTTTGAGAGTTTATAGCCGCCGGCGTAAAGCTCTTGGACCTTTATGAAATTTGTGGAAGCCGGCAAGAAGGCTGCCGGCGTAAGTGCCATCCTTTCCCCTAAGTTTTTCCTATAAAAATCCTAGGGTTCGTGTTTTTCATTTGTAACCTCCTTCCTTTGACCAGAAGAGAGAATTAGAGTTTTTGGGTGTTTTTGAAGAACAATATCAAGGGAGATCAGATTTGGATCAAGAGTAAGTAATCTTGCCTTTATCTATCAAGATTCTTCGTATATCATTTCGTTTCCTTAAGATTTATGTTGGTGGATTTTGAAGAAGTTCTTTGGAGAAACCTAGTTTCATCAAGATCTGATCTTTTGGGAATCAATCGAAGGATTAGATTGAAACAAGTAAGTATTATCATTGGTGTAACGGATTTGATGCAAATATATATAGATGAATCATGCCTGTTCTTATAGATTTTTCTATCTAGGGTTTTGGAGAAGTTATGATTTTTGGGGTTCTGATATGATTTTTGGTTGGAGAAATCTGAGTTTAGATTCTGAAGAAATCTACGTAAGTTTTATTCCGTTAATCCATAAGTTTAATGAAGAATGATTCTTGTTGGTGATTTTCTGTTTTTTTCTGATTCATGCAATTAGGGTTTCGTAGAGTTTGGGATTTCTGGGGAATTGATCAAAGAGATTCTACAGTTATGATGTCTTGAGAGGAGATTTGGAGATTTCTTGTTGTTTTTAAGAATTTGAGGATTTTGAGAGATTTGTTCCTGGAATTGGAAAAGGTACGACCTTTCCTTGTTTGTGTATTTGCTTGCAGGTTTAGTTTTCTGATTGTTGCCTGTAGGAACAGATATATAAATGAACTTAATTCTATTTGGCTTAAATTGTTTTTCTGGATGTCTTTGGCTTTGACCAGTAAAGACCTGGCAGACAGTGATACTGGTGAGGCACCCTGATGATCCTTGTGTGTCGTTGTCCCTAGTGGAGTTGCACTTGGAGATGATTCCGGTAGATATAGGTTTATTGGCAGTATGGCCGCGGGTGTTTGGGGAGTACCCATTCACCAATATATGTATATAATTATTTATTTTCGATATATGGTTGTTTTTCAGGAGTCTGAGTAACTCCAAGTTTGGGATCAGAGATCTATGATTCTGAACTGTGTTGTTTTGCAGGCTTAATGAAGATAATAATCCTGTTGTTTGCATTTAGTTAGTTGCACGTATCTATACATGTTGTTTGTGCATTTGCATATTGTTTGTGGACTGGCGTACTGGGCGTTTTCGCTCATTCCTTTCTTTTTCAGGTACAGGTGATGGAGATATTGTTTATGACTTGTCTGGTTATGACTTGTATTTTGATCATGGGGATGGCGATAGTAGACCTGACTATACTGCAGAGGAATAGGATGTTATATAGGACATATGAAAAAAAAAAAGATTTCTTGAGTTATTGAAGATTTTTGAAACAATATTTTGATTAGTTATCTTTTTGAGGATTTGAAGTATTGGTTTTTATGTAATAGTTTATTAAACAGGATTATATGTTTTTAGTTGGAAGATAGATCTTTTCTGGATTATTGTTGGCTTTGGTTTTGCCAACTCGGATTTAGTTTATATTACAGGAGATATTTGAAAGTTATAAATTACAGGTTTCACAGGTTTTGTTCCTTTTAGAGTGCCCTTAAATGTGGGTTCATGGAGATTTTTATATGTTTATATTTTGTGGTATTGAGATTTAGAGCCTTTGCGTGTCTCTTTTAAGAGAGGGACACGTGGCGGGTTGTAATGCCTTAGTTTAGGGCGTTACAGCTTAATTGGTATCAGAGCATAGGTTTATGATCTTTAGGAAAATTAGGTTATGAACTCCTTAGGACGGTGAGATGATGAGAGGGGTAGATCATGGGAAAGCCAGTAGCTATGGAAAGTATAGAGTTGTTTCTTTTAATAAAAATTTTCTGTGTTGACCTCTTCTTTATGATTTCTTATTGTTTCTTTCATTATAGCTTATTGTTTATCGGTATTATATATTTTTTATTTATGTCATTATGTTTTCATAATTATTTTCATATATTTTCTTGGAATATTTGTTATTTTATTTTGTTTTTGTTGTTGCTCCCTAAAATACATAGAAAATTGGTCAATACAACAAATAAAGCTCAAAAAAAAAAATCTAGAAATGATATTTATAAAATCAAAATACCCTCTTACTAAACATATGACTTTTAGTCTTCTGCTATAATACATATACATGTTTATACAAAGAGTTAATGACATCTAATGAAATGTAACAGACAAAGCAATAATGACTAGAGTAAGTTAAAGAGAATATATAAATACATAAATTAATAATCGTAACTTACATAAAGAAATTTAAAACAACCATCACAATCTTAATGACTACAAATTCCAAAAAAAAAAAAATTAATTGAATGAAATAAATGATTGAAACATCCTCTTGAGTTAACCAAGAGACAACCTACAATAGTCAATAAATCTTTAATGATAGTCAACAAATCTTTAATGATTGTTATTATGAAATTCAAAGAAAAGTTAAAAAAAAAAAAGAATCATTATTTGAATTAAATGATGCAAATTGAAAAGGCACAAGGATTAAGAAAGAATTTTATAATAATCTCCAAAGATTTTAAATAAATAACAAAGGTAAAATATTAGAGCCATAAATAAAAAGAATGAAAATGAGAACTACCCCACCAAATTTCCATAGTGGTAGTAACGATTAAATAATGATAACATATAAAATTCGAGGATCAAGAATAGTCATAGTAATTTGAATCTTTACTTAGTGTACAAATATGTAATAACAATGAATCTAATACAAGAATATATGAGGTATGACTTATGAGTTCATGGTTTACCCTTAAGGTCATAAGTATTGTCTACGATTCTATCGTGTTGTGTAAATCTTATCAACTCCATTCTTGTCGTATTCTTTTATTTTGAGTCAAGTCATATTGAATTTGTCTTAAAAGTCAAGTCGTATGTCATTCTAGTATCAGTCAATTCAGCTACTCTCGATACTTGTCATCCCTTCTCACTATTAAATTCACGATGGAATGAAAAGAAAATTCTTGATCACAAGCAAAACGATAAAATATATGCGAATATATATGTGTATATATATGTATAACATGACTAAATAAGTGAAGGCCAATAAATTAAAGATAAAATAAAATTATAGTTATGATAGAAAAATAAGAAAAGACTCCAACGCAAAACAAAGTGTGTAAAAAAAAAAAAAATCGATAGACCTCATAACTATAATGTTGATATTAATAACAAATATAATAAAAGTTGATAATTGTGACAAAAGCCAAAATTATTAATATAATGGTTAACTCATATAATCAACTAAAATAAAAAAAAGGAAGAATGTAAAATCATTATAAAAAACATCGAGAATCAAAACGACAAAAGTCTAAATAATGATAATACCAGCAAGTGAAATATACCAATAAATAACTCATTTATTGAAATTTATTGGGAGCATAACAACCAAATTAATACAATAATATATATTTATGGTTTTTCTTTCATTTCTTTTTATATAATGAAGTGGAATAAATATGGTGTTTGAAGGAAGTATAGAAATAAATAACCGCTTAAAGTTATTGGCAAGTGTAAGGATGAAGAAAATGCTAATATAGTTGTTGGAGGGGTATTCAAAGTAATTTATAGTAAAGTTTGAGATAATAAGTGTTAGTATGACAATGAAGGGTCAGAACTATAAGAAAATGATTGGTGAAATGGGAGAAAAATAAAGACTGTTACTGAGATAAGACGACAGTATTAAAGATGAGATGTAGACAAAAGTTAGAGGCAAAAGAAAGATGACTAAAGTTGATTAGAAGAAACTGGAGGTATAAAGGAAGTCTTCATAGATGGTTGACAATTATATTATAGCTTAGTACACACATGAAAGTAAGTGAGAAAGAGCATACTGAAGACTAGAGGAGAAGAATTGGAATAATCAGTAAATAAAAGAATAGTTGAATCCTATATAGATATGAATGTATATGTAGAACAGCAGGTGCAAGAAGGAAATGTGATCTTGGTGAGTTGTAAGGTATGAGAAATCTATGAATGATGGACGATAATGACATCTAAACTAATATATGATGATGAGTTTTAGGATGTTTTTTAGAAAAGTATATATGATACCACAAATATAAATCATTATATAAAGTGGCAATACAAGTTTTGGAAGACAATTGGAATAGCATAAATGATAAATAAAAGTTGTGAATTATCTGTGGTATCTGAAAATGGTGAAAATTTTGATTAAATCAATTAGAGACATAGATATTATAATCATCTAAAATAATAGGCCAATGTGAGATTTGATCTTTAGAGTTAGGATTGAAAAATATTACATTTTATGATTTGGGTTTTCTAATTGTTATTTGAAGGATTATGAGTGACTATGTTTTAAGGAAGTTTCGATGGAAAGGTATATTGATCAAATAGTGTTAATGAGTTGGGGTTGATATATATTTTTAGTACATCATATAATTGTTAGGACGATGTAATGGTTGATTTATGAATCTTTTGTTGAGAAGTAGATTCAATAGTTATGGAAGGATACTAAAGCCAAGTGAAGAATAATCACTTAATATTAAGGCAATAAATGGATTTATATTGTGAAAATTTTGGAGACAAAGTGCATTAGTAATCCAAATATTAAAGAAATATCAGAACGTTAGGCGTAATGACATCAAAGGAAGAGTTAGAAGTTATCCGGTGATTTTAAAGGCTTACCTAAAGACATAAGTATTAATTTTAAATTCTCATATATATATTGATGGAAAATATAAGAAAATATATTGGAGATTGAGAAAACATATTGGAAGAAGTATGGCTAGTTAATGAGTGTTTTGAGATTAGATGAATGATATGCAAGTGATGTGAATTATTTTTGATATGGAACAATAAGGATAAAAACTAAGTTGAATCAATGGAAGTACAAGTAATACAGTGACATTCGGAGCTCCAGGCCAATGTAAGATATTGACTTTTGAAATTTAAATTTGGAATTATAGTTATGAGATTTTCAGCTTTCTAAACATCGATCAAGGAAACTGAATTGAAGATTTAATACAATGAAGTCAAGGAAAGATTTCTTGATGAATATTGTTAATAAGTTTAAGTTATAGTCAAGAGGTGTGTTGTGAAGTAACGAGGAAGTGAATCCAGATTGAGTGGTGAAAGTTAAGAATTAAGGAAACATTGATGGAATTAAATTCTAGCTAGCAGATATAAACATGAAGATGGGTCAATATGGTGTAAAGAATCAGAAACAAGAAGAAAAGGAGTGACAGAGAACCAATGGATGCATGGATAAAAAGGAGATAGTGATTCAGCTAACTTTCGAGGACGAAAGTTTCTTTTAGGAGGGGAGAAATGTAATATAAAGATAAATAAATTATAAAGAAGGGTAAGTTTGTCATTTGATATAAAATAAGAGGATTTTATGGTCAATCCTAAAGTATATAAAAAGATTATTAAGAAGAGTCAAAGAGTCAAAGGATATTAAATAAAAAGGTTTTATAGTCAAAGTTGAAATATAATTTTATTATGTTCACATGGCAAAAACTTGATTAAGAATGGAATTTTGCAGCCTAAATTGGATATGAACCTAGGGTTTTTCCTAAACAACATATCTCTATAAATATATCCTTAACCTACGAGCTTGTCACACCATTCCTCAGTCAAAACCCTAAGAGATTTGGAGTACGTTTAAGATGGTTGAAAACCGCCGATTTATATATTCTTTCTTTGTTAACAAAAAATCAAATTTTAATACAATTTTAGTCACATGACAGACATATGACGGAAGATCAAAAGTCACAAATCCCTATATATTCTTTCTCTGTCTTTTCTCCAACAAAATCCTAAACCCAGATTCTTATCCTTTTAGAGTTTATAGCCGCCGGCGTAAAGCTCTTGGACCTTTATGAAATTTGTGGAAGCCGGCAAGAAGGCTGCCGGCGTAAGTGCCATCCTTTCCTATCCTAAGTTTTTCCTATACAAGAAATCCTAGGGTTCGTGTTTTTCATTTGTAACCTCCTTCCTTTGACCAGGAAGAGAGAATTGAGAGTTTTTGGGTGTTTTTGAAGAACAATATCAAGGGAGATCAGATTTGGATCAAGAGTAAGTAATCTTGCTTTTATCTATCAAGATTCTTCGTATATCATTTCGTTTCCTTAAGATTTATGTTGGGATTTTGAAGAAGTTCTTTGGAGAAAACCTAGTTTCATCAAGATCTGATCTTTTGGGAATCAATCGAAGGATTAGATTGAAACAAGTAAGTATTATCACTCTGGTGTAACGGATTTGATATGCAAATATAATATTAGATGAATCATGCATGTTCTTATAGATTTTCTATCTAGGGTTTTGAGAAGTTATGATTTTTGGGGTTCTGATATGATTTTTGGTTGGAGAAATTTGAGTTTAGATTCCGAAGAAATCTACCGTAAGTTTTATTCCGTTAATCCATAAGTTTAATGAAGAATGATTCTTGTTGGTGATTTTCTGTTTTTTTCTAGATTCATGCAATTAGGGTTTCGTAGAGTTTGGGATTTCTGGGGAATTGATCAAAGAGATTCTACAGTTATGATCTCTTGAGAGGAGATTTGGAGATTTCTTGTTGTTTTTAAGAATTTGAGGATTTTGAGAGATTTGTTCCTGGAATTGGAAAAGGTACGACCTTTCCTTGCTTACTGTATTTGCTTGCAGGTTTAGGTTTCTGATTGTTGCCTGTAGGAACAGATATATAAATGAACTTAATTCTATTTGGCTTAAATTGTTTTTCTGGATGTCTTTGGCTTTGACCAGTAAAGACCTGGTAGACAGTGATACTGGTGAGGTACCCTGATGATCCTTGTATGTCATTGTCCCTAGTGGAGTTGCACTTGGAGATGATTCCGATAGATATAGGTTTATTGGCAATATGGCCACGGGTGCTTGGGGAGTACCCATTCACCAATATATGTATATAATTATTTATTTTCGATATAGGTTGTTTTTCAGAGTCTGAGTAACTCCAAGTTTGGGATCAGAGATCTATGATTCTGAACTGTGTTGTTTTGCAGGCTTAATGAAGATAATAATCCTGTTGTTTGCATTTAGTTGGTTGCACGTATCATACATGTTGTTTGTGCATTTGCATATTGTTTGTGGACTGGCGTACTGGGCATTTTCGCTCATTCCTTTCTTTTTCAGGTACAGGTGATGGAGATATTGTTTATGACTTGCCTGGTTAGGACTTGTATTTTGATCATGGGGATGGCGATAGTGGACCTGACTATACTGCAGAGGAATAGGATGTTATACAGGACATATGAAAAAAAAAAAAAGATTTCTTGAGTTATTGAAGATTTTTGAAACAATATTTTGATTAGTTATCTTTTTTGAGGATTTGAAGTATTATTTTTATGTAATAGTTTATTAAACAGGATTATATGTTTTTAGTTGGAAGATAGATCTTTTCTGGATTATTGTTGGCTTTGGTTTTGCCAACTCGGATTTAGTTTATATTACAGGAGATATTTGAAAGTTATAAATTACAGGTTTCACAGGTTTTGTTCCTTTTAGAGTGCCCTTAAATGTGGGTTCATGGAGATTTTTATATGTTTATATTTTGTGGTATTGAGATTTAGAGCCTTTGCGTGTCTCTTTTAAGAGAGGGACACGTGGCGGGTTGTAATGCCTTAGTTTAGGGCGTTACAAACTTTATAGTCAGTGTTAGCTTACTTGAAGCTAGGAAGATTGAGTAGAGTTGAATTGTAAACTACTTGTAAACAAGTTTTGATTGGATTAATGAAATATACCCATGTGGATTACGGAGTCTCCGGCTTTAAGCTAAAATAGTGGACTGTCGTACAATGTAGAATCACTATATATCATTAACTTGGCTATTCTTCCCTACTCTTTTAATTCCTATGATTTTCTATTTTATTTTAATTGCTTAACTTGTTTTCACAAATTAATTAAAAGGAGATTTATTTTTTAAAGGTTTAAAATTTCAAATTTTTGTTATAATCAATTCAACCCCCTTTCTTGATTAGAAAAGTGGGACCGACATTAATAATGTGGAGGAGATGCACAAGAGTCAATTAGAGATTATACAAAAATCTGAAAACCTGATTAGCCAATAGGGTTTTGAAGGTTTATAAGAGAGAGAAGACCATCCATTGAATATGACCTAGATGAGTATGCGATGTGAACGAATGGAGGAGAGCTCGAATGTCACACAAAAAGAAACAAGAAAGGGTAAAAGGCATGTAAGAAGAGATGAAATCCTTGTATAAGAACCATACTTATAGTATGGAGGAACTTCCAAAGGGGAAGTGGCATTTGAAAAAAAAAAAAAGTGTATAGATTGAATATTGAAGATTGAAGAGAATAGCTCATAGTTGAGGTTCAAGGAAAGAATAGTTGTAAAGGGGTTTAGTCATAAAAGAGGTATTGATTTTGATGAGATTTTCTCACTAGTGGTAAAAATGTCTTTTATTTAAGTTTTTCTCAATATGCCTGTCAGTTTCAACTCGAAAATTGAGTAGTTAAATGCAAACATGACATTTCTTCATGGTAACTTAGAGAAAGAAGTTTATACATAACAGCCTAAGAGTTCTTGTTTGCAAGAAGAAGAGTTTATATGAGTTGAAATAGACTCAAAGATAGTAGTAAAAAATGTTTGCCTCCTTCATGATTGATTATGGATATACGAAGATTACATCAGACCATTATGTCATTATAAAGAAATTCAATGGTGGTAAGTTTATAATTATTTTATTGTATGTGAATGATATGCTGATTGTTGGTCATAATACTAAGCAGAAATATAAATGCATTTGGTGACTCTTTTGCTATGAATGGCTTAATATTCATGCCCTAAATTCCTTAATTTGAGAATTGTACATGATAAGAAAAGCCAAAAATTATAGTTATCATAGTATAAATGTTTTGAAAAATATTAAAGAAATTTAACATAAGCAAGACAAAACTTATCTATTCTCCACTTGTATGTCACTTTAAACTCATTTCCTAGCATTATCCTAAAAGTGAGACAATAAAGGAGATACAAAGAAGATATCCTATGCTTGTATTATTGGTAGTCTAATGTATGCTATGGTATACATTAGACTAGATATTACTCATGTTGTTGGTGTTGTTAGTAGCTATATAGCATTAGAGGACAATTTAAGGTATTCTTAGGTATCTTAGAGGCAATTCTAAATTTTGTTTGCAATTTAGTAATGGTAAACCAATATTAAAAGGGTTTTCCAAATGCTAATATGGTAGGAGATTTTGATTCTAGAAAATCTACATCAAGTTATTTGATTACTTATGTTAGGTGGGGGGACAAAATGCAAATTACAAAAATTGTATTACTTTACTAAAGCAAAATATATTGTCATTATTGAAGCGTATAAAGATGTTTGATAGATGAACAATTTTTTGGAAAAGTTGGTCAAAAGCAAGAATATAAGAAATTATATTGTAATAATCAAAGCGACATACTTCTAAGTAGCAAAAATTACATGGGAAGGCATTAACATTTGGGATTAAGTTCATTTAAGGCATCAATATTTGTAGAGGTTAAAAAAAGGAACAAACATTTGAATAAGTGAGTCAAATGAGGTATTACCACTAACTTTGTCTATTTTTTTTTTAGTCAAATGTCATGTGCTATGCACATGATCTTCTTTCTCCTCAAAATTTCTCTCTCTCTAACTTCGTCTTCTTCTTAATGGTTTTCACAGATGGTTTGTTCTAGTGCATCAAGTGCTTTTGCATGTTAAGATTCTGCTTTAAATCACCACTTAGTCTCCCGCCATCACACATTGATACCAAACCCCTATAAGCAAATTACTATTACCAAGAATGCTTTTCTTTTTCTTCCTTTACTGAGCTCCACAAAACTACCCATTTCTTCAAACGAGGCCACTAAAGAACTAAAACACCTACAGTAGTTGTATGTAGAACTTGAAGAGTTTCTACATTAGAGTTGGAGGGTTATAGAAAAAAGAGATGTATAAGATACTGAAAAGTTCTAACTTTGTGGTAAATTTAGATTAAGATGAAAATTTTTGGAAGTTTAAAAACACTACACTGACTACAGTAGTGGAATGAAGCCAATTTTTTATGTAGGACAAGGTTGTTTTTTGCGCAAGTCCAAGAAGATTATCCTGTATCCAACTATAATGTCATCTATTGTAATGGCTAATGTGTAGAGGATATATTGTAATTTTCCCTAGTGGATATTGCATGAGGTGACTAATTCAGTTTGAGCTTAGAGAGAGAGAGATTATGAGGGGGAAGAAAAAGATCATGTGCATAGCACATGACATTTGATGGAAAAAATAAACGAAGTTAGTGAGAATACCTTATTTGATTCACTTACTCAAACATTTGTTCCTTTTTTTTTAACTCTATAAATATTGATGCCTGAAACGAACTTAACCTTAAGCATTAATGTCTACGCATGTAATTTTCCCCATCTAAGTAAGATTTCTATGTTCCATTCCAAATCCAAGCATATTAATGTCATTAAGGTTAAAGAAAAATTGGATGAATGACAATGGCTCTAACATGACTAAATCTTTACTTAGAGATAAACTTGTTACATGTTGCTAGATAACCATTATGATGAACCCCCATTTGAGTTAAAGGGGGAGATTGCTAGGCTTATGGGTCGAACTTATATGGGCTATACCTAGGGCTGCAAGTGAGTTGAGTTAAGTCGAGCTTTATAAGGTCCAGGCTCATCTTGTCAAAAATTTTAATGAGCTTGAGTTGAGTTTAGCTTTTACCATACCTCAAAAACCTAGGCTTGATCTCAAGTTCGATAAAAGAAAAATATAAAGATTGAGCTTGGTAAGAAGAGAAAGGCAAATCACTCATTCGTAGAACCAGCATTCTTAAGATCAAAGAGTTTTTTTTTTTTTTTTTTTGTGGTTGTGGTGGGGGGTGTGCTGGAGGATACTATTTCGCCAATTGAGCCATAGGTATCTAACATATTCATACCTAACGATTTTCCATAAAGTGGTGACAAAAGGTATAATTTGTACAAATCTTTCCATTTTGTAACTTCATATGATACAAAGCTTGACTTGATAAGGATCTCCTAAGCTTGACTCATTTAATAAGCTTAAGAGCTCAAAAATAAATTGAAAATTTAAAAATATATAAAAATGTAACTTAAAATGCAATACGTGAAGTATTGTAAATGTTTTACACCACCTGTTTAATGTTTAGAGATGTGAAAATAACTCATCAATGCCAACGCCAATGCTAACACTTCTTATAGTTAGAGGATGTCTATCAACCATCTATGCAAACGTGAGACTTGTTACTTGTCCATTCTCTTACACAATCAATACAAAGTCCCATAAAGAATATGAACTTCATGGTTCTACCCATGTAGCTAGACTACATTACCAAAGATGCAAGTGTTTGATGTAAAGCCAAGTGAGTAAGAATGGGGGAGTGATATAACTTTTATAGAGTATCAATGGCAAGTTCCTTTGCTAAATAATCCATATGAAACAAGAAATAACATGATGGGCACAAGAGCTTTGTTTTGTGTCTCACATGGAAAACATCCCAAACCGATCCATCCTTTTCTCATTATAAATGCATAGACCCCCACCATTGTTTGTTTAAGAAAGAAATAAATGCATTTTCTTATTCTTAATTTGTGAAATAATAATTGTTCTTGACTTCTACAAATTCAATATTAAATGTATAAAATTTAAGATTTTAGAAATAAAAAAAATGAATATTTAATAATTTTAAATTATATATGAAATAACAATAATATATAAAATATTATAATAAAAATATAAAGTATTATATATTATACAAAGCTTGAGAATAGGCTCACGACTTGAATGAGCTTGAGATTTGAGTTTAAGTTCGTTTCACTTAGTTAAGCGAGCTTGAGTTAAGCTGAGCTTAACTAACTCATCAGCAATTTGAATCATTTGTCAGTCATATGAAATAAAATAGGTATAAAGATAATACTATCATAATGATCAAAATCATTTATTTCGATGGGTGTATATATATGTGTGTGTACATATATTTTGAAAATCAAGAATAGGAAACATTAAAGTATTGATAGTAGTGAAAATCAATAAAAAGTTAAAAGTTCAGCACATCACTCAAGAAGGACACAATTGTGTCAAAAAGTGAAATGAATTGAAATGAAGAATTTGACACTTCTACGATTTCATAATTGAGAATCATATTCGATCAATCTAAATTTAAATCCATAATTAGATGATCTATTGAATCTCGATTGTAATGAAACTTCTTGCATTGAATTTCTAGTATAGAGTACTACAAGTTGGTTACTTTTGTTCCGTTAACTTATCTCAGTATTTTGGATCAAATATGCATTTTTGTGAATTAATTAGAGGATAATGGTAGCCTAAGTGTATGTACAATCAATTTTTGGTAATTTAATATCTCATCTTTAGGTCTTGGTAATTAGTGCTAGTCAAAAATATTTTATGAACATTTATTTTGATAATAGAATAATAACAAACCAAGTGTCTATAGTTTCAATTTTAGACAATTTTTAGCAATTTAGTGCCACATAGTTGGACTTGGGTAATATTTTGTAAAATGTTTGCTATTGTTCCATCATCAAAATAGTTCTCCATCAAATATTATATGATGAATACATGGAAGTGCACATACTCTAAAAGTACAACCACTAATTTGCCAATATCTAAAGATGAGGCACTAAATTACCAAAAATTGAAAGTAGACGTACTTGGTATGTCATTATGATAAGTACTTTAAGACACTTATTATTTACGCAATAATGAGCATATTTCATATGCTATTTGAGTGATTTATTGAAGTAAAGAACATTTATTGGGTTAATTTCTTGTGTTAGGAATGATTATGGAACAATGGCGTTTTTCAAAAGATTTGCCATGGAAGAAGCCAAGTTATTAAAGAATTATGGAGCCTTTGTTGAAGATCCTAATTATATACTAGTAATTCTATTTTGCTAGTATAGATTTGGAGGAGATTTTTGAAGAAAATCTAAAGTTTTTAACAAGTGTCAAGTGAGCTACACGGGTCGTGTATCTTAAGTAGTGTACATATGTAAAAAAAAAAAAATTGCTAAATTTATGTTATACACGCACAGGTCGTGGAGGCACCCGTGTACAAACAACTTCCTATAAATACGGCCTTCCTTCATGGAATAGAGAAGACAGAGAGTTTGTTCCATTCAGAAACCCTAAAGTCCGTATTCTAGAGAGCTTTTCAAGGGAAGTCGGCCAGTCAACATTGAAGATTCACACTGATTCAATTTCTAGGGTTTTATCAATCATGTTTTTTTTTAGACTCTTCTAGAATTGCTGTTTTCATTGTTTATTCTATGGGAGAGTAGATTTGTATGCCCTAGGTTTTGTGAAACCCTAACTCAAGTTCTGAATTTGTGTTAATTGATGAAAAGTTTTTGTCTTGAATTCATTCATGTGATTTATTTGTTCTTGTAATGAATTGTGGCCGGGTTTGTTAAATGTCCGATTCTTGTTAGTTAGAAAGAAATTTCAACTAATAAGATAGATCTTGCATGAATGATGAATTTGCATGTTTCGCCTAGACATAGGGAAACTTCGGATTTCTGCAATAAAAATTGAATCTTTAATTAGGGTTTATAAGTTTCATGTGATTTTGCATTGGCGTTCGCTTTCTCATGTAAAATTAGGAGTCAATTGACTTGAATAGAGTAATTGATTTAATCAAGAAACCCTGCAATTCAAGACTTAATTTTTCATTAGTTAATTATATCATATGTTATTAGGGTTAGGATGGATCAAAACTAAGGGCATTGTTGTGAATTGAGTTTTAATCAAGAAAAGCGTTCATATTCTATAATTAGGGTTTGTTAATTGTTAGTATAATTAGTCATTAGGTAAATATAATCTCTTGATAATTTAGACTAGATAGTGGTAAAATGGTATTATAGTACTTGCCTATAGATCCTTAGGACGACATCCGAGTTAATTTTCATACTATTCAATAGGTGCATTGCCTGATATGGATTTGAAATTAATAGGATTATAAATTTGAACTTGGTGAGCAAACACACATCAAAGTTTTTGGAGCCATTGCCAGGGATTTGGCAATATTAGGAAAGCCTTATTAGCTACTAATTTAGTCATTCATTTTTATTTTTCTTTGCAATCTTCTTCTTCTTCGACATGCCATACAATTTCTCATCCATTGATCATCTTTTCTAGTGCATGACAAGTAGTTCTTCATCGGAGAATCTTGAATTTGATCCTGAGATTGATCAAACATTTCACAGAAGATTGAGAGAAAGAAGAACTAACCTGAGAGATCCAAGAACCATGGAAGGAAACGGGGCTGAGAATAATCCAATTCTTGCTACTGGGAATGAGAAGATTCCAATTCAAGTTGCTCAGAATGAAAATAATCCAATTCAGGCTGCAGGAAATCAAAATGATCTAAATCAATTAGTTGGAAATGAGAACAATCAAGTCCCAGTTGCTCAGAATGAGGCTCATAGACTTATGTGGGAATTGTTTCTGCCCACAATTGAAGGAGTAGCACTATCCATTGCATGGCCTACTATACAAGCAAACAATTTTGAATTGAAGCCTGCTCTAATCCAGATGGTGCAAGTCAATCAGTTTGGGGGAAGTGCTACAGAAGATCCACATGACCACTTGACAAATTTCTTGCATATTTGTACTACTATCAAAAGTAATGAGGTATCTGATTATGATATTTACCTTAGATTATTCCCTTTCTCTCTTAGGGATAAGGCACGTAGTTGGTTGAATTCCTTACCCCACATTCATTAACAAATTGGGAGCAAGTAGCAAAAATTTTTTTGGAGAAATTCTTTCCGCCTAATAAGATGATCCAACTACGAAATGAGATCTTTGCTTTCCGCTAGTATGAGGGTGAAGCACTTTATGAGGTTTGGGAGAGGTTCAAGGAACTAGTTAGGCGATGTCTTAACCATGGGATTTCTCTTCATGATTTGGTTAGAATTTTCTATTCTTCCCTGGGTGATCAATTAAAGACAATGATTGATGCAGTAGCTAGTAGTAGTCTGATGAACAAAAGTGCTCCCAAGGGTTATGATCTCATTGAAGACATGGCACGAAATACATTCTGCTGGCATAGCGCGAGGAATAAATTAAGGCTGGTATCTACGATGTATGAATAAAAAACAATTGTTGATCTTCAAGCACAAGTTGCATTACTTACTGCTCATATGAGTCGGATGCAACCTATGTCAATTAAAGGAACTAGTCATGTGCCAAATATGGATGTTTCACCTCAGGTTGATTTTCCAGTAGGGGATTCTTTTGTTCCTGGTGTTGGTCCAAGCATGGAAGGAATGAATTATGTCAACAGATTTGATAGAGGAACAGAGAATTATAATCTTTACAGCAATACATATAATCGAGGTTGGAGAGATCATCCAAACTTTTCCCCGGAGCACTCAAAATGCACAAAGATACAATCTACCACTTGGTTTCCATAAGCCTCAGCAACAATAACAATTACTAGTGCTTCAACAACTCCCTGCTCTACCGCCGCTGAGAAAAAGCCAAATGTGGAAGACGTTCTGACACAATTTATTCAGAGTTCTGATGCACGCCATCAAAATCAAGAAGCTTCCATTCATAACTTAGAGCAACAAATTGGGCAATTAGCCAAGATGCTTTCAGAAAGACAGTCGGGATCTCTTCCTTGGAATACTGAACCTAATTCTAAGGAACAAGTGAAAGCCATCAATTTAAGAAGAGTGGTAAGGAAATTCCAAGCAGAAGTGGGAGGAGCCTGAACGAGAGATTGAGAAGGAAGTTGATAGAAATCAGAATTCTAAGAAGGTTACAACTGAGCCAGTTGAACAACAACCTCAACAGATGAAAGAGTATGTACCTAAAATTCCATATTCTACTTGTTGTGATCAGAGCAAGGATAAAGAGCAGTTTGGTAAGGTCCCGGATCTATTTAAACAGCTTTACATTAATCTCCCATTGGTGGAAGCTCTCTATCAAATGCCTAAATATGCTAAGTTCCTTAGGGAACTTTTATCTAATAAGAGGAAGTTGGAGGATGTTTCTACAATTGAAGTGGGTGCTAATTGCACCTCGATTATTCAAAATAAGCTACCTCCAAAGCTGAAAGATCCTGGAAGCTTCACTATTCCATGTATATTAAGGGAATTATCTGTGGGTAAAGCATTGGCTGATCTTGGAGCCAGTATCAATCTCATGCCCTATTCATTTTTTAAGAAGTTAGGCCTTGAAGGCTTAACTAAACCCCGCCCTACTCGCATGAGTCTTCAGCTAGCTGATCGTTCTATAAAGATTCCAAAAGGAATTATTGAAGATGTTTTGGTGAAGGTGGACAACTTTATATATCCATCGGATTTTGTGATCCTTGATATGGATGAAGACAAAGATGTTCCATTAATTTTGGGCAGACCTTTTCTGGCTACAGCTAGAGCAGTGATAGATGTTGAAGAAGGAAGCTCACACTTTGAGTGGGAGATGAAGAATTGGTGGTAATAGTTTCTACAATATTGAAATATCTGATGTGATTTGATGATTCATGTTACTCCATTGATATTGTGGATTCCTCAGTGTTTAATCACATGGAGGAAATTCTTTCTAGAGATGAAGTGGAATTGATTCTGACTCACAATGAAGAGGAAGAAGTGCAGAATCTTTATGTTAAAGCTGTTATAGCAGAGATGGATACTACGGAGAAGATTACACCTTAGAATGGATTTGAGGAATTGAATAAAAACACTGAAGCACAATTGAAGCCCTCTATTGAAGAACCACCAGTGCTTGAATTGAAGCAGCTACCAAATTTTCTTGAATATACTTTTTGGAGAAAGATTCTAAGCTGCCAGTGATTATTGCTGCCGAGTTATCACATGACTAGAAAGAGCAATTGATTTCAGTCCTCAAGTCACATAAGCGAGCAATTGCTTGGAAAATTTCTGACATAAAATGTATTGATCCATCCTTTTGTATTCACAAAAATTTATTAGAAGATGGTTATAAGCCTGTTGTTCAACCCCAAAGAAGGTTAAACCCGAATATGAAGGATGTGGTTAAGAAGGAAGTCATAAAGCTTCTTGATGCTGGGATGATATATCCCATTTCTAACAGTTCTTGGGTTAGCCCAACACAAGTGGTATCTAAGAAAGGGGGAATGACTGTGGTCCTTAGTGAGAAAAATGAACTCATTCCAATGAGAACTGTGACTGGATGGCGAGCATGTATTGATTACAGAAAGTTAAATGAAGCCACTAGAAAGGACCATTTTCCTTTGGCATTTGTTGATCAGATGCTGGAGAGGCTTGCTGGACATATGTATTTTGCTATCTTGATGGAATTTCTGGTTATTTCCAAATACCTATAGCTTTAGAGGACCAAGAGAAAACTACATTCACATGCCCCTATGGCACTTATGCCTATAGGAGGATGCCCTTTGGGCTCTATAATACACCAACTACATTTCAGAGGTGCATGTTGGTAATCTTTAAAAATTTGGTAGAAGAAATTATGGAAGTATTTATGGATGATTTCTCAATCTTTGGGAATTCATTTAGTAAATGCTTCGCTAACTTGGAGAGGGTTTTGATCCGTTGTGAAGAAACCAATTTGGTACTTAACTAGGAGAAGTGCCATTTTATGTGCAGAGAAGGTATTGTGCTTAGCCACAAGGTTTCAGAAAAAGGGATTGAAGTAGATTGTGCCAAGGTTGAAGTCATTAAAAAACTACCACCTTCGACATTGGTAAAGGCTATTAGAAGTTTTCTTGGGCATGCCGGGTTTTATCGGCAATTCATCAAAGACTTCTCCAAAATAGCTCGTCTTATGACAAGGCTATTAGAGAAGGATGCGACCTTCAATTTTGATCAAGAATGTCTTGACTTTTTCAATCTTCTGAAGGAGAAGTTGATAGCCGCTCCAATTATGATAGCTCTTGATTGGAAACTTCCATTTAAGCTTATGTATGATGCCAGCGATTTTGCAATGGGGGCTGTCTTTGGACAAAGACGTGAGAAGCATTTCCAACCAATATACTACTCCAGTAAAACACTCAACAATGCTCAGGATAATTACACCACAACAGAAAAGGAGTTATTGGCGGTAGTATTTGCTTTTGACAAATTTAGATCTTATCTTGTTTTATCTAAAGTTGTTGTGTATACAGATCATTCTGTTTTGAAGTACTTGTTATCTAAGACCGATGGTAAACCCAGGTTGATTTGGTGGATATTGCTCCTTCAAGAGTACGATTTAGAGATCCGCGATAAAAAAGGAGTAGAGAACTTAGTAGCGGATCACTTGTCGTGATTGGAAATCCACATCTAGATGACTTCAAGAAGGAAGACATTGATGACAACTTCCCTGAAGAAAGGCTTCTTGTGGTTTGTGAGAGTTTAAGTATTAAATTGCCATGGTTTGTTGATTTTGCTAATTATTTTGCTGCAGGAGTTCTCCTTGATGATTTGAAAAGTCATGCTAAAAAGAAATTTTTCTCTGAACTTAAATATTACTAGTGGGAGGATCCTTTTCTTTTCAAACTTGAGCAGATCAAATGATAAGGCGATGTGTATCTCATGAAGAAGGTTAGAAGATTCTACATGACTACCATTCAGGCCCTACTGGGGTCACTCCAGTGCCAATCGGGCAACGCATAAAGTTTTGGAGGTAGGTTTTTATTGGTTTTCTATTTTTAAGGATGCTCATCGCTTTGTTCTCTCTGGTGATAGATGCTAAAGAATGGGGAACACATCTAGATGGAATGAAATGCTTCAAAACTATATATTGGCATGTGAAATATTCGATCTTTGGGGTATAGATTTTGTTGGACCACTTCCTACCTCTTTTGGGAACAAGTACATACTAGTAGCGGTGGATTATGTTTCTAAATGGGTGGAAGTTTAAGCTTTACCCACCAATGATGCCCGAGTAGTATGTAAGTTCTTGAAAAGTTATTTTCAAGGTTTGGAACTCCTAAAGCTATTATTAGTGACCGGGGAACACATTTCTGTAACTCTCAATTAGAGAAAGTTTTAAGGAGATATGGGGTTACCCATCGAATTGCAACACCTTACCATGCTCAAACAAGCGGACAAGTTAAAGTGTTGAAAAGAGAGTTAAAGAAAATCCTTGAAAAAATAGTAAGTCATCATAGAAGAGATTGGGCTAAGAAACTTGATGATGCCTTATGGGCGTACAGAACTACCTACAAAACACCATTGGGAACTACTCCCTATAGATTGGTGTATGGGAAAGCATGCCACCTATCGGTGGAAATTGAACACAAGGCGTATTGGGCAATCAAGTAGGTGAATTTTGATCTAAATTCCTCATAACTCAAGAGAAAATTTCAGTTGAATGAATTAGATGAATGGAGGATGACTGCATATGAGAATATGAGACTTTACAAGGAGAAAGCAAAATTGTACCATGATGCACACATTCATCATCCAAAGAAATTTAAAGTGGGGTACCAAGTGCTTTTATTTAACTCCTAGTTGAAGTTATTTTCAAGTAAATTGAGATGGAGATGGTCTAAGCCTTTTCTAGTCAAGCAAATCTTTCCACATGGTGCTGTGGAATTGGAGCATCTTGAGCAAGGCACATTTAAGGTGAATGGCCAAAGAGTAAAATTGTACTTGGGAGGTGGAGTAGAAAATGAAGATCGGAGGAGTTTAGACTCCGACCATTAGATAACTAGCTTTGAAGACCTTGAGAACGTCAAGCCAACGATGTTAAATAACAGCGCTTCATGGGAGACAGCCCATGTGACTTTTATAGGTAAGTTTTTCTATCCTAACATCATTTGTTCTTTGCAGATTATTGAGCCATGGTCAATTGAGACATTTGAGTCTTCATGCTAAGTGTGGCGAAAAAATATAACTAACGAAGGTGAAGAGAAAACAATTTTGATTGCTAAGTGTTCTAGGTGAGTACCCATGTAATATTTTAAGGTTTTGACACTTAGGATGAGTACACAATTCGTGTACTGGAGTAGTGTATAAATTTTGGCTATTGTGCTTTCATGAGTCCTTGTATACGACCCGTGTATCCAGTCGTATACGAGAGCAAGCCTACTGTGGAATCACAAGTTGTTATACACGACTCGTGAATGGAACGTGTATGGTGACACTAATTCTGTGGTGTCACGAGTCATTATACACGACCCGTGTATGTCAGGTTGTGTACATTCCACTAGTTGCTCTGTTTTGCGTGCGCACATACTCCCGAAACACTCATTTTCATTTATTTCTCTCACCTTCTCTCTCACATGTAGCCACACACTCCCAAAGCACTCTTAAACTCTTCCTCATGCACTCCTCTTCCTCCTTTACGGATCACCTCTAGGTTTTGCATTTGGATCTCTTGTTTTCATCATCAAAGGTATGTCAATTTCTTCCCTTGCTTTTATATTGATATTCTCTTCATTACATGATATGGGTTGCACAAGTTTGGAAAATGTTAGGGAAGTTTGATGAACAATTATGGTAGTTCTATTAAAGGTGTTGTAGTTGTTGGATATCTATTACAATGGGTTTATGATGATTTTTTACACACAACACTTTACACACGCACACATGAATCACACACAAATAACAAACTAGGGTTCATGTGCGAATTTGGATTGGCAAGAAAATTGGGGCTTTTGTGTTTTAAGTGCAATTAGACTATTTTAATACACAATGCACTTGTTATTTTGAAGAAATTCTTGATCATCCTAATTGAGAATCTAGGGTTTGTTTTGTGCGAAAATCGGGAATTAATGGAAGATAGATTGAATTGTTAGTAATTGAAGCTGAATTATCATTCTAATGACCATTATGATTTTCAACATGAGTTCTAACACAAGTAAATTTTCCATGTTCGTGTTGATTTTGAATCAAAAAAAAAAAATTTTGGTTAGTACACTATACCATACACGAGTTGTGTACAATTACTAGTGTATTCACAGCTTCATTCTAACATTGTGCATACTTGTTTCAATTGTGCTTCCATGTTCTTGTGATTGATGCTCATGATTAATGTGGCTTTTGATTTTGAATTATTATGCTTTTAAGCTCTTGTATATCCTCTTATACTTATATTTGTTTAAAATCTTCATGTAGGATGGCAAGAACAAAACAATCAAGCAAGTTACCTAAGTCATCTCAATATACTCCAGCATTAAACCAACCTTCTTCATCATCAGCTCCATTAACAAAGAAGAGGAAAGTGACACAAGCTAAAAAGGCTAGTGATAAGCTCCCAAGGGGGTTAATAATTTTTCACAATCTTTTTGGGTTTTCTGATTTTAAAGGAAAACAGAAATAAATGATATGGATGATATTATTAGTCGATAGGTGCCACGACTAACAAAAATCAAACTGGTTTGTGAATGGAATCACAAATCGATATAACTCACGATTTGTAAAAACTCTCACGAATTGCTAAAGGAATATAAAAAATTCAATCAGCAAGAAGAATAAAGAAAATCATAATTCTCAATATTCATAACATGTATTGACAATCCTGTCAATTACAAGAGAGAACTCTCTCACATGAACTCACCAAAATAGAAATCAACTAAAACCTTCTAATTCTCTTAACCAAGGCTTAATATATAGTCTTTTACATACAAAGAAATTAAAGATATGTAACTGACAAAAATAAATAGCTGATTGTAACTGACCAAGAAATTAAAGACATATAATTGACAAAGAAATTAAAGACATGTAACTGACAAAAATAAGTAACTGACTGTAACTGACAAAGAAATTAAAAATGACAATTAACTGATAAATTGGCTTTGATGCGTTCACATCATTCTCCCCTTCTTGGAAAAGATTCGACCTCGAATCTTGGCATTTAATCTAGATGGAACATCATGTGGAACATGTTGAATCTCCTGAAACTTTTGAGGCGACTTCTTTCTTTTCTTGGAAGACCTACAAGGATACAAAAATAAACTCCTTTGACCTTTAACTCGAACATTTTCATATCTCTCCTGTTGAACTTCAGCCAAAGTCATTGGAAGCATTAAGAATATCTGTCCATCTTTATGAATCTTGTAGGTGTTCTTATATCCATCATAGATAACTCGCCTATCATATTGCCATGGTCTACCCAGCAATATCTATGCATAATCCATAGGAGCTACATCACATGTTATTGTATCTTCATAATCTCCTATTGCAAAAGTAACCTGTGCCTGTTTATGAATATGTATCACATCTGGAGAACTCAACCATCGAAGGCTATATGGCCTTGGATGTGGAATCACCTGCAGATTCATTCTCTTCACAAAATCTTGTGAAATCACATTAGCACAACTACCCCCATGCACAACCAATTTACAAATCTTCTCCTGAATCATACGTCTGGCCTGGAAAAAATTTTCCCTTTGTGTAGGATCTTCCTTGACTTGCAAATTAGAATTAGCAAATAGGTTGGCCTCCTTAACTGCCACAGATTCAACCTCAACTACTTGTACTATGGATGAATTAACAACATTGACAGCTTTTTCTACCTTCCCTTCAACTTGTGATGTATCTATTACCAATACATCCACCTGTTCAACCCTCTTCCCTTGGTCAACATCATTATTCAGATTATCTCCAACACCTTGTGCATCATGTTTTGTGGGGAAGTTTTCAGGAATAACCTCAACAGCCTTTTCATTTTTCTCAATACTGACGTTATCAACAACTACCTGTTTTGGCTCAACCCTAACCGCTTTTACCTCACCAACCCTTTTAGAATGAGACTTCTCCCTCTGTGATGTCAACCACTTCTGGACCACTCTCTTGACGACACCCATATCATGAACAACCTGATCCGTACTCATGGGTTGCAAAGTTTTTCTTCCAGAATTTATATGATAGACATCTCTATCAGGATCATACACAGCCTTATTTAAATGTTTCCATGGCTTGCCTAGGTGTATGTGACAATCATCCATGGGTACAACATCACACAACACTACATCTTTAAAAGAGCCTGATGAGAAAACAACCCATGCTTGTTTCGTTACTCGAAATTTCTCATTGTAACGATACAACTTATATGGATATGGATGATCTTCAACTTTTAATCCTAATCTTGCCACTGTATATACAGAAACCAAATTCTCACATAAATTATTAATACATGCAAGATATCCATGGTCCTCAATTTTAACCTTAATATGGAATTTATTCTCCATTGCCCCAAATTCACAAAAATTCACAATAAACACTAATCTTTCAACACAACCAAACAAATTGTGTCGAACAACAACTACGCAACTATCAAAGCAGCAATCACAACCCCCAAATTTTCAGATCTAACAAGAAAAGTTCAACGATCTTACCAATTTGAAGCACGTCGCACCAAAAGCTCTGATACCAAATGATAAGCTCCCAAGGGGGTTAACAATTTTTCACAATCTTTTTGGGTTTTTTGATTTTAAAGGAAAACAGAAATAAATGATATGGATGATATTATTAGTCGATAGGTGCCACGACTAACAAAAATCAAACTGGTTTGTGAATGGAATCACAAATCGATATAACTCACGATTTGTAAAAACTCTCACGAATTGCTAAAGGAATATAAAAAATTCAATCAGCAAGAAGAATAAAGAAAATCATAATTCTCAATATTCATAACATGTATTGACAATCTTGTCAATTACAAGAGAGAACTCTCTCACATGAACTCACCAAAATAGAAATCAACTAAAACCTTCTAATTCTCTTAACCAAGGCTTAATATATAGTCTTTTACATACAAAGAAATTAAAGATATGTAACTGACAAAAATAAATAGCTGACTGTAACTGACAAAGAAATTAAAGACATATAACTGACAAAGAAATTAAAGACATGTAACTGACAAAAATAAGTAACTGACTGTAACTGACAAAGAAATTGAAAATGACAATTAACTGATAAATTGGCTTTGATGCGTTCACATCAGCTAGCCTATTGCTTTTGGATCAATTATAGAGCAAGACAAGATTAGAAAAGAAGCCTTTTGAAGCACATAAGTATTTGGATTGGGAGATGCTTGTAGAGTATGGAAAGGACCAAAGGATTAGAGAACTACTGTCAATAGGACCATGGGTTGAATTGTTTGCTATTAATACTCCTACTTATAGGAGTATTACATTGGAGGTCCTTTCTATCTTATGTCATCATGAAGAGGATGATAGGTCCATTGCTGATAAAATTATCATTCTAAGCTTACAAAACAGTCTACAAAATCACTTTGGCTAAATTTTGTGAGTACATGGGCTTATACACTCCAGAGGAAACCGGGTCATCTGATTTTCATTCATTTCCAGTTAGTTTACCTACAAGGGTTAATCTTCAAGACTACTGGCAGGATTTGTGTGATTGTGTCATCAATTATGAACCATCTAGGTTTAAAGCTTCAGTAATGGTGAATGAAGACTTCAAAATCATTCATCACATTTTCTCTTATACCATTGGTGCAAGAAAGAGTAGTAATGGAGTGGTTAACAACTTTAGGCTGAGTTACTTGTACAACATTGACAAGAGGTGAAAGATAAATGTTGGGGGTTAAATTGGCTCTTTTTCTTATTCACCAAGCGACTGACACGTGCACCAAAGGGATATTTTGTGGAGGCTATATCACAAGGTTACTTAAGGGGATGGACATTTGGAAGGAACCATCAGCTGATGACCTAAAAGTTGCTATCAAGCCTGTTATGGATGGTCCCTTAAGACACTGGGGATTGAAGAAGGTGAGACCTAGACAGAGTTCTTCTAGGGAGTATATTGCGCCTCTTAGAGCTACCATGAGCTCTCCAGCTGTCCACATTAGTTTTGTTGGACCATCTATTGTTCAGATACCACTCACTAATCCCGATTGGTAGCTTTATAGGAAGGAATTCAAGGAGGCAGAAAGGAGGAATGAAAGAGAGCGACAGAAGAATAAGAAATTTAGAAAGGCTATTTAGAGTTTTCTCCAAATACTTACTGGATGCTTTTCACCACCTCCTTAAAATCTTCCTACCTATGAGTCCTCACCTGAGAGGACTATTTCTGAGGAGCCTGCCCAGCCAATTGTGTATCAGAGGAAAGGGAAGCTCCTACTGTTGTTGAGTCATCAAGTTCAGAGGAAGCATTAGCTACATCTGGAGATGATGAGGAGGAGGTAGAGGATGATGAAGAAATAGAAGATGATGATGATAATGAGGATGGAGGAGATGACCAGGAAGATGATGAAGAACAGGATACCACTTCAGATGATGAGGAGGGGGATAAGTGACATACTTTTCTAGGATTTGATCCATAGGATTTGAATTGTGATATTTTTATTTCATTTTAGACTATATGCTGATGGGTTGTATATCTTGAGATTCCCTTATGGGAAAACTTATTTTGATGATTTTCTAGTGCTTATGATGGATGTTAGGGATAGGATTATCTTTCTTTTCCTTTTTATTTTTTTTTCTTTTTCTTTTTAGGTTTTGCTGGTTCAATTTTGTTTTCGGGTTCATAAACCATTACTTCTCATGGAGCCACGATCGGCAATTATTTCAAAACAGTACTTTCATATGGGGAAGTTCTCAAAATCTTTGCTTCTTTAATTTTCCTTTTCCATGTTATGATTGTGAGCCATTGAGGAAAATGACTCGACTAAGTGTGGGGAAGGAATAATGATCTGGAGAATGAAATGAAGTGTAGGAAGTGTGATTGTTGATTTCTGAACTGTTATTTTGATTGAAAATCTATGACATCTGAATTATATTGTGTACCCACAATTTGAACTGTTTTGTCCTAAAGTATGATATGGCAAATTTTAGGCCAAATTTTTTCAAAACTTTATGAAATATTGAGATTGTATAAAGAATTGTTGAAAGCATCAGGAAAGAATGAAAATGACTTGCTAAGTGCCTTACTCATCTACTGTAGTGATTAGACTAAGTTTAAATTGAGTAGTAAAATCTTTAAGAAACAAATTTACCTTGTAATTAGCTTTAGAATTGGAAGTTCAAGAGTAAGTTGAGTCCTTTTGTGAAAAATAATCAGGTTTACTTCTAAGAAAAATTTAGTTTGCATATAATCTTTGTGTTCTTTTTAAGAATATTTTTAACAAATGTGAAAGAGGTAGATGAAATTCTTTCCTTAGTGATCCTTTATAAAAATAAGTCTTGAATTTGTTTTGCATTCAAAAGGAAAGAAAGAAACAAGTATAGCCTCTACTCCAATGACTCAAGTATTTGAATTATGAGTATCTGAACTTGAATGTTAAAGTGAGGAAGAGTTCTTAGGGATCCTTTAAAACCTAGTCACTTAGGTGATGAGCCTGGGATGTGCCAACTCAATGAACTCACTATAATAAGAAGGGAGGAAAAGCAAAAGCTCAAAAAATTTGAACTTTGAAAAAAAAAAGATAGAGGCGAAAACCTCCCACATAAAAAAAAAAATAATAAATGCTTATCTGAAACAAAAAGAAATTGAATGCTTCAATTTGAGATCTGTAATAAAGAAGGAGAAATTCTAGGGAAGAAAGAGATACCCCATGCTTTCACTCTATTGCTTGGATTATATGTATCTTAAATGTCCATGAAGTTTAAATGGGTGTTTTTCTTTAGTGGACTTTGTATTTACTTTTAGATGGAAGAATCTTTTGCTAAAAACTGGGATAAAAGTTTGTTTGGTTTAGATTAACTACTGAATTTTGACTTTAGTACTTTAATTACTTGTATCCAGTTTGGTAAGATCGGTAGGTACTAGTAATGCAAGTTATAAAAAAAAAATGGAAAAGCAAAGATGCTTCAATCAAAAGTTTTGTGCTTTCTCTTTTAGATTTTTCTTTTGTTTTTATTCATTTTGCTTGAGGACAAGAAAAAGTTCAAGTGTAGGGGAATTTGATAAGTACTTTAAGACACTTATTATTTGTGCAATAATGAGCATATTTCATATGCTATTTGAGTGATTTATTAAAGTAAAGAACATTTATTGGGTTAATTTCTTGTGTCAGGAATGATTATGGAACAATGGAGTTTTTCAAAAGATTTGCCATGGAAGAAGCCAAGTTATTAAAGAATTATGGAGCCTTTGTCGAAGATCCTAATTATATACTAGTAATTCTATTTTGCTAGTATAGATTTGGAGGAGATTTTTGAAGAAAATCTAAAGTTTTTAACAAGTGTCAAGTTAGCTATACGGGTCGTGTATCTTAAGTAGTGTACATATGTAAAAAAAAAAAAAATTCGCTAAATTTATGTTATACACACCCCGATGTACACGGGTCGTGTAGGCACCCGTGTACAAACAACTTCCTATAAATATGGCCTTCCTTCGTGGAATAGAGAAGACAGAGAGTTTGTTCCATTCAGAAACCATAAAGTCCGTATTCTAGAGAGCTTTTCAAGGGAAGTCGGCGGTCAACATTGAAGATTCATAATGATTCAATTTCTAGGGTTTTATCAATCATGTTTTCTTTAGACTCTTCTAAAATTGCTGTTTTCATTGTTTATTCTATGGGAGAGTAGATTTGTATGCCCTAGTTTTTGTGAAACCCTAACTCAAGTTCTGAATTTGTGATAATTGATGAAAAGTTTTTGTCTTGAATTCATTCATGTGATTTATTTGTTCTTGTAATGAATTGTGGCCGGGTTTGTTAAATGCCTGATTCTTGTTAGTTAGAAAGAAAATTCAACTAATAGGATAGATCTTGCATGAATGATGAATTTGCATGTTTCGCCTAGACATAGGGAAACTTCAGATTTTTGCAATAAAAATTGAATCTTTAATTAGGGTTTATAAGTTTCATGTGATTTTGCATTGGCGTTGGTGAAGGAAGAGATTCTCACTTTCTCGTGTAAAATTAGGAGTCAATTGACTTGAATAGAGTAATTGATTTAATCAAGAAACTCTATAGTTCAAGACTTCATTTATCATTAGTTAATTGTATCATATGTAATTAGGGTTAGGGTGGATCAAAACTAGGGGCATTGTTGTGAATTGAGTTTTAATCAAGAAAAGCGTTCATATTCTATAATTAGGGTTTGTTAATTGTTACTATAATTAGTCATTAGGGTAAATATAATCTCTTGATAATTCAGACTAGATAGTGGTAAAACGGTATTACTAGTACTTGCCTATAGATCCTTAGGACAACATCCTAGTTAATTTTCATACTATTCGATAAGTGCACTGCCTGATATGGATTTGAAATTAATAGGATTATAAATTTAAACTTGGTGAGCAAACACACATCATATTATCCCATTAATTAGATTTACGACTTTATCAATATCCATCTTTTTGGTGAAAGTTTGGTTATCTACTATTTTAATTAGTAAAGAAAAATATTGTAAACCCATTACTTATTATTGTGGATGTTTTAGGCTATGCACCCGTAATTTTTTTTCCTATTGGAGTTTTTCACATAAATTCCAATGTTCTTTGTTATATTATTATTTCAGTTTATTATATTATTTATTTCCAACATTATAGGATATTATTTTTCCTAATAGTTTGTTGCCCTTTATATTAGTCAATCTATACTTATATTCTTTGACAAAAAGTAAACTGAGAGAGTCTTTCTTTAATAAGGTAATATGTTCTTTTGTTGGACACAAACTAAAATGTCATCTTCTTCTCCATGTTTGATTAGCAATTGCATCAGTAGCTTAATTTGCTTCTCTAGTAGCAACACTCACTTCAATCTCTTGCATTTTTATCATTTGGTCCCTACATGCAAGTATAACATTAAGATGTATATATTTAGAATAAAAAAGGTCATAAAAATAATAAAATCATGCAATTTGGAATTTAGTTAAGGGGAAAAGGAAAAAATTCGAGTAAATTATACCAGAACGACCCAACGTCTGAGGTTAAGTTCATTTGAGGTCCCAATGTGTCAAGTGGTTCAAAAGAGGTCTCAATATTTAGAGAAATGGGTCGATTCTGGTCTCTATTAACATATGTCAACAAGATAAATATTTAATTAAAACTCAGAAGACCCAACACACTATGACACACGCTAATAGAAACCTCAATGAACTCATTTCTCTAAACATTGTGATCTCAAATAGACTTACCCCAAAATGTTGGGACATTCTAATATAATTTACCTAAAAAATTACAAAAGGAAAAAAAAAGAAGAAGATCCACACTTCAAAAAAATAATTCTAGAATTACGATAGTAGGAATTGTGAGTTGCACTCACAATTCCATTTTACATGTAGCGTCATGAGTTGGACCCATGATTTTATTTTAGGACATGGAATTGTGGGTCCAATTCACGATCACTTTCCCAACCATCTCACTTTCTCTTTTTCCTTCCCTTGACTTCTTCTTCTTCTTCTTCCTCCTCTATATCTCCACAAATACCACATTTAAACACCAAGGCATCACAACACTCCATCTCTATAACCAAGTCGCATTGATTGAAGACTCTAACAAAGAAATCATCTTCTTCCCCATTCCTTTTCTTAGACGCAAATCTCAAACCATGGACGAAACTCATTGTACCTTTCTTATAGCCAATTTACAAAACTCCATAGCCTTAGGACCTAATCGAACCAAGTGCTTCTTACTCTTACTACACCTTTGATCGCTACCTAGACCATTGCTCTTTGTCCAGGGTTTATGTTGGAGAACAAAACTATAAGGAGATTGTGAACTCTTGTGCATTGTTGTTTGGAGTTGGCTTAGTTGATTTGGGGGGGAAGTGTTGGGAGCGGGAGGAATGGGGGCGATGGGGATGAAGTGGGGAGGAGGAGGAGGAGGAGGAAGACGAAGACGAAGAAAGGGATTGGAGGTGGCAAATGAAGAAGAGGATGAATTGAAGGTGGGTGGATTCATGTTGCCATACGCAACATGGAACTCACAATTCCTCCTGCTCTATTTTTTGAATGATTTTTTTAGATGTTTGGATCGTTGGATCTTTTTTTCTTTTGCATTTTTTTCCTTCCCCTTTTGGTAGGTGCATTTTTTTGCAAAAGCCTAGGCTAAGTTGATGGCCATCACTGACTGCCATGTTGATGGCCCATCACTGACGGCCCATTGTTGTGTTGTGGCATTTTTAATTTTTCCCATTTTCCTAAATAATTGCTCCAAGTAGAGATTTTCAGGTTTTATTTTGATACACCTCATCCTATAACTTTTAAGAAAACACTTATGTCACATTTGGTCTATAGGAATCGTTTGGAATAGAATAAATTAAAATAAAAGGAATGGAATGGAATGGAATTGAATTGAATGAAATCAATAAGGGAATGAAAAATCCATTTCTTTGTTTGGATACAGACACGGAATGAAACATAAAATAAATTAATTTAAATTGGAATTTATTAAAAATGCCATTTATAAAAATAAAATAATAAATTCATATAGGATAAAAAAGTCATTTAATTAAAATTTTTTAATCAAAGGCAAAAAGGAATCGCGATTCCGCCTTCTCAAAGGCGAAATTGAATTTCATCTTAAAGTTAAAATCATCGATTCTAAATAATCGCAATTCTGGCTTCTCATAATGTTTCCAAATGTAGGAAAGAAATGGAAGCCAGAATGACGATTCTATCCCTATCCATTTCTGTATACCATACAAGCCATTAGTGTCATAAACTGAGTGAAGATTTGTATATCATTAAAAAATCCGTATAATCCTTGAATACTTATTTTTTTTAATTTTCCAAATAAATGACCATGCCTTCTTCTTTTATTTTGTAAATGTATTATTGGAATTATGGTTGTCATATTTGTAATTGTACTATTCATGTATAAAATTATATATAATTATTAAAAATAATAAACTTATAGAATTATATACTTAAATTTATAACTATACTTAAAGTTTTCTCATAACCGATCTTATATTCATTTCAATTAGAAAAATATTTTAAAATCACAATCTTATAAAAATATATAATTAACCCGCCATTTTAACAATCATTGTTTGAATATTTTTTGTACCTAAACTCTTCATCTTACTCACACCAATAAGCGTTTCAACATGCTCATCAAAATTTACAACACTGTACATGTTGGCCACCTAATAATCTTCTATACGTAATTTTTGACCGCCAGTACGAGGATTCAGTCCCATAAGGTAAGACATCTTCAGCAGGGAGGTTTAAATCCCATATACTTTCCAGACTTGTAGTCGTTCCAAACATCAACAGCTCCAAAACTAGTTATCAAAACAGTACTCATAGCCATTACAATGCCGACTGAGAACACTATGAGAGAAGCTCTTCCATACTGCTGAATAGCCTTCTGAACTACAACAATTCCAAGGATCGACGCGACGAAGCAAATAAGCGAAAGGACGAGGGCGATTTCGGTGTGCTCCATTCCCATCAAGAGATATTGAAGTGCTGACATTGTAGATGAAAAGAACACCATGAAAGAACAGGTTGCTGCTGTAACCTACGGATAAATAAAGGTTAAATTCACAGGTTAATTATTGATGAATTTATTAATGGGCATATTGCAAATACATTGCGAAAACTATTGATCAGGTGTAGATAATAGAACTCTTAAACCCGCAAGGTGTGCTTTGGCTTCCTTTTACGAAACATGTATCTAACCAATAGTTATCGGCATAATCGTTTCTTAATTCACTTGAAATCTATTGATACTGCTGAAATCATAAACTTGCCTCGGGTGCAATGCCAACGTGAAGTAGAAGTGGGCTTATAAGCATTCCACCACCAATGCCAAAAACTCCACCCAAAAGTCCAGCTAATAATGCCATTACAGCGAAAATCAGCTTGTTTGGCGGTCCACTGCTTCTTAAGTCCTCTGTTTCCTTCACAAGAGTAAGGAAAAGGTTAATAGAAAAGTTAGTTTCACACATAAACATATGTGTGTGTGTGTGTCACAATAGGTGAATACATATTTTAGTCAGATCATTAACCAAATACAATTCTTGAAAATTTTTCCATTGTTGAAAACAACAGTATTGTTAAATTGAATTTAACTCGTCCAGTTCAATCCAATTGAACCTAATTCGGCCTTTAAAATAGTTTAGTTCAATCACGGTTTAACCTCAGTTCATCCTAGTTTTATCTATTTACTTTTGATTTTGTAGTATGTTTGAGTCAAATCTCCGAACTGAGTCAACATTGGAAAACAATTCTAAATCTTACAAAGGCAAAATTTATGGAGCTTCTAATGATGACTTTCAGGAGTAAATTGATTGATAGATGGATACTTTTATTTTATTGCTACATTTTCAAAATTTATTTTATCTATATTTATCATACTTTATTCTACAAATAGTCATTATAAACTCTAAAATGTTTTATCATTTTTTCACTATTTGATGACTTGTTGCCAATCTTGAAGTAAAGGTTTTATTTTAGATCTATGGCGATGGATTTTAGGGCATGTCCAAGTTTTTGAAATGATAGTGAAGTAGACATGGTTGAGATTTTGAAGTGCCTATTTACACTTAAAAGTAATAATTTTGGATATGTATTTGTATCCATCGCTATTGAAAATTTTGAAAAATATTTGTAAATGCACTCTTAAACTTATTGCTCAACCTCCTTACAACTTTTGAAAAAATGCACTTGGTTATATAAAAAGGCCGAAACTTCTAACACCGTAGATAGAATATCAAGAGATAACAACTTTTGAACTTCAGTTAGATAAATACACCTTCTTAAAGATTTTATTCATATTATAAACATTGTATGTAATATGTCATGCCTAGAGTGGAAAAGATCACAAGCAATTTAGGATCTGTTTGGATTATCAAATTTTTATTTGTATTATATCTATATCTGATTAGCATCTATAACATAATTATAATATACATGTTTGGTCAATTTATAAGTAAAATTATTAGTTTTTTATCGGATTATAATTTTTTACAAATGTCTGTTTGAAAATGACAAAAATATGATGCAAAATAATCATAATATGATTAAACAAACCATCAGAACTAAATTGCTCGTTTGCCCAATGTTTAAGACTAAAATTCGATTTAACTTTTAAAAATAGCATGGCTTAGTTAGTTTCGTGTGATGTCGTTCAATTATAGTAACATCATCGGCGTAATAATAATGGGAATCCTTAAAGTGCCGGTGAATGAGGCCCAAGAATCTTATGTAGTTAATAAAAAGTGTTACACTAAAAGATAAAAAGTATGAAACTTTGTATATTCCCTTAGTCTTTTGTTAAGCCACTTGTGACATGTACGTACTAACCTTATCGCTTGAAGTTTGCTGAATTTGGGTTTCTTTTCTCAAGAGAATCCATGACGTAAATGCAATGGCTAGAGGGATCTGCAAAGATGAAAGTATCCAGTAAACTGGTCCACAGGACTTCACGGGAATAACACTCTGCAGATGGAAAGCATCACATCAGCAAACGAGCAAACCCCGCAATGTGAAATCATCATCTTAAAGTATTTAGATATCATTTTCAAAAACTACCTTCTTATATTTCCTAAATGCTAAATCACCCAGAACCATTATTAAGATACCTATAAACAGTAATGGTTCTGGAACTTTTATAATCAACTAACGTGAATTTAAAATTTTTATATTATGTAATTATCAAGCGTTCGATTAAAATACTATATGACACATATAATATAACCCACATGTCATATATTTGTTAAATGAAAAAAAAAAAAAAAACACTTATGACTAATTGTGTAAAAGCCCTAAAGGTTATTATTTGTAAATTTCCTTTTAATTGCAAATGGAAGGTGAATAACATATTTTGAGAGAATAGAGCTTGCCTAGATATGATCAATAATTTTGGGTATATTTACCATTATCATCACAAGTATGTATAGCTGTTTTGAGCCAATTTTTTGAGAAGAAGCAACAAGTATGAGGTTAAGGTTTGGTCATTTAGCTTCGTGACTTAGTAAAGCGTAAAGTCATAAAGATGATGGAAATAGAACATGTCCAAAGGCATTTGCCTTTTTTGATGTTTTTTGCACTTTCACAGAACAAGACAGAAAAACATGCATTAAGTTGCACCAACTTTTGTAGCTCCAACCAAAATGTGACATCTCCACGCCTATTTGCTAGTTTAAAATTTAAAAAAATAAGCATCGTTCATTCAACTTGCATTTTAGGACCAACTTCAAGAAAATGACTAGAAATGAAATAAATTAAGTGCCTACCAAGGCAACTTGTGTGTATTGAAATCCAAGGAAAATTCAAATGTCACTATCGTTGCTATTATTTACTAGAAGGATACACTCAAGCTCTCTAATTTCCAATTAAAAGGATAATATTAAATATTGCTGTATTCCAATGGGATTAAATTACTATCTACGTTAGACCGACCTTTAAGTTGGCGATCATATTAATTTAAAACTAAGTACTATTTTATTCCCCTTGCAAAAGGGGAGTGGTTAAATATATTTGATAATGACCCTTCATAATTTTAAATTCATACGGGGATTATGTTTCCTAAAGTACTTGTCACAAGTTGAAAAAAAAAAAAAAAAAGGATTTCCGGCATGCGGAGAAAAAGTAGTATAAAAGGGTACAAGATCAATTTATACGATTTTATTATTCTTTTGCGAAGAATTCTTTTCTTTTTTTTTTTCTATTTTTAATTTGGTGTCAACAAGTTCCTCAAAAAAAAAAAAATAATAATAATAATTCACAATTTTTCTAACACGTGGGGGGGGGGGGGGGGGGGGGGGGGGGGGGGGGGGGGGGGGGTTGGGGGGCGGGGGCGTGTGGGTGGGCTGTTGCGGTGTGTGTGGTGTGGGGTGGAAGGATAATCATCCACTGCAAACTTCTAATTTAAGCAATTTTCTTTTGTCATGAAAGAGGAAAATCAAGAAAAGCAAATGGAAAGTTTCTTCTACGTGGTTTCATTTGTCCAGTCAATCATGAGATATATAAGCATAAAGCCAACCCATCCTGTCCGGGCAAAAAGCATTTTAAAAATGGGGAATCCAATATAATTGAGTCATCCAAAAATCCCATGTGGTTGATAACTTATTTTTAATTCAAAAATGCTTTAAACATGCTTTTGTTTTTCTTTACATATTCTATTATCAGTATTTTTCAATTGAAAATTTAGTCACATTCATTCAGAAGCTTAAAAAGGAAACTCTTCACATTTCACTCTTTTTTCTTTCTATACAATGTATAATTACATTAAAAACATTAAAAAGAACTCTTTCTAATATTTATATACGGGTTAATTTTTAGTCCCACTGACAAAATTGTGTAATATATTATCTGGCGTTAAATATCATTAGCACTCTAACTTTTGTAGACATCTCAAATTCATAATAGACAATTGAAGACAAGACAAGACAAGACGGTTGAGAAGATTGGACTGAAATATCTCCCCCAGTTATTAACATCCATTCCGACATCTAGATTAAGGTTAATGTTAGTTTTAAAAAGATTCAATGGTTTATTTGTTTGGCTTTTTTCGGTAGATACAGACACTATTTTTAAACTTTTTTCTAACAAATTATTTATCAAAAAATAAATATAGATAAAAAAAGTTTACACTTCTCATCAAAAAATCAACTAAATTAATAGATAAAGTATATATACAAATTGGACATATTTACACATATCATTTTGAAAAAGATATAAATATAGATGAAAAATAGTCATCCAAACAGATCCCAAAATAAGTATATCACCAGAATCTCCAACCAGACATCTTGACCCACCTTAGCGGGTCGGGTCTGATTCGGTTCCTAGACCCATTGTGTTCACAAGTCCTAACCAGGTCTACGGTCATACTTGTGAATCTGGTGGATCCAAACTAGGTTTGAAAAAATTTAAAAGAAAAAAAAAAAGAAAAAATCATTTTCATTGGTTAGAGTCGATTCGACCAGCTTTGACGCTAAGCGAGTCTACGGTTTGGACCCATCCTATCCTTGACGGTGCGGTTACAGGTTCATAAATTTAAGATCCGAACCCATTGGATTCGGTTGAGTGTTCAACCAACCTAGCTCAGAGAGATGCCTATCTTCATCACATGTTCGAAACAAAATTTCAATTTTTTACTGGTATTATATAATTACATTTATCAACGTGAATAAACTTTTTTGAGATCTAATCAAGCTCTATTACGGGCAAGAATAGTCTAACTCTTTTTTGTTTCTTTGCATGAGGGATTACATATTATGATAATAGAATAACAAAAATATTTATTTTTGTGTATGTATCCAGGAAAAATATAAAACCTAAAGTAATATATTAAATATCATTAAATAACACTAAATTACATATATAACCAGAATCGAAATGATATCTATTAGAGCTGATGTACCTGACATATCAGAACAAAAGAACATTAAATAATATAAACATATAAATAGAATTAAAGTGCTTTCATCAGATTGGCATCAGTTGATATAAATGAATATTTTTAATTATAAATAGATTATACTGATAAAATACAGATGCGGATTAGTTTTATACGCATATCCTATTCTCCCATCTTTTAGAGATAACCATCTTATTTTCTAATTATCTTTTAAATTTATAACATAAGATACTTTGGTCTAATAAAATTTCCATTTCTTTCGTCTGCATTTTACTATGTCAGCCTAACAACGACAAAAAGGAAAAAATAAATCCCTTTTCGGCTATTTCCACCCAACTCCACATCCTCCTAAGTCGCCAAACAAAGCATAAGGTCGCACGATTCTACCATTAAACTATGATCATGGTCTGATCATTGAGATAAATAAAAGATTATGTCTGATGATTTTTATAACTCGATACAAAATCCTACGGTCTAGTCGATGAAACTGCACGAAAACCGCATAAAGTGCACGTTTAGTAAAGAGGAAGGGAACAGACGTACCTGTCCATGTCGATTTCCACGAAGCAAGTAAACAATGAAGAAGGAAAACCACACCAAAACCAGCACACCCAATTTTAACCATGGAAACCCAGCTCTACACTTATCTTCTTCTTCATCTCCACCACCCAAAAGAGGTTCTCTTACCATTTTACCTTCCTCGCAAACCGTATCCCTATCCCTCACTAAGTCATCATTCTCAACCTCGGACTCCAATTTCCAGCACAAAACGCCCGTCCTACATGTCTTAAAAGTAGACCATGCCAAAAATGTTGCAAATAGTATAGTAATCAACCACTCCGGGAAAATAACATTACATATGACACCGATACTAACTCCCAACAACATGCACGGCTCCGACAACAGAGCGATATCATAGTCAATCAAACATTTATCACCAAACTTAGGACTTCTAATAAATAAATTGCACATCACATTGGCAACTGACCCTGCCGTGACCATAAATGCCGAGAAACTAGACGCGGTTTTAAGGTCTAGACGTGTAACTATAGTAAGGATAGGTATAAATAGTCCCCCGCCACCAATACCGCCCGCACTCGAAATCGAAGCGGCTAGGAAGCATAGAATCCCGGTTATTACCATTGGTAATGATAATTCCATCTTTGTCTGATGAATTCGGTTGGTCTGAGATGTCAAATTATGGGTTTGGTTAGAGAATTCGCGGGAATTAAGGATGTTTGAGATGGGGTTCGCTTGTTGCCCATAGGAAAGGGAGAGGGTGTTTGAGAAGATGATGATGATGGAGAAGAGAAGTGGCGATGGAACAAAGGAGTGTCTCTTCATGTTGTTTGATTGAGGAGTTAAAAGCAAGTGTTTGTGTGCTATTGTTTTGTCTGCTGCCCAAAATTTTATAGTCGTGGGTTGGGAGTTTTTTTTTTTTTTTTTTTTTTTTTTTTTTTTTTTTTTTTTTTTTTTGCCCAAAGTGGGTTGGGAGTTTGTTGGATTGCATTATTAGTGTACAATACAACAAAAGTGTCCATCAAAATAATTATCAAGTAAAGATTTTTGTATTTAAGACGTCGAAATATTTTATGGCTAGACGACAAAAGAAGTAAAATGAAAGATTTCTGTGATCGAATTTTAGAACCTAGCCATCCTTGATGTTCACGGGACCATAAAACCAAACCCATACATTAAGGATAATTCCGAATGCATGCAACCTACAAATTATTGATTAAATAAAATTTGTCTAAAATTTTGAAGTATGAACTTATATATGCATAATTTTTAAAAAATATATAAATTTATTTATTATAATATATAATTTCCAAAGCTTCGGCATTGTATCCTTTCGGTATTTTCCAACATATACAGCTACTTATAAATTTAATATTATATTTACCACCTTTCTCTTATTTTTGTTTATTTTTTCTCATTCTTCCACTTCCCTCTTTACCCAATTTCTTTCAATTTTTTCACTTGTTTTTTTTTTCTCTTTCTCACTTTTTCTTTTTTTTTCCTCAATTCCATTTCAATATCTCCCTTTTCAAATTAATCTTTTTTTTCTCTTTATTGTCAAATTACAATTTTCTATCTTTCAAAATGCGCTCTTTATTTTAATAGTTTGTTTATATGTTCATTTTCCAATTTCATCTATCGTATTTGAGTTTTTATTTTGCTTATTTAAAAGAGAGATTATACATAATAACAATATCATCTTTATATTTAAAAAAAAACATCATTTCGTATATATTTGAAAAGCATAAACATTGATTTTGTTCATTTCTTTCAACTCTTTATCTTTCTAATTTTCTTTTTAGGAGACACAACATTAAAATCATTATTGTACGTTATATATCTATAACATCGATGATTTCAATAAGTCAATTTAATTTCAAGTTTAACTTCATATATGTACACAAATATATAAATTTTAAAAACCTCATTATTGATGAAACACTTTATTATTTTTTTCCACTTCATATATTTTGCATGTAAAATCTTCATTGTAAAACTTTTTTGCTTCATTGCCCTAAAATCCTCATAATAATTATACAATAAAAGTATTAAGTTTTGAAATTCTCACTTTTTATTATTCTTGTGTAAGTGGCACAATGTTATGAAATAACCTACTTTTAGATTAAATTATCTATGCACTCTTATGTGTTTTTTTTTTTATTTTAATATCATTTCAATATATAAGATAAATGAAAGTTGTTTGCAAAATGTTGAATCTTGAAATAATCTATCATCATAGCAACCATTTTTTGAATCGTTTGCAATTGCTTAAACTAATTACAACAATCTTTTCAAACAATAATTAGAAAACTTTTGTTCATGAGACATTATGTTGAATAGATACATCTTTTGATGCGAGTGTAATTTTTTGAATAGTTGTTTCTTTAATAGTAAGTTTGGTTCACCGAAATAGAATAAGATAAGAAAGGAATAGCAATTTCTTTATTTTATAGTCATTCCTCAAAAGGGATGAAATGATGATTCCTTATCTACTTTGCATTATATGGAATAGACATTTATTTGATAGAATTTTTTGTAAATCAAACAAAGAAATAGATATTCCGTGATTATAAAGGTAGAATAACAATTTTCTTCAAATAAACCAAATGTACTCTTATATAATTGATGTAATATGGCACAACCTTATATCATGGTATTTTGATGGTCATTTTTAAATGAAATATTTTTCATTAAAAAATTGTCATTTTAAAAACTTATATATATATATATATATATATAGATTATATAGAAAGATATAATAGTGGTTGTGCTATATTTATTATGATAAAATTCTTTTGACTTTATACTTTTCCAACATAAAAAACTTTTATGCTTTGTATATTTTTATTAATAATGTTAGCTAATTACTCATTGTATTTTATTGGGTAAATTGCATGAATCTCCGCTGAAAACTTTAAAAATTGTATAGAACTTAGGATTTTCAAAAGTCAGCACTTAAACCCGCTGTGACATATCCCAAATTTTACTAAGCTAATTTAAGAAAGTGTTAATTAATTAGTGAATATATGGAAAACTTTGAGCCTAAATTAAACATGGAATTGTCATTGAGTTTAGATGCCTTAACTAAATAGTATGCACGGACTATATATTATAAATAATAATTTAGTGTAATTGAATTAGTAATTATATTTACTTGAAATTAGAGATTAGATCATGTTTGTTACCAAACTATTCTCTATCAACTTACATCCAAGCATCCTTATCCGTTTCTACTTTTTGCATAATTTTAATATAATAATTATCCATAATGGTACATCAAAATCTTCTAAAAGCGCCAACATCTAATTGACCCTATCAACATAATCTTTTGCTTTGGAAAAAAAAAAAAGAAAAGAACTCCCTAATTGTACGTATTTAAACACATCTAAAATTTATAGAAATTACACACTCTCACTTTCACTTTGGACTCCCAAAAACAAAACCAATTCCTTTGTCAATCACCATCAGTAACTTAGTCCTACAACATTTTCTCATTCTTATACCCAATTAAATTCCTATCCAATATCTAATTCTTTGATTTATTAGGTGCAAATCAAAGTAGAATTAGGGGTTAAGCATTTGAAGTTTTACCCTAATATCAAGGATTAGGGAAGTTTACATATATATATATATAATGAATTAACCGAATCATGTATTTATATATATGTTTTCATTTGTTGCTTTCAAGAATTATATGTTGGTTGTCAATGTTTCATGGTCTGTGATGATTTATGTCTGCTCAAATATTGAATTGATCTTTGTTAATTAATTTTTTTATTGAAAATGCCGAATATTATATCTATATGAACACTTGCGGGATGATGACAAAGTGACGATGATATAAAATTTGAAAGTAATGATGATAGGTACATGTCCAGTTATATATTAATGTTACTGTAACTTGATTTGTTAAATAATAATAAAATGGGATACATGATGAAGTGAGTAATTGATGTTAATCATATTGCGGAATGCTTTATTTTGCCATCCAGTATTTTACCGTAAAAGATGCTATTTTGTAAATTATATGAACCAAAATATATATAGATTAAGTTAAAGGATCAATTACATTAAAATATATCAATGTTTCAGGATAAGTTCATTTAAGATATCAACGTTTGAGTAGTTAAAAAGAGAAAATGTTTCATAAAATGGATTAAATGAGGTATTAACATTTTATGAAGTTCATTTAAGATATCAACTTTTGGATTAGTTTTTAATTAAGTTTTTTTAATTTTTGTCAATGGTTAATTATTAATATCTTATTTGACTCCCTTTGCAAAATATTGATTTCCTTTTTTTTTTAATAACTCAAAATATTGATACCTTAAATGAATATATTCCTAAATGAACTTTACAAAACATTAATATATCAAATGAATTTACTCTCAAATGTTGATACCTTTTGATGTAATTTATTCTTAGGTTAAATCAATTTAATTATTTATTTAGTTTTGGTTGTTAGGTCGAAGTTGGAAAAAAAATTTTGGTCAAGGTACATAACAAAACCCTTCTCTGTATATTAACTTTCTAGCCATGTATATATATATATTTAAAAGTAATAATAAAATACATCAATTTTATTTGGAAGTTACTGTAAATTAATTGCCAAAATTAAGAGATGAAGGGATGAAGTTATAGAATAAGATATTATCCACACAATCTTGAAGTTGAGAGGAGAAGAGGGAATGGACTAAATTAATGATTTAATAAATGTTAATTTATCTTATATTGGGACTGTAATAAATAATAGATGAAACTTTTCCTTCTAAATAAACATCCTGGGTAGAAAGAAGGCAGACATTTGTATTATGATGCACTACATGTTATTAACGAGCCAATTTTATTTAAGGCCAAGTATAGATAGAAATCAATTAATTAGTTAAATAGATTCCATTTTTTTTTCATTATTTAAAGGAGTTGAATTAAATATGTGACTATGTATGTATTGTTTTAAAAATTAGTATATAAATTTCAGTTTCATCAATTGAATTATTTTAATTGGTATAGAATCTATGGAAGAAAATATATATATATATATATTATTTAAAACAAGTTATACTTTACAATATGTTGTATGGTGAATCTTATAATTGATAATTTGATAAAGAAAAACATTATGGCTAAAATAAGAATATTTGGGCTTAGATGCTAATTTAGTTCCAACATGGCTTAAATAAAACAAAATGAGTCTTGAACATTTAGTGTGGACTAGTTAAGGCTTTAGGTCCAAATCTTGAAGGCTATTCTAACATTAATGGGCCTAAACTACTCACATTAACATTTAAAGTTTTAGGGCCTCACAACAAATAATCACTAAATTACACTTCATGGACTAAATCATCAAATATGGGCTCAATGATCCATAATTATTCTAATTGAGCATAATTCAAATTATTTAAGTATTTTATCAATTTTTAGGCATTTAAGTACTAAATTTGACTCAAATTCTTTCTATGGGCCCATAAGCCCTAAAATGTCATTAATTTGCTTAAATAAGAAATTGGAAGGCCTAATAGCTAATTAGGGTCTAACTAGAATTCCAATTAGGCCTGAACACAATTCTTGGGTCCAATAACCAATGTTACTCCAATTGGCCCTAAATCCAAAATAAAGCCTAATTTCGCCTAAATAAATATATATTCCTTAATGGGCTTAATTATAAATTTCCTATAGCTCATTATCCTAAAAATTACAAGACTTAGTTATATTGTTCTTGGGCCTATTTTAGGATCACTAAAGGCCTAATAATTCTAAATAAGAAATTCAATATCTTACACTTATGGGTTTAATCCAAATTACTTAAGTTTAATACCATAAATGAACTAATTCAAGATATCCATTAAGTTCTTAATTAAATATATAAATACATATGACATGACCTTAGCTAATAATTAAATAAAGTTAGATAATGACAATCAAATTATACTTAATACTTACATGAGATATCTTTTATGTAGATACTGTTACTTCTGACTTACCTTCTGGTCTAGCTTCTATTTTATACCAAACTATAGACTTATGAGGTATGCAATGACTTATGTGTGCTTGTCTAGGATAGGCATCCTAAATGAATCAAACTTTAAAGATGGCCAAATAAATGATTGTCTTGCTTGTACTTGTATTGTTTAATCCGGTCTAAGGAGCGACAACCTTGTTAGTCTAGCCAACATGGTAGTTAGGTGCTTAAGCTACCCTTATTATTATTATCGATATATCATTGGTGGCTCGGTGGATAGCTAATAAGGCAAATGGTATTGGGATAACGTCTACTTCAACTCGGAGAAAAGTAATGCAATCTGGTTTATGTTTATGAGATCGGTTGAGCTGAATTGTAGTATGGACTGAGATAAGTAGAGATACGTAATGAATGTGAATCTTAGATGAGGCTATTACTGTAGTGATTCCTATAGGAAATATAGGTATTTGGGCTACTTATATCAACTATCTAAGTAGTTACTGCTACTCAAGATCCACAAATTCCCATGGATTATTGTCTGGAGTATGAATGCTCCTATGTTGTTGAATCGTCTTAATTAATAACCATAAACTATTGTTTGTTGCATTACATATAGTTAGGCACGTATGCCATATCACTTGTGTTTGTGTTGTTATATACTAGGCTTCGATATGTTCCTTTCTTTTTCAGGTGTTGGTCATTTTTGCTTTAATGCATATGCATATATTAGATATGGGGCGGATCAATACGAGTTTATTGATGAGCGGTGTGGCTAGGAACACAAGATCATGTACTTTCTTTTCAAGGCTGGTTTGTGCCCTTGGTTGTATAATCTTTTATAAAAACCTTGTATTGATATTTGTAAAGCTTTGATACTTTGTCATTTTCTGCAGCTTAATCGAATATTTTCAAAACCTAAATAACGATTTTAGAATCTAAAATTGGTTAGTAAATGATCACGATAACCAAATAGTTAGGGTAGCATTAGCATATAACGCGTGAGTGCTATACATGATGGAACTGAACACGCCTTCATACTATTTGCGACGTAACACCTTGAAAACAAGTATATTACAGGAACCTTCCCTGAAAACTTTGAAAATTACATGGACTCACAATTTTTTCAAAAATCAACATCTATACCACTAAAAAAACGACATAATGATCATGTGTAAATTTTGCTTAATTGATGCTAACATCTCATTGCATATATAATATGTTTGATAAAAAATATTTCAAAGAAATATTTTAATTTTTTGTTATAAATTTTACCTAAATAATTTCTTTAGAAAAAGAAAAAAAGCTAATTTTTCTTTTTATTCATCTAGAATTGTGCTTTTGCATGAAACAATATATTAAAAAAGTTTTAAATTAAATTAAAACACACCTTGTGAGAATAATTTTTACTATTTTTTAATCGAAATTACACTTTAGATGCCATGTGTCGAAGTGTAAAAATGAAATAAAAAAATTTTCATTCTTTAATATTTAAATTTAAAAATATTTTTTAAAACTTTTATTAATTAAACATATTATATGTAATGACATGTGAGAACCCAGTAAATAAAATTTACATATTTTTATCCGTCAATTTTTAGGAGTGTAAGTATTAACTTTTCAAAAAACAGGGGGTCCATGCAATTTTTAAAATTTTCAAGTTAGGAGTATAAGTGATAACTTTTAAAAAACTTGGGGGTTAATGCAATTTTTAAAGTTTTTAGGAGAAGTCCGTGCAATTTATCCTATTTTATTTTACCACTTGCGTCTTTTTACTAATTAAAGTTATTTACTTTTGACTAATTTATTATTATTTTTTTTTTTATAATGGTTACAAAGATTTATGACTTTTAAGCTTTACATAAAAAAGTTGCGATGTTTACATGATGAAGTATTAAACAACACAACTCTTCACATATAACATCACATTTTCACAATTTAAAGGATTGAAACTTTTCCCACATAACGTTAGATTAATTAATATTATATAGTTCCAACACAAAGTATACAATGAAATAAGAATATTCGTACAATATTATTCTTAATTTATCATCTTACACCGCAAAAGTGTTAATTATGAAAATCTTTTTAAAAAATTATTATTTTCTTTAATGTTGTGTTCATAAAAAATAATCCATTCATAGAGTTAGGATTTATTATTTTTGTTGTTATAGTACCTTTTTAATTTTACTTTTATTCTATTGTACTTTTGATATTATCTTTTCTTTTAGTGATATATTTAAATTCTCAATTTTCATGAACAAATTGAATTATAATTGAAATTTTACCTTACATATTATGTAGGCTTGTAGCTAGTTTTTCTAAAATCTAAATGCAAGTGAATTAAAACTTTGTAAAAGAATTTTTATAACTTTATTGACTAACATAGTTTTCCTAAGTATGTATTATAAGTCAATTATAGGTATGTTGCCTTATTTCCTTCCATATGTGCTTAATTGTTTCTTTAAAATTATATAATTAGACATTAAGTCATGTAAAGAAGTGCACTTAAACCTATTTTATAATTTTCCTCATATAAAATAATAAAAAACATTCAATTTGTTAAAAAAAAAAAAGCTTAAAGCGAAAGGCAGAAAAGGCATATTAAAATCAATGTGCCTATAATGAGATACTAACGGATGCTACACTAGTAAACATGGGTGCTATGAAGAAAATTAGCATAAAAAAAATTCAATATTGCAGTCAACTTCATCAAGGTGGAGTTAAAAATTACCAAAGAGTAGTAGGAAAAGAGTAGTTTTCAAAAGTGCAATTCATGTATATAGTAGTGGATGAATAACTGCCTCCTATAAATAACCATCTATATATTAAATAGGAAAACTTCCAAGGCCAATTTTGTAAAATCAAGAAGCAAATATTTTATTGACATTAAAGACACCAAAACCAACCATTTTTCTTTAATAATATAGATATACACACACAAAAGAGAAAACTATGATGAAAAAAATACAAATAGAATATAGGATAGTGGAAGGAAAGAGGAGAAAGTAAATGCTTTTTTTTTTTTTTGGTGAAAAGACCATTTTAAAAAAGCTATTAGTTTTTAAATAATCATCTCATGTGCTTTCTAAATTGATCCTATCGATAGAAAATATTAATAGAAATTATGATGGCAAAATATGTAAATAAATAAAAAAATGACTAAAAGGGTATTTACTTAGAATAAAACTAGTAACATGGCACCTGTCATGCCTCAATGGTATCTTAGATGGGACAATTCCGCCATACATGATACCCTAGCTTAAGATCAACTCTTAAATCTCTCAAAAGCTTTGAATATCGTGCAGAAGCGTATCCTGAATAGATAACCAATAGGACCTGATAACATTAAATTGATAATTCTATAAGATAACAACTAGCCAAAGTAACTAAAAGAATAAGCTAAGATAATAGTAATTATTAAAAGTACTACTAGGCACATTCAAGAGAGTAATTTAGGGTCCTGGCCTACAAAAATTTACATAATCTTTAATTTAACTCAAAAACATTCCTAAAAAAAAGATAAGAGAAGAATGAACTCTCTTAACCCTCGCTTCCTTCCTATAATGCCCCATCTCCAAACGAAAGCTAACTTGAGGATAGCCTCATCCTGACTGATACCAAAGATAGTTCTGTGATAACAAACTATAAGAGGGTGAGCAAATCATAGGCTTAGCGAGATATAATTCTTACTCCATACCTTTCAGGTAAGCACAAGCAAGTTGTTTAAATAAATATATGCAATGCAATCAAACAAGTGAACAAATATATATAGCCAACTGGTAGCCATATATATATATATATATATATTTGGATTTACGTCCTCTGATTCTGGGTTAGGGTACATCGCGGCACATCAGCACCTAGACCGATAATACTTCGAGAATTAGATTTATGCAGAGTTTTTTATATATATAAAATAATATACCTATAACAACATCCCATTGAAGCAAGATATTCATAACAATGACCCGACACAATCTTAGAAGATGCATCGTCTCTCATGACGACTTAGTTCCCATTCCTCTAGACAAGGCTCATGGTACACACTAGGTATATTCCACTTTGGTTCTTCATGTTCAACGTCCTCACAGGACAGTGTGGCCCATTCTTGTTAAAGTGTAATGGTGATAGCCTTCTACATGCAATCGTGCAATGCATGCGTATATTTAATTATCATGCCAAATATGTTTTAAATTCATTTCATTAGTGTGCAAGCAAGTATCAGACACTCACATACTTATTGTAAAATAACCAATTCTTTAAAGTGAAGTATAATTATGATGTTTTCATATTCAAAATCAACTACGAGCAACCACAAACAATTTTCCATCCCCATAGAGATTTATTTATTAATCATTCTCTATCCTACAAGCACAAACAAGTATAAAGATCATAAGAATATACTCACCCATCCAAATCTCCTATCAATCGCAATAGTCAATAAGCAGGTCCAGCTCAGAGTCAGAATCACCTGAACAAATTAGGGAATAGGAATATATTATAAGAATCAATTATAAATATTTAATAAACTATCTAAGCTACAGAAGTTCTAATATTTCTGTAGTTTTGGTACTAAAGCTTTAATCGACCATAACTATTTCGATTTAGCTCCATTTTTTACGTATAAATAGTCGATTTGATATGGTTTTGCGAGCATTCTAAAGTTATGGTATTGTTTTTGCTAAAAGAAAGTTCTAAAATTGTTAATATATATATATATATATATTAAGTAAATGAGAAAAATAAAATAATATTGAAAATAATTAAAAAAATTAATCTATCAATATATAGAATATATAAATTTAATGATTTACCATATATATTATTTATTAAGTTATGGATATATATATTTTTTTCTATATTTAACTTTATGTTATTGAAAATACATAAAATATGATAAGAAAAGAATTAAAACTAATATAATACATATATATACATATTTATGTAAGAGAATATATATATATATATATAAAATAACTGGCAGCATGATTGCTACAAGTGATAAGAAGCACCCAAAGGAACGGCACAGGGCATGCCTCGAGCCCCCACTGAGTGCTCATGGAGCACTCAACAAGCGTTCATCGAGCTGCTTGGGGAGCGCTCATCGAGTACTCATGTGTGTGTGTGTGTGTGTGTGTGTTGGAGCGTATGTGTGTGTGCTGTGTTGGTGTGTTTGTGGATGAAGTGGCTGTGCATGTGTGTTGTGCTCAAGTGTGTAGTAGAGCTTGTATCGTGTGTGTGTGTGTGTGGTGCTGCTAAGTTGTTGTTGTGTGCATTTTGTTTGTGTGAGCTGTGAGTGTGCTCATATTTGTACTGCATGGTGGTTGTGTGTGTGTGATCGGTGTGTAGCTAGAGCGTGTGTGTGTTGCTGCTTCACAGCAGTGTATGTGTGGGTAGGAACAAAGCAACATTAATTGCGGCGCGTGTGTGTGTGTGTGCTGCTCAAACTATGTGTTTGTGTGTGTGTGGTGTTGCTACTGATGTATTACAATAGCTTGTGGTGCTGCTCGTGTGTATGTGTTCATGCTAGATCATGACAAAGCTTGTGTGTGTTGGTGCTAGTGAAGCTTCCAGCATGTATGAACAACCCAAAGAAGATAAGAACAGGCCATCATAGTAGCTTACTTAGGGTTTTACTATCGTTGATGTTGCTATTATCCTTGTTGTAGAGCTTCCCAAAACAAAATAGCAAGGAAACATAGAGAGAAAAAAAAGAAAGAAAGAAATTTGAAACGAAAAGAAATAAAGGAAGAGAGAGGAGAGAAGAAGAGCTTTTGTGTGTGTGTGTATTCTCAAGTCAACAAACCATGTGGCTACATATGGGGAGATTGAAATAAGTCAAAGATAAGATTTAAATCATCTTATTCGCAGCAGACCTCGAATATTAAATCAAACGTACAATATAAATTTAGAGTCAAATAATTATAATTAAAATTTTTAATTACTTTAATTTAAAAGTACAATATAAATTTAGTATTATGATCGAGTTTTCGCGAAATTTATGAGCAAATCAATATTTTTAAAATTTTCGATCAAGACAATTTACTAAATCCACTATCAGAAATTTTCAGGGCCTACAACACCTGCGTTGCATGTGCAAAATTTAAATAAAAGAAAAAAATACAACACATTGACTTAATTAACTATAATATATATATATTTATACAGCTACATATAAATTGATGGATTATACAAACCAAGTAATTGTACAATAAAGTATGGGCCGTGTCTTGATAAAATGTACACTAAGGATGTTTGAACACTATGGACAAATGCAAAACAGTTTGTGAAACGGTGGACAAATTGAAGTGGATGGTAATAATTATACAAATACATGCTAGTTTGCTGTTGGAATTGCCTAAAATGCATAAAGTATAAAGGAATAACTAAACGAACAAACAATCAATATTACAATTATACGCATATCCAAGATACATGTGGAAAAATTAATTGAATTGGTGAAATAAAACTATGCATGATTGGCAAATTTCAAAATAATACATAAAAAATGTCGACAATACATGCCAAACAAAAATGAATAGAAGAAAACAAATGGAAATATTGACTAAAAACATGCTAATTGTGACTAATTTGCTTTATTGGACAGGTTACCATCTGTGTACAAAAATTAATTAAAAGCATTTTATATATATATATATATATATATATATATTAGTGGAGGAGAGATGCAACACATATGAAAAAAAAAAGATTATATAAAAGTGATATTACCTTGTAATTAAGCCATTAGTCTCCTTGTACAAAAATCCAAGAGTGAACTTTTTAAATGAAAAAAACTATTAAAAAAATAATATAAATTAGTAAAAAAAAATGTAAATTGTATTTTAACATAACTTTGCAAAACCTTGATAAGACAAAATTGGATAGAGGTGTAAGATTTGAATTTGCATTGAAAATTAAGTTATTAATTCAAATTATATATCGTGAAACCATGAATTAATTATGAAATGTATTATACACTATAATTTTAAGCAACTTGCATGATTGGAATTAACTTCTTTCCCAGTGATACAAAGGATGTAGTGTAGGAAAAGTTGGAGGGCATAAGAAGATAATTCTATTGAAATATTAATTCTTCACACCTGTGATCTTGCATCTGTTTAATGTCACATCTTTTCAATTTAATGAAAGTATGTCTATCAACTGTGAAAGAAAATCTCCAACCAAAGGTATCAATGCTGAGGTAATTTCTTTGTAGGTGAATAGTTTCATTTATTAGCAAACGTTATGGGATAATGCATATGTGATTAAGTTACTTTGTGGGTGGAAATCTCCAAATCATTTAACCAAGCATCAGTTGGGGCTTAGAGTTGTACAAGATTTATATTGGAACATTACATGTTAAATATGAAATGCATAATAAATATAAGAGATTCTAATATATGCATGTAGTATGTACATCCTTTGAAATTGTAAAACTTCAACGTACTAAAAGATAATGAAAAACCAGATAAGAAGTGTGTGTATGGCGTGACCCTACAAAACAAAAATTGAAATAAGTGAATACCATACCGAGGAAAAAGATTATGACACGACATGAACGAAATTGTTTTAAGAGCAAGAAATGATAAGTTGCTCGCAAAACAAAATTAAAATAGCAAGATCCTATCGAAAAAATTCCTTTAAGGAGTTACAAATTGTGGAAGTTTTTATAAAGACAACAGTGAGAAGTAAGTGTCTATAGCTTTGTTAATTTTCCATCGGAAGCTATAGATTGTGGAAGTTTTCTATGAAAAATGAGTGAAGGAAAAGATAGTGTGAGAGGGAAAGATTAGTGGAATAAAAAAAACATATAATTTAAAATGTGGAGTCAAAATAAAGAAAGAATTGGCTTTGTAATAGTAGATAACTGTCATACCATATTTTATGATTTTTTTATGCAAATGATTTAGATTGACTTAATAGTAAGAGATATATAATATAAAAAGATAAAATTTCTTCTTCTAAATATAAAAGTGTTTTTATAAACTAGAATTAGACATTGCTTAGAATTCCTAATTCTAGAGGAAGAATTTGATTGCATCTTTAATTTCAGTCACCTCATTACTATATTTATTTATTTTAATTCTTTTTTATTTTGCCACATATTTATTATATATATTCATTACGGTCAAATAATGATTTTAAAAAAGAAGAATTTGAAAATCGTTCCATGAATTCTACTAGGAAAAAACTGCCAGGACACCCTTAAGTTATCAAAATGAATTTGAAAATAAAAAAAGAAGAAGAAGAAAAAGATATTGTTCCATATTAAGTCGACATTGAGCTCAGAACTTTGAATTGAAGGTGATCTCGAACTTCCAATTTGGTCATGCAGATATTATTCCAAATTATAAGGGCTCCATTTGGCAAAGGCATGTTGATTATTTGCATCAAGGCGAGGGGAGTACTTGCTGTTAGACATCTTTTTGGGTCGGTCCAGCATTTGATGGTTTTGCCAGGATGATTTTAACTTGCCAGAGAGAACCATCGGGTTGGCAGGTTGTACGAATATCCATCCTGTGGACCCACCATGTAGAAGAGGATCTGACGAGGAGAAAATAAAATCTATACAAATTTTTTTTTTTTTTAAAAATGTTCGGATCCATTTGGACCCACCTTGTGAATCGGCGGAATCCATGATCTAACCTGCCTTGTGCATCGGCAGGACCACGGTTTGACCTGCTCTCCCTTTGGTCCTCATTTTTTAGGACCCGATCCGAAACAAAAAGATTTTTATTTGCTGTGATGTACACATTAGAAAAATCACACCTTTGACTAATTACTATTATTGTCCTTGCTTTAAAGATACTGCCTTTTTTTTTTTTCCCGTATGCTGCTGTTCTTTGAGGTATAAATGTAACAAATCTAATCCAATCATTAAGTACTTAATTGTCGGTCTAAGCAACTTAACTAAGCAATTCAATTTCAAGCAAGAAACCAACAAAAAGAATAAAAATAGAAGGACCTAATAAGAAAAACGAAACGAACACGCAATATGTCATGGATGTCCATCCTCCGTGGCCGATTTGCCCTTTTTTCGTGCCTATATATATTAATATATATTCTGTTTAGTCGAAACATCCGAGTATCTAATGTAATGTTTATGGCCATAATCTAACAGTGGGTGAAAGGTCTCACGTAGGTTTATTATATAATAGCTATGTTTTAATTTATGAAATTACTCGTAATTTGGATCCCCTCGTTTTTCTTTCAATCTCCTTCATTTCATATATTAATAATAGGGTATGCCCATATTGTTGAAATGCATTATAAAACATTATTATGACATTATCTATTTATCTTATTCTTTCTAATCTTAACTATTGATTGGACATGGAAACACCTTAAAAGGGAAAAGGATAAGGGGAGGGGAATTCATACCCTGCCATTATTGTTCCAACTTTTGAATAACAACATCACCAACACTACCTGTGAAGTTTTCTTACGATTTCAGAACTGTCCAGTTAATCATTAGATCATTAAAATAAACATAATAAATAATATATTAAATATTTTAATGATTCAATTATGATTAAGTATAAATTTGAGCTTTTAAATAACTATGACCAAATCATGAATTTTTTTCTTAACTTATATGTTCTTAGTCCTTATGGTTTTTGATGAAGTTAGTTTTCTTTTTTCTTTTTTTCCCTTTTTGGCAGAAGAAGTTAATTTACTTTTCTAAAACCAAAATTTCATCTTCATAATATTATCTAACTCATGTTAAAATCTATAGATGCTATGTCAAAATTTTAAAGGTAAATGTCACATTTGGTACCTAAACTTTACCAATTTATATAAATAATTACCTAAAATTTAAAAGTGTTAATTTATTACCTATAAACTTTTCAAATTCATTTATAGTACCTAGATTAGATAGTTAATTGCAAATTTGAGTAAATTTTAGATGACTAATTATAAAATTTGGTAAAGTTAATTGTAAAAGTAGATAGAGTTTAGGTTAAAAATCGATATTTTTAAATTTTAGATAGTTAATTGTACATATTAGAAAAGTTCATGTACAAATGCAACATTTACACTTAAAAATTTGACACAGACTATACTTATATCCTCTTCCATATAATTATTTCATTTTACATTTAACTCATGATGGAACAAGTTAAATAATATACTATGGAAATATATGAATCACATACGGCGTTTTCGGAATAATAGCAATTGTGCCCATAAAGGCCTTGGCAAGCAAACGCTGTTTGAACGGTATAATTATAAAGAAGGATAACTATGTAATTGTAGTTGGATAGATATGTCCCATCAACTGGTTGCGACAACTTTCATTGCAGTTTGTCGGATTGGATGGCACCTGTACAAGTGTCCTAAGTTCTTGATGATGTACATAAAACGTCAGCCCAGCAAGCAACCCATGTAAGTCGATGACCAGTCGATGTCCTATATCTCGTAATAGAAGCATGCCGTAAATGCTCGATGTTTTTTTCCGCATCAGCCATACTTAAAAGCGATACCCATGTTATCGAGAAAGGAGAGGAAGGTAGCATGGCAGGGGCACACTACATCCACCTGGCGAGGTGGTATCAACAATACGTAATGTATAAATCAAGTAATTTGTGAGGATTTTTCACGGTTTTGTCAAAGAACTGTCTTACTTATAAGCTGATTATTAAAATTTTTACCTCATTAACTACTATAATCATCTTAAAGATTGATAATAAATTGATTAATCTTATTGACAAGATTGTAAAAGCAATTTTATATAATTAAATCTCGATAAATGAATATTTAATAAATTAATAATTTTAATTAGAAAAAATATTTTTTTTTCATTGTTGACTTAGGCCAACGTACTAAATTAATAATCTCACTAGATGCATAAGAAGATAATTTATAAAAAGAAAAATCCTTAAGGCCCAATGAAAATATAAATTAATAATTCATCAAATACATAAATTTTTTTATATAAAGTTCATAATAAAGTTTTTCCAAACTACTTCTATTCTTTTAAAATTTTACTCTTTACTAAAATATACAGATAAAATTTATATTCTATTTACTTAAAGTATTTTGTAACCCCTTTACATTCCAAAGTATTAACTCTTTTTTTTTTTTTTTTGGCTAAACCAAAGTATTAGCTTTGAAAAACTCTTTTTTCCTATGTACTAATCCATTCTAATTTCCAAGATTTGCATCAACTTTATAATTTTTTTATGTTATAAAATATATTATTTTATTTTATATTTGTGCACTATGACTTTTGAAATTTTTTATATATACACTACATATGCATTATTTCATAATTATTTTTAGTTTTCGATAAGTTGCATATAAAATTTGTTAAATATATAAAAATCTTTTTAAATTAATAAATATTCATTTATCAATAAATTAGTTATTTATCAGTAAATAACCTTGATAAAATAATATTTGTTATTAGTTTTAATAGTATTATTTTATAGAGTTTTTACAGTACCGATGATATAAAAGTTTAGAGTTTCAAGTGGTAACCAAATCCACCAAATCATATTATTTACATCTAGTATGGCACAATTAAACACCCATTTATCATCTTTATGATCAAAGTCCTCAGATTAGTCAGAAATTGTACCAATCGAGAGTCCATGGACCAGTAGAGTCTAATTCATCCTTCGCCGGCACAATGCTTAATCCATTCCTAGGAAATTCTTGATGGACTCACCTAAATCTCCTAGCAATGGCCTACCACACCCTGTAGAATGAAAATCCCATAAGGGCATGAGCAATTACTAGATCACAACGAAGGAAATTTCTCCTTACTCATCGCAAACGAAAAATTACAAACAATTTCTTTCAAATACGTGAACAACCAAACGAAGTTAATTAGCATTACATATAGGCTGATTGGAATATAATGTTAGGTTAAGATAACAAGATAGTGAGTTCAACATCTATCACTAGTCCCAAATATTAATTAGAAATGAAACATTATGGTACCTCATTTGAACACCAAGGTTCACGCATATATTACCAGCAGAAGTAGATAGACTCAGTTCGTGTCAAAATTCGACACTCCCATATTACTTAGTTTGTAATTTGCAAGCAAAATATCATAATATAATATATATCTATACTAACATTTAGAATGATTATAATTTTCTCGTTGATAGAAGCTTATGCCTTTCATATTTAATTTTTAAGTTTGGACAATATAAGGATAGATAAGTCCTAGCAAAGTAATTAAAAATTGTCCCCATATCATGGTCCAAAATTGAAAGACATGAGTAGTCCACTGCATACTCATACTTGAGAATAACTAAAATCCACATATACCGAATAATCTACAACAATTTGAAATATTACATGTTATTATGAATGACAACATATTACATCTCCATAATTTTAAATGATTTGTAACTAAACTAGAGTAATAATATTTAACTAAAACAATCATTTATTTTATATCTTGAAACTTTAAAGCAAACACCCAATCCCCCAATCCGAGGTCATCATCATAGCAATAAGATTTTCCCATACCTGAAAAAAAAAAAAAAAAATCTCCAAAGGGGTGAGCTGAAGCTCAGTACACAACAACACAAACACACGATATGTACATGCATTTCTATATTAATGTAACAAACATTAATTAAAATATTTGAATTAAATGAAGCAGGCAACATGAAAGTATTCATGACTCCGGGCAACACAACAGGGGACTTAGGCTCTAATACCACTGCAGCAGTATTGGGGGTTGACGAGAGCAGTCAACCTCTCACCCAAAAAGAAAAATAAAAAATAGCCTCGTTTGAGGTTCAAAGCCGTTATTTAGATACCACCATCATAGTCCATCTATATTGTATAATTTGATGAGTCTCATTCCTCTTAACAATGCCTAATATAACTTCTCTTAGTTCAGGTAACCGTTACACTCAATATTGTTCCTATAATCAACTACTTGTCGAGTCATAACAAAATGGTCTAAGTGCCCAACTACCATGTTAAGATTTGAGACCTCAACAAAGGCATCATTCTCCTACTCGAGATGACCAAATAGTAATAAACATATTTTATTAGCTGACTTTTTGAATTAGTCAAGTTATTAATAATTTCTATCATAGCAGGCAACGAACATGTCACTGTGTAGCTGAAATAGCAGATCACTTGCGATGGAAAGTCTTGAATCTAATTGTGAATACTATCTTGCTGGTGGTGCTTGTCTAGCTTTCTTGAGTTTCCCTAATTGACAAGCAAATTGATCTAACCTGACCTTTAGATATAATCCTTTCATCCACCAAAAGCTGTACCAAACAACAATCTTTTCAGAAAGATTCATTGATCCTTTTCATAAGTTTAAAAATGTTGAACTTAGTCCTAATAAATTTTCCTAGTGCTCCTCTATTGATTATAAGTTTTTGGGAATATGTTGGAGATCTAAAAGAAGATGTAGGGGTTATTATCTATGATTATGGAAAGATATGAAGTTATTATATATATATATATATGGATTTAATAGAGTTTCTATAAAGTTATTTATATTTATTCATGTGCCATTGATTGTGACTAGTTGTCTGGATTGGATATTTTAATAGATTGCGATCAGAATATACATACATATGTATGTACATGTCACCATTATTATTATTATTATTATTATTATTATTATTATTCTCGTTGTTGCTGTAAAAACTCTGACATAAATAAAAAAGATGATCATTTAGTAGTCTTGAAAGGAAATAATAGTATTTCTTATTTATTTATTTTTAGTATTTTTTATTCTAATTATATTTGACTTTGTATTATCTTACTTAAAATAACATAATTGTTGTGATATTTCAATAGACATCATATATATCTGAAGAAGTAACACTTGGATCAATCCTTTATAATAACAATAAAATCAAAACTTATTATAACTAAAAGAATCAAAGTGACACTTATATTCTTACCTTCGATCACTTTTGAAATCCCATTCCCCTTAAGTTCAAGTGTCTATCATCAAGATCATAATATCTTAATAATTTCCTTACTCTTTGTTTATAGATTTATACCTACATTTAGTAGTGCAGTCTTTTAAAATTCTCGCGAAATCTTCTTAAGCATATCGTGCCAATATTAAAGGGAGGTTATCCTCTCTTTTTTTTCCCTTACATGCATCCTTTAATAATTTAGTAGGGTGTATTATTACTACGATATACCTGTCCTTCTAAAGTAAGATGAGTCGTAATTATAACCAAATACAACCCTAATAAAAACATATTCATATTACTAAATTTCCTTAACTTTAAAATAGATTTTTGGGCATTTCACTGCAAAAACAATTTGATATCCGAAGTCAATAATTCCAATAATTTTCCCGTCATTCATCCAATTCGAAAATAGCACAATCTATTCTGTACTTTTCAGGACTCAAGAATAAGATAATCTAAACGCGGTATTTCTGTTCAATTTGCAGCATTTCTATGTCAACATTTAATCACAATAATTCTCAATTTGTACTACTCAATTTGGCGCCACATTTAATCACAATAATTCTCAAATGCAAAGTCACTTGATACACTAAATTAGTGGTATGATAGAGAATCTACTAATTATTTTGAATAACGATATTGACTGACTTTGGGTTTGCATAACTTGTTCATTATACAATAATTTTGCATGTATTGTCTATAGTTTCAATTATTATATATTGAATTATGAATGGTATATGAATTATGAGATATAAGCTATGGATTGAATTTGTAAAAGAAGTAGGAAAAATGTCAAATTTGGTATATAAATTTTACACTATAATTCAATTTGGTAGAAAAAACTTTGAAGTAATCATTTTAATATATAATCAAACTTTTTATGCCTAAATTTACTATCTCACTAACACCATTTATTTTGTTTTCTAACATGAAAGAGATAATCTGTTAATGTCAGATGAAGTTAAGAGAATTAATAAAAATTTAATGATAGGAATGTTTTTTCCACATTAACAAACAAAATAAATAGTATTAAAGAGGTAATAATATAATCATAAAAAACTTGATATGAATATTAAATTAATCATTCTAATTTGAATTTTCATATAGAATTTTATATCCAAAAAAGTAATATGTCCTTCAACTTTCTTGGAAGCAGCCCAAATCATCTCGACTTGTACCAAAAGCTTAAGTTCTTGGCGTTATATATTGACATATTATGACAATATCAACTAACAAAAAACTTAGTTTATGTGTCGAGTTATGTAATTGCCTAGACACCATCTAACATTTCAAGAAAATTACACTAAACACGCAAAAATAACTTTAACTAAATTAGGATTGCTTAATGTGGGAAACTTTACACCCCTCGAACCCATACGTGTTAGGATGGCATGGATTCCTTCCCACTAGAGGTGAAGGGAAGGAAGAAAAAGCAGGTACAAGAATTGACTCCGTTTTCTGGTTCGTTCTTTCATCATGAGCTTGTTTGTGACAGAGTCCTGGCGGGCTGATTGCCAAAACTTAAATTATAATTTAGGAATAATTGCAAACGGATCCAAAACTAAGCCATAAAGAAAGGTAAGTGAAGCTTCAGTTTTTGACAATTTAGTATTTAATTTTTAGATTTTGACTAATTAATGTTTGTATTTTTAAATATGTGAGATTCAATATTTTTATTATATAATATTTATTAGATGTTTATTTTGATGATATGATAATATTGTCAAAATCTAAAAAAATTGATATTACACTATAAAAAAACTACCAACAAATAAAAGCACATCACTTAGTTTGTTATTATCTTGTCAAAAAATTAACATCTATCAAATATTATTTAATAAAATATTGAAGTGTACATACTTTCAAAATACAAGCACTAATTTGTCAAAATTTAAAAATGAAACACTAAATTATCAAAAATTAAAAATACAGACATTTGATCTGCTATTATCCTAAAAACTACTAATAGCTACGGAAATAAAATTATTAAGCTCTTGTGAACTGCATTTTTGTACTTCAATAATTTTTAAGAATACATAGGTACCTCCGTATCGTGATTAATACTTCAAAATGGTTTTTAAAGGAGCCATAGACAATGTATGTTTTAGATACTCTAAATTCCTTCTTTTCAATTTTATCTTGGTTTGCAAATTAAATTGTTTAAATTGTTATTGAAGTAACATGTAATATAATCATTAATGTTATTTTCTTTTTTTTTTTATAACCTTAAATATTAATTAAACATAAGGACATTTTAATGAGGTTTACATATAATTGTATATTTTCAAATATTAGAAGGAATTAAAGACACGTTTTAAAAATTTAGGAACTCCATGACACAGCATGAAAGCATTTAAAACATAAATCGATAGCAATAATCAATTTCAAACGTAAACTTAATCACACAATTGTCAAGACAATTGCAATTTTAGAGAATTTCTCTCAGAATAGAATTTCAGAATTCAATAATATTCAAAGCCTTATCTTTTACAAAAGCCTTAAAGACTATTTATAGTATTACAAAGGAAACCCACAAGAAGAATCCTAAAAGACAAAATAATAAATGCAAATAATGACTAAAGGAAACCTAAAAGATAAAATCCTAAGATTCAAAACCGATAATTAATGCTGGAAATAAAAGTTAGCAGCCTATCATTAATGTTGGCAGTTTCTAAACCAAAAAGTTGAAACTGTCAGTAATAAATGCTGACTTTGCTGCTGCATTATTCTCTCCCACTTGCAAAGAACTTGACCTCGAGTTCTCTTCTGGATATAGTGGTGCATCATCTGGATGGAAGGGATATAAGTCAGCCACATTAAAAGTCTTTGAAATAGCCATAGTTGCTGGGAGATCAACAACATAAGCGTTGTCATTGATCTTTTGTAGAATCTTGTAAGGTCCATATTTTCTTGGCTGCAACTTGTTGTAAGAACCCATAAGAATTCTCTCCTTCTTGAGAAAAATCATCACCTGATCTCCAATCTCAAAGAGCTATTGCTTCCGTTGCCTATCCGCAGTCTCCTTATACTTGGCGTCAGCCTTCTCAATCTTTGCTTTGACCTCCTCTGCAGTATTCTACCAGTGCTCCGCCGGAATGTTATACTCAGCCATCTTCGAGAGCTTCACTAAATTGAGATTCAATCAACCTTGTTATAGAAATATTGCAAGCATCATCATACACAATACTTCATTCATCCATGCCAAGATTTCATAGTAAAAATCCACTTTTTTAGGTGTTAAAAGTGAAAAATTTCTTAGATCATTACCATATAGATAAAAAATTTAATCTTAAGCTTATATTATTTGCTTTGCACGATGTGGCCACTATATGGTATAAGTGTATGGATGCTTTCAATCGTTTTCAAATATGAGATCATTTTGTTAAGTTACTTTTCATTCATTTTGGGCATTTTGAGTATGATTAGACAGATGACCGATTTGATGTTGTGGATAGTTAAGATAGTGAGATTGCATTTGATGGAAAAGATGATGTAGAAATAGATTACCATACCACTGATGTTTTACATGAAATTATAGAGGAGCAAACATGCGATTTTGATGAATTTAAACATGTACTAGATTCATGTATTGGTGATATTGCAATGGATGTTGCTAACTCATAATGGGTAGAAGAGAATGTTCCTATAATGATAGAATGTAGAAAGCAACAATAGATTGATATTGTTTGTGGAGAGACTATTGAAAAGCCATTAATTGTGCGATGGGTTTAATGCTTAAAAGTCTAGTAGCAAGCATTGACTTTCAACTAAGGACAAACAAGTAGGGGAGTATGATCGATTTCTTTTTTTTTTTTGGGATTTAGCTTAAGAACTTCTTTTTAATATTTCATGACATACTATTTACATATTAATACATATTAGTATGGGCAATTAGCACCATTCAATAGCCCCTTTGTCATCATTACCAAAATTAAAGTATTTTAAAAGGGTTGTTCATGATGGGGACAAGGGAAATCATGCTATGACAAATAGTGGAATGTCCTTACAAGTATATTTTACTATGCTTACAACAGTTGAACAATTGAAGAATTTAATATATGAATGTGACCTTTACTTTGCATATTATTATTCCACAATTGTGGGATTCATAGAGATGTTACCACCAACATAATTATAATATAGGCAAATTACACCTTTCATGCCAATCAATGTCATACACTAAATGTTTGGTGGACTCAGACAAATGTTCAACTTTGTATTTAGTATATTCATTATTCAATTGAACAGATAACAAACAAAACATAGTCATTTAGCCCCACAATCAACAACGCAAATTTAGTGAACTTTGACATTCTAACTCGAGCTGAGGTATTAGCAGTAGAATTTTTTGCATATCAGCTTAGATCCGATGACACTTTTTGGCCAATGGGAGCTTGTGTTAGATCCGATGACACTTTTTGGCCAATGGGAGCTTGTGTTTGTTTTTTCTAAAACCATACAAACAAACTTATTTGTCTCAAGGCTCTGTTAACATACGCACTATTCTACTTTCACATTGCAAATAGAGGTTTATGTTTACCATCCTTTCTTGCAATCATTTTATGTGAGGAATTCGCATTGTATACTAACAGATGGTCATAGGTGGCTTTAGACGACAAGACACGGGAAGATTTAGATCGATTATCCAACCTTGTGGACAAGTTTGTTTTCAACAGGAAGAGAAATTGTTAAGAACAGAAGACAAAGATAACCACCAACAAGGAAATACTATCATGTAACAGAAGATCAATGTAACAAATAGTAGTTATGCAATAGATTTAGCTAGATTTGTCATAGTTACAATAGATTGTAACTGAATAAAAAGTCAAACAACTATCTTGTAACATTCATAAATACTGAATGAAAAAAAAAGAAAAAGAAAAAGAGAACCAATTAACATTCTTGAAAGTAGATTAATCTCTGTGATGGAGTTTCTTGGAGAGTGGCTATCTTGATGTACAGTAACAATTAATGAGATTAGGGTTTAATGAATTACTTAATCGAAACAAACAAACATTCAGCTAATCCTTTAGTTTATCACAACTTATAAATCATTCAAGACACATAACAGTATTAGTAAGATAGAAATGCCAATTTCAGAGAGGACGAACATGAGAGTGAGTAAGAGATGAAGGAAAAGCTTAGCTTAAGTGAGAGGTGCATAGGAAAAGAGCGTTCGAGAAGCTGTACTATCAAATTACAAGATAAGGTGAGTAATATTGGTAAGGATAGGTGATAGGGGTCAATTACTCTATCAAATTGGGGCTAATTATTTTTAATTTTCATTTGAATGAGCTTGAAGTTGAGGAATTTGGTACTTAATCCTTAAAAATGTTCATTGCAGGTCTAAAAGGGACAAACATCAACATTTGGATCAATTTAAGTGAGAATTGAAGTTAAACAAGGCATCTGGGCGTGATCATAGCTGTATTAGGGTCAGTGATCATTTCTCATGCATACCAAATGAATTAATACTGGCGTAATCATGGAGAAATAGGAAGAAAATGGACACAATGGAGATCATGGCCCTTGATACGGCCGTGACTTAAACGGTGAGCTCATTGACCATACAAACACACTTGATATGACCGCTATATGGAGGAGAGAAACATCAACATGTGGATCATGGCCGTATTGGGGTTAGTGATCATTTCTTATGCATACCAAATGATTAATACTGGTGTAATCATGGAGAAATAGGGAGAAAATGGACACAGTGGAGATCATGGCCCTTGATATGGCCGTAACTTAGACGGTGATCTCATTGACCATACAAACACACTTGATATGACTGCTATATGGAGGAGAGAAGAAGTCCATAGCGTTGATCATGACCCTTGAAACGATCGTGACTAATAAGATATCAAATTGCAAGTCTTCAATACGAGTGAATTTCGACCGTGATTGCATGTTAATTTTGTCATCCGAGAAGATAATAGCCTTGGATACAACCATGATCTACCTTGGATAATTACTTCCGAAGAAATAGTAGGCCGTGTAATAGCCATGATAGCAGTTATTCCTTCACATGTTTTCATCACTACTAGATTAAAAAGGCATTTTGAAAGGGGATGAAGGCCAACTGAGATGATGATACACTAATTGGACATGTCCAGTCGCCTATGACATATAAATACAAGATCTAAACATGACAAAGACAATCATTTTTTGTACACACCAAACCATGTCAATCTAGTCTTTTTTATAACTTTGTACCTGTTCATAGTTTTTGTTTGTATTGTGTTATGTTGTGCATACTCGTTGGAGATTCTTGTGAGAGAAGGAAGAGGAGACGAGTTGTTGTGATTGTTTGTGGAAGATTTCAGACATTTATATCGTGAAAAAGGGAGTTTTCTCTTATGTTTCCTTACTATTTTATATTAATCACTATTTTGTTTCCTTGCATCATGCATGAATAGTAATTAGGGCTTGTGTAGCCATGGTTAACATGTACATACATGGATTGATTGTCAAATGTTGTTGATTTCACAAATCTTTATAGTGTATTAAATTATTCTAATTCTAAGTAGTGCACAACTTAGGATTAGATCAGATTTCCATAGGATCTACCTATGGAATATATCAAGCTATAGAGAGAGGTTGCTCATGACGCCTAGAGATAGGGTTGTGAAACCTTTTGCATATGTAATTAAAATTACCCTTAGGATCATATTTCTAATGCAATTCTAGTTGGTTGTTAAGTAGGAAGAAATTTCAATAGACAAGTCTAAGATTAGGGTTCAATAGTCTCAAGAGAGATATTGAACTAATAAGTGGAATCTCGCAGTTAGGAAAGACACAACAAGAATCAAGTTGTATTACATGTTAATTCATCGGTGAAGCAAGTCTATCGTGTTGTTAATTGTTAAGTTACTTAATTTCGTTAATTATTGTAATGAACATAACTGTAATTAAGATTAGCTAGTTGATAATTTTGATTGCTGAGTTGAATTAATTTGCTAGGTAATAATCAATAGGGTGAGTAATAGTACTTGTCGATGACCCCAAAGAATACGAGCATATATTTCAATCCTATACTATATGTGATAGGTACACTTACCTAGCATTGACCAGATCATAGAAAAGAGATAATAGGATATTAAATTATTAAAACTCAGTCAAGAAATAATGCAACCACTAGGCTTGTTATTAAGTGGGCCAAGTGTTAACACATTGCCATTGATGGGATATGTAGAAGAGTGAATCCGATTGTGGGAAGATAGGACATGAAGGAGGAATGAAACAATTTTAGAGAGTTCGAATGCATGCATGAAAGGTGGAGAAGCTATTTAGCATCAAGCCATAATTCTTTGAGAGAGGCAATGTATTCTTCCTTTTGAATCCCATTTCATCCTCGGGATTCTAATCTAATAGCACGTCAATGTTCCTCTGAATATATTCAAAATCTTTCAAATGAGAAGGACCCCTAAAGTGTTTATAGAGTTTGATTGTTGACGGTGTCTATGGGATCGCATGGTGGGTCCCTTTACTGATAGATCCTTTAATGCCATGGAATACATAAGCTTTTAAAAGAAAAGTTGGAAGTGGACAGGTCGGTCTAACAATCGTTACTCTAAGCTAGTCCAAGAGTCAAATCCAAATATTTTAAGTTAGTTAAATTTAACCCTTTGTTGGATCCATTTATGGAAACTTGAGTTGATGAAGTTATTCTTTTAAATATCCACCACGTTTGGTTGTTTTCATCATAACCATTATCTACAGAAATATGGCGGAGAATACAAAAAAATGTGATACCTTTGTTATATCCATGAAATTTAAGTTTGGATATTAATTATTAATACACCTATATAGATATTGATCGCAAATAAATTGTATAATCTTTTAAAACATGCTTTTATTAAAATATAACTTTTAAAAATATTTTTATGCCTTAAATAGTTTTTCCCCCCTCTGGTTGATTATAATGAAAAGGAGGACTCCAATCTAGTACATTCCATTATGAGATTAGTGATTGTACCATTAAATTATAAAATCATTGACATTCTAAATTGCGATTAAAATAATCATAAAAGTACCATTATTTTTTAAACTCTTTTAAGAGTTAACTTTACATCTTTTAATATCCTAAGATTCTCTGGCGAATAAATAAATAAATAAATATATATATATATATATATATATCTCTGTCCTAAGCCTAAGGTGATGGAAGTTCGGATATTATTTAAAGAGTTGATCTGTGACTAATGATATTCTTAAAGTATATTTACGATTTCTGATTGGAAGTTTGGTCTACAGGACGGATGGTCCTAGCCTCAGAAATTCCCACGGTTATATTCTCTATCCAAGATGGAAAAGCGAATGCATGAGATATGATATTTTGTTATACCGGCTTATGAATTACCATCTAGTAGGACTTTTAGAACTTTTTGGAAGATGGGAGAATGAAATTCAAGTCAATCCTCCAAGGAGATTGGTATTTATACACTGGGTTATAAGAATTTTGGCAATCTATACTACTTGGAAGACTTCGACCTTTGCTACATGTTGATATTAAGTTTCTAGAGAAATTTTATGTTTTCATGTTTTTTGATGGGTCGATTATTTAACATCATTCAGATTCATATCAAATCGTGATCATACCATTGAAAGATTTAATACATCACTTATTATATTTATTTGAATGACTAGATTATTGAGTGAACAATCCTATTGACAAGATCATAGAAGTTCTCTAAGTATCAATAATGTAGCCATCATTTACATGTACAGGTGGGTATAAATCTAAGCATGAGCTGGGTTAGTAATAGTGGGGTCTTGACCTAGCAAGTGGCCTAGTAATGAACAGATTATTGGTCCTTACCCATGCAACTTTACCTAAGTTAACCATTAATGTTAAAAAAAAAAAAAGAGGGAAAAGGAAAACAAAAAGAAGATAACATTGGATAAAAAATAAATTTAAATAAGAAGCAGATATTTGCAATAATGGAAGGTTTGTACATTTTTTTTGGCAATTTTGTGTCTAATTTTTAGATTTTAACAAATTAGTATTTGTACTTTTAACGTATGTATAATTTAATATCTCTATGAAATTATTTGACAGACATTTGTTTTGATGATAAATTAATGACGGTCAAGTGTCTATACTTTCAATTTTTAGCAATTTTTGATAGTTTAGTACCACATACTTAGATTTTGTTAATTTTTGGCCAGGTGTCCTCTATTATTTCATCATCAGGATAAATTTTCATCAAATATTATTTACTAGAGACACTAAATCTCACATATTTTAAAAGTATAAGTACTAATTTGTCAAAATCTATTGAAAGGAAAGGCACTTGATTTGCTGTTATCCCAAATATTTATACTATTTTCATGTGAATAGAGAAAATTTATTCTTTATTCATGACATTTAATGTGATGTGGTTATTAAAAGCACAAATAATAAATATACTTGTAAAAATGTGTGGTTGGGTTTATATAAACTTCTATGAAGTAAACTCTTATTTTTCTTTAATATAGAATTTGTTCTATCTTTGTTGCACTTGTTTGTATATTGAGTATTTTGTAATCCCACATTATTAACCTTTCAACTAAAAGTGGATTTACTTGTATATAAATAAATACACAACCCAAACAGCTCTTTCAACAAATGGATTAAACACTATTACGTTCTTACGCTCAATTTTATTTCAAATTAATCTCATTTGAAATATTATATTTCCAATAGGGATAGAGTTACATACTTTCCACGAGGAGAAGATAGGTCGCAGCAGGGTGGTCTATTCTTTTCATTTTAATCTCATCTTTAATTTATTATTTTTTTTACTTTATCCATTGAAAAAAATAATGATCTTTATAATATTTTTTTTTAGTTTTACTTTTTTTTTCGAAAAAAATAAAATAGTTAGTTCAATGAACTATGAAATAGCCCATGAATCGATGGGTAGCCTAGAATCGACTAGACTTGGGTAATTGTGATTGCTTTTGGGCCACGTCATACTAGATTTATGATACAATGGATCTAGGTTGGTTTAGGTCTATGCAGCGGTGGTTAGGTCAAGAATCTTTGTCTAAACTTAAATTATACAGATACGGGTAAAACTTGTACTCTATAAAAATTACATGTTTGAGAACCTGTGTATTCTCTTGCAAGTGAATATAATTTATTCAAATCGTAATAATTCAAATCTCTTTTAAATTTAAATTAGTAAAGAAAACTAATTTGAGTAGAAATACAATATAAAACGAAAAATAAACATAAAGCATGACACAGACCTATAGCAAAGACTTGAGGTGGATTGAACAATTTGACCAAGTATTGGTTTAAAATAATAAGTTAGGCCTACAAAAAAATATATGTACATATTATATTTGTCAAATTAAAATTTATAAATATGATTTGAGGGTATCCTGCGTAAAAATCCTATAGCTTAAAACCAAGAATTTATTGGGTATAGAATCCGAGTAAATTTTAAGGTGGGAATAAGATCATACTTATTTATATGTTTATCTATGGCAATAAGTTTAAAATATTTAAAACCAAAATCTCCTAATCTTGCAGAATCTAATAGATTTTGGAGTGCAACAGATTTTAATACTTATCCTTAGTTATCATTAGGTTAAAATACTCGTGTTCTATCATCCATGCTGGATTGCATAAGGGCACTATGCTTCCATCATCATCAAATCAACCATTGGACAAGTGTTACTTTTCCCTTTTTTGTCAAAAGTTGGTTCAATTACTTAGTAGGGGCCTGCTTTCCTATAGTACAACTTGTTTTAGATTTACGGATTATACGAGATGAACCGGTCGGCCATTATAACGATAACAAGACAACCTTTATTTACATTTGTTTATTCATTAATGCGCATCATTTTCATATTAGAGGTTGATCAAGAAGCAAAGTGACTTCAAAGCAGCCATGAGGGCAGCTAGATCCACATCCTTACCGAGTCTTTAGACTAGAGTCTAAATCTACTTAGGCCCTAGGGACCTGAATGTTACAACCAGAGATCATCAGCTTATATGTTTCTTGCTTTCGGGATCTTATCTTATGTAATACGCATCACGGTTTTTATCCCGCGGTTCAATTTTTTGGATGGACACTGTTCTAAGCAAGCATGAGCATGGTTAACCATGCACAAGCATGTTTGGCTTCGGCAATAATTTAATTTAACCATACGTGATATTACGATTATAAGACGTGATATATATACGTATAATATTTATTTTTATATCCTGATTATAAAACACGATTTTAATATTATATATTGATAATTATTTTTAATTTAATAGTATTTGAGTAATTATGTTGAACAAGTACCATAAATTAAAAAATTTTGTGGATTTTCTATATATTACCCTTTTAACCCCCACCCCCACCCATATATACATAAATATATATATGTATATTCATAAAACCAAATCCTAACATGACTTGTGATTTGATTAGTTATTTACTAGTAAATACATGATATGTAAGTAATTTTATAAAAGTTATACACTATTGTTATCATTTGTCTAAAAATAAAATGATACCCAAACCCAACATTCATCCAGACATTTTGTATCAATACCAATAAACCTTTTCCTTTTTCTTCTTTTGTGATAGCAAACAAGATATTCAAGTAACATGAGGTTCCATTGGCTAATACCGTAATCAACCAAACTCTAGTTTAGTTGACTTAACCTGATCTTGCAAGAGCTTGTGTCCAAACCTACGTGCTCTAAATCGGAAACCTATGAAAATTAAAAACATATTCTAGCAAAATTGGCTTGAATTTCGAACAACTCAACAAACACATAACAATTATGCTTTACCAGGTTTTAGTTTCCGACTGCTTAATCTTATTAATTATTGCTTGTTTATAGGCTAAGCCCTGTGCCAAAATGATTCTCAAAATCTACCATCATGTAAGTTGTAACTAGATTGCGTTGCACCTTGAAACAGTCCACCAATAGCAAGACCTCTTTACTTACATTGATCAACAAGTTCTAAGACACTAAATACTTAACGAACGTCTCTAGTTCCAACTTCCTTCAAAATCTCTTTAAATCAAAACTTGCTTTTGCAACATCTGAGTAAAGTAAGATAAATTACCCATTCATTTCCACAAATGCGTTCTCTCTCCATTTTTTTTCCTTTAATTTCCTTCTCTCTTCACAGCAAACACCATTATCAATGTAGACATTGTCACGGTTCCAAAACCGAACCGAACTGGAACCGGAACTGGAACCATCTCCCACGGTTCGGGTCTGGTTCTATAGAACAGTCAGTTCCCGATTCCAGTTTTGAAACCGCGGAACCGTCTTTAAAAAAATAAAAATAAAAAATAATTTTTAAAATTTAATAAAATAAATTTTTATAGTCAAAATAATTATTGGATCTAAAAGTATTTAAATTATTTAACCAAAATTTAAAAAAATTTATTTCGAATGCACATTTAACTGTATACAAACACATTCAATATCAATTATAGTTAGTATTATAATATTGTAAAATACTCTAGAAGATAAAAAGAAAAATTACAATGCAAAAAATAGGCTCACATTATTAAAAAAAAACAATTTTACTTTTAGGATAAGTTTATTTAAACTAATCATATATGATTTAAAGTTATGTTTATTTGTATTGTTGATAATAACATATTAAATATTGTGAATAAGTAATAAATTTTACTATTTATAGAAAATAATTTAAATATTAATAATATATATTTAATATTATTGTTTATTTTTTATTTTTTCAATGGACGGTTCCAGCTATTCTAGGTGAAAGAACCGCCGTAGAACCGTCAAACAATAGTTCTATAGCTAGTTCTGGTACTAGCCAACTAGTTCAGTTCCGATTCTGGAACCACCTGTGACGGTTCTTGTTCGGAACGAACCATGCCTATATCTAGACCAATATGTAGAGGTCTCGCAGGTTCTGTTCGGGGCGGAACTGTGACTCGAACCGTCGGGTCCAGTTCGCTTTTTATTCAGACCCGAAATGCCTCGTCTATTATAAGGGCGGGTATGAACCGAGCCCGTCGATTCACGAGGCAGGTCCCTCGGATCATAACTGTATAATTTTTTTTTATAAAACCCAACCTTTTAAATTTTTTAAAATTTATTTTATAAAATCTGTAGTGTGTTTGTTGATTTTAATTATTAAATACGATGTCAAATTTTGTAACATGTGAAGAATCTCCCCTATTCATTTGCAGGTGGAGAATATGTGATGATGAGATGCATGTGCTATTGTGCTGTGTTGTTTGTTTGCTTTTTTCTTTTCTAATCCTACGTTTCAGCCCGCCTAGTCCTAGAAGTGGAACCAGCAAGGACTCGCCAACCCTGGATCCACTCGCCAGTTCGGGATCCGGGTTGGGTCCCGATTCAGACCGACCCGGAGAGATGTCTACCAATATGATTCTTTATCTTAGAATTGATAATTCAATATAACCTAAAATTACAATCCCTTATTTCCGTTAAAAGCAATGATCCTTAACTTTCCCTAAAACCATTAGATTATCAAAGGGAAATCTCTCTATGCAACTGATGCGGGACACGAAAACAGAAAATATGGAAGAAAGAATACGGTATGATAGCTGCGGAAAACTTAACAAAAAAAAATTAAATTAAATAAGAATTATAGAAAAAGAATGCTAGTAAAATTCATCACAAAGAACAAAGTAATTAAAGAATAGATTTAAAGAAACCAATTCCATTTCTATGGGCACTTCCTATTCGCTTTGCCCTTACTTTTCTTTATAATATATTTTCACAATATAACTATGATCACGTTTGGAATATCAATTGCCCTCCACGGCAAATATCCAACAAAATTTTTACTCTAAGATCTTTTGGTTCGATTCCACTCCTCGGCTAATGAATTTTTGTTTCTTAGATTATAACATGCATTTTCCCCGGATAATCTTGGAAAGTCAAGCAAAGGTTCGGTGACGAAGAACATTTCTTTTACCGACTACAATCAATGAACTATCTTCTAGAAATAAAGAGTTAATTTGAAAAAAAAAATTAAATAAATGATACAAAATTTGTTTTGCAACCTCACACTAATTTTCAATAGCCTAGCTAACACCACCCTTGAAAAAAAAAATCACATCTTTTGAAAAATAATTTTTATTCAATATCCCAATCCCTCACTTTGTTGTAAAACCTTAACAAAGAAAATATTTATAACAGTAATTTAAATATGAGCATTACAATCTAATTTGATCTAGTGGCTATTGTTAAAAAGTCAAGTTGTATCATAAAATATATGGAGTAAATATTTTTATCCTTAGTTAGAATAACTTAATTATAAGAGCATATATTGTGTATTGTAGTTACCAATATTAGAATAGCTTAATTATAGGAGTTGAAAGAGTTCCCTCTTATATATATGTTATTGATTTCATTGAAATAACATAAGGTAGAATTTTTTTCTTTTCTTCTTCTTTACATGGTATCAGAGCGGTAATGGTTTTTTCTCTCTAACTTGTAATTTTTAATTCTAATTATTATGGCCTACAATAATGGAGATAAGTTAAATTCCAACAGCCCTTGTTCTCTTCACCATTTCAATCACCCTGGAATGGTTCTTACTTTCTAATCTCTTGATGGAGACAATTATCTGATGTGGAGTAGAGCCATGGTAATTTCTCTAAACGCAAAATCCAAATTAGATTTTGTTGATGGAACTCTTAGGGCACCATCGACCACAACTAAGTTTGAAGAATATATAACACGAAAAAAAGGCAATGTCTATCGCAATTATTACACAAAGCTAAAAAAATTATAGGATGAATTAGGCTCTCATTGCACTTGTGGAGCAAATAATAGAAGACACAAATTGATGTAATTTCTTATGGGATTAAATAAATCATATAATGCCATCCATGGTCGGATCCTTTTGATGAACCGATTGCTTAATGTTGCACAAGCTTATTCCTTGATTACTCAATAAGAGAAACAATGAAATTTGAGCATAACACATGATATGATAGAAGCTTTGGCCATGACTGTTCAACAAGATGAATCGGTTGCTCTTGCAATTTGATAAAATTTCGGTTCCTCTTCTCATTCTAATTCATTTAATCACAAGCCACTCCATTGTTCCTATTGTAACTGAGATAATCATGTAAGAGAGACATGTTGGAAGTTACACGAAATCCACCTAGACATTCTTGGAATGCATCAACTAAGCATAATGGCAATAACCAAACTTCAACTAATAATGTGAGGGAGGAGACTCCCATGATGTAGTAGATTCAGTTCGTTGTGAATGGATTCACTGATTTACAATTACAACAGATGTTGTCTATTATGCAAGGTAATGGGTCATCTTAGTTAGCAACTCCTAAGGTAAATAATGTTAACACTTCTTCAGGTCTGTCACTTCTTAAACTAATTATTGAGAGCGGCGCGACAGATCATATTACTTCCTCTCCAAAACTTCTCATTAACAGTAAAGAAATAACTTCTTTATCACCAATTGTTATGCCAATCGGAGACCAAGCTCCAATTATTTCTACTAGAAGTTTACTTTAAGTCCTCTTATTTATTTGAAAAATGTGCTTAGAGTTCCATCTTGTAAATTAGATTTGATATTTGTGAGTCATATTACAAGAGTACCAAATTGTTTGGTAACTTTTTATCCTTATTGGTGTATTTTGTGGGACTTGATGACGAGGATGACAATTGGTTTGGACAAACAACAAGACAGACTTTATTACTTGATCACAACTACAACAAATAAGTCACATGCTAATGTTCAAAGTGCAGCAACCCATACTATCAAACATTCCTCTCCTCAAGACACTATTCTATGGCATCGATGCTGGGTCATTTGTCTTCTTCTAGATTAGAATTCATGGCTAAGACTTTGTTGAATTTTCTTTTAAAATCAAATAATGTTTGTGATGTTTGTGCTTTTGCAAAACAAACAAGACGTCCTTTTTTCCATTAGTTCAATTTCTTATGTTAGACCATTTAAATTAATTCATTATGATATATAGGGACCATACAAAATCCCTTCTTTTCTTATGCTAAATATTTTTTGACTAATGTGGATGATTTTTTTCATTTTACTTGGGTTTTTTTCATGCAACATAAAAGTGAACACATCATCTTCTTACTAATTTTTTCTCTTATTTGAAAGGTCAATTCAATATTAATATAGTAAATATTCAGACTGACAATGGAGGCAAATTTTCTTCTTTGAAAGAATATTTTGCACAACAAGGCACCATTTACCAACATTCTTATGTTTATACCACTCAACCAAATGGAATTGTTAAGTGTAAACATAGGCATATTCTAGAGTTAGCTAGAGCTCTTCTTTCAAGCTCATCTTCCTTTACATTTTTAAGCAGAATGTGTATCCACTGTAGTTCATATAATTAATAGGTTACCTACTCCAATTATTTATCGCCAAACTCCTTTTGAGAGACTTTATGGTAAAAAACTTCTTATTCTCATCTTAAAGTTTTTTTTGTGTCTTGCATATGCCACAATGTTTATGTTCCTAATAAGTCTGCTTCCCGTGCAACACGTTATGTTTTTCTTGGATATCCTATAGGTCAAAAAGCTTACAAATTGCACAATATTTTGAAACTCATTAGGTTTTCACTAGATATGATTTTATTTTCCATGAGGATATTGTTTCATATGCATCAACTGCTTCTTCCTTACCTAACATAGATTCTATCATACCTGTTGTAATCCCAGATACTCTTCTTCCTTGCTTAACATAGATTTAACCATACCTGTTGTAATCCCAAACACTGAAACTCCATCACCTATTCAAAATACACATGTGGAATCCACTCTTATTCTACTTCACCATCACTAGCACCTTTATGTCATTCTCAATGACCCCATGTCCCTTCTACAACTATACGTGACTACATTTGTAATCAAGTTATGTCTCCCGAATTAACATCAACGTCATCATCTTTTCGACAAAGAGATGCAAGGTATCATCTTTCTAATTTTGTCTCTTATGCTCGTTATTCACCACAACATCGTTCATTTATTGCTACTATTACTAATGATGATGAGCTTAAAAGTTACAAAGAAGCTACATCACAACCTCATTAGCAAGAAGCAATCCACTTTGAATTGGCTACATTAGAAGCCAAAAAACTTGGTCTCTCACTTCTCTTCTGCTTGGAAAACAAGATACTAGTTGCCGTTGGATGTACAAAATCAAGTGCAAGTCAAATGGTTCTCTTGAGCGCTACAAAACGCGCTTAGTTGCTAAAGGCTATACTCAATGTGAAGGTGTTGATTATCATGACACTTTTTCACCTACTGCAAAAATTGTTACAACACGTTGCTTATTTGCTTTGGTAGCTACTCAAAATTGGTCTCTTCATCAATTGGACGTCCATAATGCCTTTCTTCATGATGAACTTTCTGAAGAAATTTATATTTCTCTCCCTCAAGCTCTTCAACGACCAGGGGAAAATCTTATGTGTCACCTCAGCAAGTCTTGTATGGACTAAAACAAGCATCACGTCAATGGTTTGCCAAGTTTTCTACAGCTATTCAAGATGCTGGATTTATTCAATTTAGGGCAGATAAATCACTGTTTACATGTAAGAAATCTTTTATAGTCATTGATCTATGTTGATGATACTCTCATAATAGGTAATGATACCATTGTTATAACTTATCTTAAACAATTTTTGCATAATTATTTCCAAATAAAAGACTTAGGTGGCTTGAAATATTTTTAGGTATTGAAGTCTTTCAATCAAAGAAGGGAATATTCATCTCACAAAGGAAATATGCTTTGGAATTATAAAAGATGGTGGATAGATGGGAGCAAAACCTGTAAATTTTCCTATGGAACAAAACGTGAAGCTACCAGATGAAGGTGAACTGTTGAAAGGTTAGTCTTTGTATAGATGTTTTGTGGGATGCCTAATTTATTTGACTATTACGCACCTAGACATTACCTATCTAGTACACATATTGAGTAGGTTCGTGCATGCTCTACGTAAACCTCATATGGAAGTTGCCATGCATGTATTGCAATACTTAAAGAATAATCCAGGTCAAGGTCTATTTTTTCCATCACAAAATGATTTATTCTTGTGAGCCCTTTGTGGTTCAGATTAGGCTAGTTGTCTAGTGTTTAGGAAATTAACTACAGGTTATTGCATTTTTTGGGATCTTCTCTTATTTCTTGGAGAACAAAAACGCAAAAGACTGTTTCTTTATCCTCAGCAGACGCTGAACATAGAGCTATAGCTGGTACATGTTATGAGTTATCTTAGATACAATCATTATTACAAGATTTATAGATAATACATTCAGAGCCAATATTATTGCACTATGATAGTAGAGTAGCTTTACATATAGCAGGAAATTTGATAATTCATGAAAAAATTGGGCATATAGAAATGGATTGTCATTTCATTCGAGACAAAATTCAAGATGGTTTAATCACTACAGAAGATGTTCCTTCAACTAAATAGTTAGCTGATACATTTAATAAGCCACTTAGGAAGGAAGCTTTCACAATAATGAGATGAAAGTTGAGAGTTCTTCATATTCATTCTACAACTTGAGGGGGAGCATTAAAAAGTCAAGCTATATCACAAAATATATGGAGTAGATATTGTTATCCTTATTTAGAATAGCTTAATCATATGTATATTTTAGATACCATTATTAGAATAGCTTAACTATAGGAGCATATATTGTATATTATAGGTTTAAAAGGTTTAGATGTAAATGGGAGTGGTATAAGATCAATAGGGCAATTACGTTGATAACCTAGTCTAAATTCAAAGTGACTCAATCTAGTAAACCTACTCATACTAAGCTATTACAAGCAAATTTTGGCATATGAAGGATGCAGTCCTGAGAAGACAATCACCAACTAGCACCTTAAAAATTCACTTAAGCTCCTATTAACTACTTTGGTTTGATCATCAGTTTCAGCTGAAATGTAGAAGAAAACTATAATTTAGTCCCTAGATTATTCATGATGTCTTCTAAAAGTAGCTAACAAAGTTGACATCACTATTTCCACTATAGTGTTCAGTAACCATGTAACTTAACCACCTCATTGAAGAATAATTTAGTTATGTGAGAGGCATCTGGAGTGTTACTATACTGTATTGTGCCATCTTATAAAAACAATCAACTACCATAAAGATTGAATCATGCTTCCTAGGTGTCATAGGTAACCTTAACACAAAGGCTATACTAATGTCTTGCTAAGGAGAATGTGGAATAAGCAAAGGTGTGTAAGGACCTATATTTTGTTTCCTATGCTTTAAATGTAATCCCTAAGTTTTTTTTTCTTAAAGTTAAAATAGAGTTTGTAATTTAAAATCAATATAGACATGGTATAAAGTTGGAATGAATAGTCTAGTTAGTAATTTGGTTTACGTTAACATGAGTACAATAAGCAAAATGAAAACATAAATTCAATAAACACAATAATAAATCTATTTTAAAATTGTCTATTAATTCTTTTGCTTTCAAATCCTTTATGAACTTGTATTTTAAAAGCATAAACCCTAATTTATGTGAATTTAGTTATAGATTATTTTAAGGAAATTACATTTAATCAAATTTTAAATTCAGGTGATCAAGTTTTACATTGATTTCATTTTCTTGTTTCTTAATGCATTAGGATTTAACAAGCCCAATTTATGCATAAAACCAAGCCCAACTCCTTTTGATATGAACCAAGCCCATAGTCTTTTTCCCACTCTATCTAACATACATATGCATACATATGAATACATATGATAACTCTTGTTAATGTCCCAAAAGTCAAAGCCACTTTATCTATTGCTACTAAAGATAATTATCAAATAAAAATTTGTCAAAATATCTTCCTCTTCTTCTCTAAAGCAGGCACCATTTTATACACACACAACACATTTCCTCTATTTTTTTCTCTTTTAAAACTCTTCAAAATTCCATTTGAAGCTCTATTTTCAAGTCAAAATCATTTTAGCAAGTTATTCCTTATTTTTACTTTATTTATTTTGTAAAATAAATAAGTGTAACTGGTGTTACATTGTATATGGAGTTGTAAAGGATGTTGGTGTTAGATGAGTGAAAATAAGTGATGCAAATAATGGTTTAAGGCTTTAAGTGGAGATGTAATGGATTTTGGTTGCTTACCTAAGATTGAAATGGTGTATAGTTGGTGTAGTGTAAATTTGTATATGTAAAATCATTTTTGAAGTTGTAAAAGAAGCCTATAGACCTTATACATAAGTGAGAAAGCATTTTTGATGGATTTAAAGTCATAATAAGAAGTTGGAAAGCGTAAAATTTCGAAGTTGAAAATAAACTTAGGTTATTAGATAACGGGCATGATGAAACAGGTGATCTTCTCGGATCACATTGTTTTGCCACATCATTGGCATAATGGAGCCCATTATCTTCTTGGATGAAATTTTCTCAGGTGATCACAAGCATTGTCACGACCGTATTCAAAGTACAGCCTAAATAATAGTTGTAATAATGAATGTTATCTCCGTGGGTTGAATTTTCCTTAAGTGATTATGAGTGTGATCATGGCCGTAATACGTGATATGGCTTAGGTAATGGCTGTGGTGAGGGGCATGAACTCATTTGAGCCTTAGTCAGGTCTATCTCACCCTTGATCATAGGCATGTTGGGGACTATGTTGAGGATCATGGCCTAAGTCACTGTCGTGATGTTTCCTCTATTATATATAAATAAATAAAATAATAATAAGATAAAATAATAAATAATATGTAATATATTCTATACATATATAAATGCTAGTTTAAGATCTTTAGAAATTTTAATCAAGTTGGATCATAGAATCATAGACTTACGATATGCTAAGTTGTGATACCTAAACTTAAGAATTAACCAAGTTTGTATAGTTGAGTAATATCTAACTCTTGATAGAAGTTCTTATTTAGTGATATACTTAGTAATGTATGTTTATTGTTTTATAGAGACCTTAATTCAAGACTTAGATTTTCCATTTGATTATTAAGATGATTAGCCCAGATGCACCTGTGAGTAACTGAATCTTTTCACTTGGTTGTGATTGTAATGTAGTTGCATGTATTTAAATACAAATTAAATTGAATACATGTATGGGGATTAGGGAAATAATGCATGTTAATTGATTGTTAGATTGACTAAGAATATTTAATGCTAGAAGTGATAATTAATTTTTTGATATTGATTAGTTAAATTATGTTATTGATTGTTTCGAACTGATTAGCTATTAGGCTTCCATAGGGTTTTAGGATTTATGAAGATAAAATCTTTTGTAGTGGAATTCTAAAAGAAAAACCTTAATCTAGTATCCATGTGTTTTATTAAATTAAAACAAAAGAAATAATACAAATTTATACATTTAATCTTGAAGCTTGAAATCAATTGGAAAATCAGATCTGTAGGCATCGTGAATTCACAATTCCCTCTACAGTATTTACACGAATGAACACACCTTTCAAAGGATATTTTTTGCATGCTAGTGCTATCTGGAATACTTCTAGATCTAATTGGGAAAATTTTACTCAGGACTCTCATGTTTATCTCTTTTAAGGTTCATAAATTTTCTCTGTTAATCTAATGTTAACAGCTCATGTCGTTAACCTTGAAAGAAACCTCTTATGTCTTATTCATACTAATGCCAATATGAATAATGACATTAATGCCCCTAATCTTATTTGGGGTAAATTAAGTATAAATTAATTTATTAACATAAGAATTTCCTAGTTCAAGTACGAATTATTATTGTTCTTAACAAATTATATTTATTTATTATTCTTAACAAATTGATATTAGTAATAAATAAATTTATTATTCCAGCTGGACTTATTTAAATTTAGTGCATGATCCTTTTTGTTCATTCTTTTGTGTGTAACCCTATAGGTTCATTTAATATTGTCCATTAACCTAAAACCATTTTTGGTCAACAAAAGTGGCTTCTAGAAAGACATTATGTTTACCCAATTTAAGTAAAGATCGGCGATCTGATTTTTACCTGATCCATAACTTATGTTATTATCCTTTTGTCACATGATATCTAGATTAAACATAAGTCATGGATAGTGTCACCCTTATATTGTTCAATCTTATCATTTCTTGATCTCAAAATGAATTGATAAAACAAATGAAATTGATCACACTATCAATTTATTTGAGCACATCCATGCATTTCTTAGCTTTACTTATTGAGGGGCCCAAAGATATCTCTCTCATAACAAGAAGGAAAATCACATCTTAATCACTCAACTTCCTCTGCATGATTCACATTATGCTTAATCATAACCTTTATAATTATTAGGTTAAAGACAACGTTCGATTGAGTTGAATCATAATGTTCCTCATATTGGAACCTATAGTGATTTCTAGTCTAAGGATATGCTGATATTGTTATTGTAAGAATACTTATGGCACTAATCCATATAGTGATCTTATAGATGGTCAATCCAGTACATAATCCTTTAATATGTGCTTATAGATTTTTTTATCCCCATACAAATAGACATCCCACGACTATCAAATAAAAACTCACACTAGATTTAATTCATTATCATTCCCACAATAATGAGCATTTATGAATATTTAAAATAATTAAATTATTCATGGATCCTATCATAAAGTAAACATGCAAACAAGATAATAGAAATGCCTATATATCAATAATTTATATAAAATGACAATATTCAGTAATTGGCCTAGAGCATAATCACTAACATTGATGACTAAATAAAATTGGATTAACTCTTATTTAATAAATAAATGAATTAGACATGCATTGTACAACATCATAGAAATGCATTTACATGGTATCCACATTACATATTGTCATTTTATTATGTGGTATTGCTTCATGTTATTCAGTAAAGCTGGTAAAAGTTATCATAGGGTCGCCAATTCTACGAGAACTAAATAGGCTTGAAGGATGTCACCTAATGAGAGTAGGCTTGAAATGATAATACTTAATGGAAATTTTGAGAACTAAGTGAAGTTGAGATTATATTGTATATCTATTTAATTGTAAATAGTAATCGAGTTTTAAAATAACTACTCATTCCTTAGTTCTTTGAATCTTCTAGACGTGGAATACTAGTGTTGGTCATCCAAACTATGCATGTTTCATATGATTGATTGTCACATAGTATATGTTTGATAATTAAACATGATTGATTTTAAGCAAATTGGTGCTAAGATTTGGTTATTCATTGAGCTTGTTATGCTCACACTCTATTAGACTGTTATTTACATGATTATAAGAGGAAGATCAAGACCAAGATCAAGATCAAAACCAAAAGTTGGAGTTAGTATAGGAAGTAGAGCTGTTTAATTATGAACTTGGAATAGAGCTTTGTTTATGTAAATTAGTTTAGGGATTAATGTTTGTAATGGTATAAGTTTTTTAATTGTAATCTTTTGAGATCTTTTGTTGTAAGTGTATGAACGAAGTACTTGAAGGCATAGTTTATAATTTATCATGTGATAATGTTGGGCTCTTGTAAAGCTATTCTTCTATATAACTTATATATATCTATATATCTAATGTATTTCTTATTCTAAGCAACATTCGATCATGTTATATCTATCCACACCACGAGGCATGTTAATTGTACAATGATTTATGTACCTTTTTGGAGGTCTCAGTTGGTTATATGGTATATTGTTACAATTAGGGCACCCCACAAGGGTGTGACATTAAAAATTGACAAGTACAACATTGCTTCACTATTCAAGCCACATCTTTTTAATGATAGGCCAATAAAATCTATTTTCAACCATGATTGTGATTTTATCTCTCCTAAAGTAACCAGCTAGACTGCCATCCTGCAATTCCCAAATCTAAAAGTCTCTTAAGTAAGTTTTTGGAATACACAATCTATGACCCTTAAACAAATAACTATCCTTAAGAATATAGTCAACATGAAGTCATAACTAACCATTAGACAATGCCACATAGATGTTCCTAAAATGTCACATATTGTTTTTTCACCTTTACAAAACTAACAACCTCACTTGGTAAAGTACCCAATAATAAGTGCATGCAACTTGAAGCATCAATAGGTTTATTCCGAACCTTAGCTTTATATTTCAAAACAGATGTGTTTTCTTGCAAAATTAAGCCCTTTTTGCATGTCTGAGTCCATGTTTTTTTTTTGTGAATTTAGATACCTAAGAGCTTGTTGATTATCATACAACATAAATTCATTAAACAATAAATAATGCCTCCAACATTTCATAGTTTGCACCACTGCATAAAACTCTTTATCATAGGATGAGTACCTTTATTTCACTAATTCAATTTCTCACTAATGAAAGCTACAAGATGTCCCTCCTAACTAAGCACTCCACCTATTTCTATGCTAGACGCATCACAAGAAACCTCTAACACTTTAGAAAAATCAAACAAAATAGATGCTTCAATCATCCCTTTCTTCATTTCTTCGAATACTTTAGATGCACTTTTGGTCCAATTAAATTCCCCCTTTCTAATGAAGTTTGTAATTGATGCCATAATGGTGTAAAACTTTTAATAGATCTCCTAACAAAGTGGCAGGTCCATGAAAGCTCCTAACACCATGAATATTGTAATGCCCCAGAACTTTGCTACTAAGGTATTATCTGCTTTAGCCACACGCCGCACGGTTTTATCCTTTTGGTGCCAGCACTTTCCAGAGGTCACCCATCATGGGATTGCTTTACACAGAGCACACTTAAATCTGAAGTTCCAATGAACTCCAAGCCACTACACCAAAAGGCACTTCTGTGATTAAAGTTCCATAACCTATATTTGAAAGGTATCACATACTTCCCCACTTATAGAACTGACGTCCTCATTAGTTTCATTACATAGGTCCAGAACCACACTAGGTAGTAAGGACACACTTCTTCACTTCCGGCTGGTGAACTACTCTGATACCATGTGTAACGCCTTGAAATTCCACCGACTAAGTTATTATTTGCTTTAGCCACACACCACATGGTTTTGTCCTTTTGATACCAATACTTCCCAAGGGTCACCCATCATGAGATTGCTCTGTATAGAACACGCTTAACTCTAGAGTTCTAACGAAGTCTAAGTCACTATATCAAAAGGAACCTCTGTAATTAGAGTTCCACAACCTATATTTGAGGGATATTACAATACTCTCTTGTTTGGGCCACTCAATAATTGCCTAAACTTTTCTGATGTTTGCCAAACATTTTGTTTTACAGAATACAATCAATGAACTATCTTTTAATGATGAAGAGCTAAATAAGATATATATATATATATTAATAATAGAAAAAATTGTTTAGCAACCTTATACTACCAGTGAATTGTGATGGTCTCACATTTATGGCTACAAATGGGCTAAGTCGATTTGACTTTTAAAGGCTCGAGCCCAACTCGTTTAAAATTTGTCGAGCTCGAGCTAAATGTTTTACAAAGCTTGAGATTTAGGATCAAGCTTAGCTCGTATAGCCAAATGAGCTTTAGTTTAAACTCCAGCTCGTCTCGTTTACTAATCAATCTTAAGTCAAGCCAAGCTTTTTATCGAGCCTGAAATTTAAGCTCAACCTTACTCGTTTAGATAGCCTGTTTTCCATTTCCTTCAAACCTAAAATATAGTATATAAGTGTTGGTATAAATATATATACATAAATATTAAATAAAAAGTAATTTTATTTTTTTACTTATATGGTCCATCTTGACCTTACAAGATCTTTTAATTGGCAAAAATATCTACCATTACTATTGTTCATTTACACAAACAGTAGCATGATATAGGTTAGTCATGTTAGTTGTGTAATGTTAGATAATCAAAGTGCATATATGACATGCATGATTATTTCATTACTTTGTAATTTCCAATCTCATTAAGCACTTCTAGTGATCAAGTTAGACTTATCAATTACCTTTGGAAATATCCTAGCCAACAATGAAACATGTTCCTTTCATTGCTTGGACAATACAAATATATTCATTAAATGGAAATACCTACATTGTCATGCTACATAATGTACTATTTTGCACCTAAATTATGATCTCAATTAAATGACTATGCAGCAACAATCATATAGAAGAAATTGAGAAAGTTAATTTAGGTTCAGGCTGACTCAATTCAAAAGAAGTGTCACTACTATCTAGTTAACTAATTCCACCTTCAGCAAAGAGACCCCATTAATTCAATAACCGATTTCTATTTCCCATAAGCCACAATAATTCCTATGATTGATCAGTTAATCTAGGCATGTATTAGTTTTGATTCTACTCATATGACAATAGCACAACTCAAGCATAACTCAAGTTAAATCAGTCAACTTAAAACAATCAAGCACAACATAACTCAAGCTATTGTTATTTTGACCAAGAAGAAGAATCGGCTATATTGAGGATGAATTATTAGTGTGGGATTTGAGTCATGAAGATACCAACACTTGGAATGTAGTCAAACTATTTAAAATGTTTTATCTAAGAGGGAATAGTGGTGATATTGTGTGGTTGATGTCAAGAAGCAGAACTTGTACTGTAAAAATAGCATATCAATTTGTGAAATAACATTGGACAGTTTTGTTACTTTAAAAGCCTCATTTAACATACAATTGAGAAGGAAAAATGGAAGAAAATAAGGAAGATAAGAACTTTACCTAAGGTCCAACAATTTCTTTGGAGAGTTTTCTCAAATACATTACCAACCATCAAAAACCTATGTCTTCCTAAGATTTACTAGTCTCCTAATGCTAGTTTTGTGATAAGGAAGAATCCATCAATCTTGCACTTCTTAATTGTAGATAGGTGGAAGTCGTTTGGTTCAGTGCACTTAGGATATAAGTTCCCTAACGAAGGGCCCCTACTTTTGCAAATTAGTTTATAGATACATATATAGGGGATTTGCAACTAAGATTGAAGCAAAAATCACACTCATGGCTTGGTAGATATGGAAGATGAGATGTATGACCTTAGATGAATGCAAGGGTTTTGAAACCATATATGATGATTCAAAATATTTTTGTCTTGCTGAGAGATCTAGAAAGGACGAAGGACAATGACAAAGATGGGAGTTTGAACATAAATGATGATCCATTAGCTATTTGGCATCCTTCGGAGGAGGGTAGTATTAAGGTCAATGTTGATAAATCTTGGCTATGTGCATCAAAGGAAGCAGCCATTGGTGTTGTATGTCGTGATAGTTTAGATAAGGTAGTGAAGAGTCTTTCAAAAAAGAAAAAAAAAAGAAAGAGGAGAGGACGTGTGGCATAAGAGATAGAGATGTTAGTTGTAATGAAAGGATTACAACTAACATTGAATAGTGAGTGGGGTTCAGTCATCTTTGAATTGAATTGTAAAGTAGCAATGGATTCTTTAAATTCTATGGGATGGGATTTACATTGGACTTCGAATATAAGAAGGCTATAGTACTTATGCTTTTGTCTCTCTAGTAGTTGCAAAAAAATAAAAAAAAAAAATTAATTAGTTAATTTTGTATATGTTAATAGAAAAGACAATAGTGTGGTTGATTGGATAGCTTCATATACCAATGTATCCCACGGATTGGTAGTTGTACCTCCATTTCCTCTCCACCAGCTTATCCTTCATGTCTCTCTCTCTCTCTTGGCTGAATATGATTCCATTGTTATCATGGTAACCATGTAACTACTTTTGAAGCCCATGTTGATAATGGGTTAGATATGAATAAAATTAATCTTGGAGGGGAAAAAATGTTAAATTGAAAGTTTAGGGATTATTTTTCACTTTTGAAGATATTTATCAAAGTTCAAAGAGAAATCAATAACATTTAAAGTTTAAGAGGTGCATTCACATTAATCAAAATTTAGTGAAGATATTTACATTTTTTCTTGATTTAAATATGCATTTTACAATAAAATGTTTATAATTAACTAAATCCTCCTTGATTAAATTCATGACCTAATTAGAACATGGTATATATTACATGAATTTTTAATAGAAAATAAAATAGTGTAAGCACCTTCCATTCTATTAACTTTTAGAAGTTGGTAAACTTAAACAGCAAGGAATAATAATAATAATAATAATAATAAGAAGAAGAAGAAGAAGAAGGGAAAGAAAAAATGTTTGAGGATTTCATAGAGGGTCATTTCGGTAATTGGGCTTTTACCCCAATTTGATGCCACGGTTGGTTTTCTAGGTTAGTGACGGGGCTTAGAAGATTGAGTCCAATAAGAGATATAGTAGAGAGATTCGGCTTAGTAGGCTCGAAACAGGAATCGTCGGATCGGTTCATTCCGCTCTCAGCCTAATTCGGTTTTCTTATGCATGAAAAGTAGACTCTAAAAATATTTTCCTAGGTTAATTGGGGCTTCGTTTAGCTAAACTAGGGGTTATGTAGACTAAAATAAGTCTTCGTCCTTTTTTACATTGAAAATGAGCTTTTTTTTATAATATAAAAGTCATCAAGCTCATTTATAGCTTAGCACACTTCTATAAGAAAAGAAGGCTTCAATTTCAACCGCTGGATCCTTAAAAACAATCCAAAGGCTAACATCAGCTTCTAACATCTATAAATAGGAGGCTGCTCTTCTCATTTGAGGAGATTCTATGCATTGCTAAGATTGAGAGTAATGTAGAAACACTGTTGAAATATCTTCAAGAAAAATCAAAGCAGCTATTCTACGAAGAACAAGTTAAAAAAGATCGAATCTATCTGATTTAATCTTTTGTGACATTCACGCACTCGAGAAACCAAGTTTACATGTTCCTCCTCTCACGCCTCCTTCTGCAATATTCTACACGTGTCATCAGTTCAGGACTTCTCTCAGGTCCACTACAACACCTATTGTACGTGATTGGCAAGCTATAGTAACCTCAGCACACATTCAAAGACAAAGCAATAAAAATGACTATAGAAAAGCTAATGGTTTGAACAAAATTACGAAAGTAAAAATAAAAAAATTTAAGAAAACTGTATAGTTCATCAATACGTGTATTTGTGTGTATATACATAAATGCAGCAAATGCCTTCTATTTGAAAAATTAGACAACCTTCCATGAAAAAGTTTTATTACCCATCGCCAAATTCCTAGACTAAGTGTTTGTTGAAAATTCACCCCAAGAAGAGCCAGCCCCAGTTGAAGAATTATCCAACATGAAATGTCTGCCAACAGAAAATGGAGGTGCTTTTGGCTGAGGAAGATCGCTGTTGCTCCCCAGCATAAGAACAACCGAAGACATGATTGGCCTAAGACTAGGATCCTCTTGAACACATAACAATGCTACATGGATCAATCTGAGAGCTTCATCATTAGGACACTGTGTTGCCACAATTTCATCCACCACCTGTTCCATTCCCTCATTCCAAAGTTGCCATGCCTTTTACAAAGTCATCTTAAATCAGTCTCAATGCCGTTGCATTTCTCATAAAAATAGTACCAAATTAGTCTTTTGGGTTAGTATAAACTTATAAATTTTTTCCCCGGTCAATTCATCACCTAATTTGAGATATAATTCCAAATTAAAGGAGTCAATATGGATCAAATTAGTTAAAAAGAATTAGAATTACTGGAAATTTTGCAATGTCAATTTTTTCAAACGGTGTCAACATCCTAATTTTGAAACTTGGACTATTACTTAATTTTGATAGTTTACGGGAATGTTATTGCAATTTTCTCAAAGGAGAAAAATGAAGAATAGATAAAAATAAATTATGTTTATAATATGTAGAAGGAGAATAAGATCACCAACATATGATAGGAGGCTCGAAGCATGCTCGTGATCATGGAAGCTGCTGTTTTTTCTTCCGCTTATGATTTCAAGCATGAGTATTCCAAAGCTGTAAACATCAGACTTTACCGAAAATAGCCCCTCCATTGCATATTCCGGTGCCATATACCCGCTGTATCAAGTCAAAAAACGAAAAAAAAGAAAAAAGAAAATACATTAGATTGATTATCCTGTAAGGAATTCAACGTTGTACCATGTGTGCTTTGTAAAATGAGTTTATTAGTGGAAAAAAAGTTACATGGGATTGAAAAAATCTAATAACCGAATCAATTATGAGTCTTCTAGAGAACTCCTTGTGAATTTCATGCTCTAGCGTTATTCTTCTATCATGTTAGTGGGTTTCTGTTTGACCATGTTGTTCTAATAACTAAGCGCTAATTGTTCAACCAGGTGCCACTATTTTCACAAACAAGCAGGGGCCATCATTTTACTTTCAGCAAAAAGCAATTTTGCTTAAAAGGGACTTACTATGTGCCAACAATTCTATTAGTGCTAGCTTCGATTCGATTCCCTTCAAATATCCTGGCAGTGCCAAAATCTGATATTTTTGGATTCATCTCAGCATCCATCAAAACATTGCTAGTTTTCAAGTCTCTGTGTATGATCTTTAACCGTGAATCTTCATGTAAATATTGAAGTCCTTTTGCTATTCCCTTGATAATATCCTTTCGCATCGTCCAATTTAGTTCTTTGCTCTTTGTTGAATCTGCCTTGAAGACGAGAATGGATTATAAAATGCAGAAACCCTTTAGAGAATCTATATAAGTGATCAACTTCCAGATAGGAATTAGACAAGTTTCTTACCGAAGATGTAGTAATCAAGGCTGCGATTGGCTAAATACTCGTAGATTAGAAGCTTTTCGTCCTGCTCCAGACAACATCCTAGGAGCCTAACCAGGTTTCTGTGCTGGAGTTTAACAATTAACATCACTTCGTTCTTGAATTCTTCAAGACCTTGATTGGATTTTAGTGAAAGCCTCTTCACTGCTATTTCCCTTCCATCAATCAGCTTACCCTGTTCAAAGTTTCGTATCATATTGAACAAAGATGGGGATGAGACTGAACAAAATCGTGAACCAAAGGGACCAAAATCTTTGAACATTGCCACTAACCTTATAAACAGGTCCAAAACCGCCCTCTCCAAGTTTATTAACCGGTGAAAAATTGTTTGTAGCGGTCATAATTGTGTTAAAATCAAAATAATACATTTCTCCACTGTGGTCTTGTTCTCCTCCGTCCATGCCAAAGTGCATGAATCTTGTTCTTGGCAAGCCATCCGAGTTCGCCAAAAGAATTCGTCCACTCATTTCTCCATCTATACAAATATTAACAAATATTAACACAAGACAAGATTGTAACCAAAACTTTATCGACAAATTGCAAACATACCTCCTAATTACTTATCAGCTTCTAATAAACACTTTAAATTCACGAAGCATACTTTCACCTCTCCTAACTTTAGCGATAATATGGGAATGTGTGCATATTTTAATGCCACATTTCGGGAATTCAGCAGGTCTACCGACATGGTTAGCAGTTTTATTTGTAATTTTTCTTAATACATGCTTTTCTAGATGTCAACATAGTACTTTTACCTCTTCTTCTTCTCTTTCTGCATGAAGACCAATAGCACCAAAGCGCAACCATTGCTACAGCAGCAAAAATAGATGACAATGTGATGACTACGATCTTTGTTGCACTTGTTCCTCCTTTTCCTGCTATGAATAACGAGTTGAGTGGTAAATTAATTGATTGACAACCTCCCGTGAAATGACTTAATTATGTGATTAATTGCACAAAAACATAATATCAGCAGCGGCTCTAATCGCCTCTATGAATTGAAACAGGGCATGTCCCGACATATCTGTTTGTTTTATTTTCTTTCTATCGGTTAGGTCTCGTTTTGGCATGCATCCGAATTGACGTCTTTATCAACAAAAAGATATCAAAATGATTAAAATAAAAGGACATATTTACTCTCTCTTTAAAATTTAATATCCAATAAATTCTATAAAGTTGGAGTTATTTATTTTTTACTTCATTCAACTTTACAAAAATACTAATGAAAAATTTTATTTCCACAGTATTAAATATATATTTTAAATCTTTTTTCTTAGAATGTGAATTTTCATATTCCAATTTTCAATTCCCAATAACGACTGATGCAATGATTATGAAATAAAAATAAAGAAGATAGGAATTGGATACTTTTCGAATGTTAAACTTCAAACGAGTACAAATCAGATACAACACATATCAAATAAAAATAAGATAGATTCTTCAAATTGGCATTTTAAAAGTTTGAAACAAATTAGAAAATAAGAAGAAGTTGAAAAGAAATTACATGGCTGAAAATATTGCAGTTGTCATTTGATTATACAAGATCATATAACCGACAACTCATAATTTTTTACATTAGACACCAATAATAGACACGGATTTTCTATTAAGTTCAATTTATCTATCTCAATCTTTCCTAACGAATCCTTGATGGGAATTTCTAATTTCTTTCCCGCCAGTGTTAGCACATCATATGCCCAATTGCTCATAAACATCTATACCTACGTCATACTAATCCAACAACCTGAAAAGTATTTGTTGTCCTAGAAGAAAAATATTTGTTATCTTAGATATGTTGTCTCCATCCTGTTTCATTCAATAAATATTTGATACGTATTAAATAAATTTAAAATATAATAATTTTACTAAAATAAAGTAAACAGTTTTTATTGCTTGAGATGGGATGGAGACGCAATGACTAGCACAGCAAAACACAAACCACCCCCGCCCGCCCAACCTAGCAGTATAATTGTCTAGGCCCGGCTCCGGGTCTCTCTATTTTGTATAATTTTTTTTCCCTTGTATCTGTATTAGGTTTGTGTCCGCCATGCAATTTTCATAAAACCCAGATTCAAATCAATACCCAAACAATACAAGACAAGGCAAAATCTCACCTTCACCTGTGGTCGTGGATTCAGGTGGAGGACCTAAAGGTTGAGGCGGTGCAGCCGGAGCCGGTTCCCTATAGAAAGAGTAATTCTCGTATCTTAACATACAACTTGGTGCAAGAATTCTCCAACCTATTTTCTGCTCACAACACGTAGAAGAATAATCCAATAACTCTCCCAAACAAGACTGGCATTGGGTACCATTTATGTCTCCACTACACTGTACAAGAGCATATCTCTTCTCCCTGCTACCGGACTCTGTGGTACGAAACAACGTCTTAGTCTCTCGCACTTCACCTATTAAAGTGTACATCAAACCAAGAGCTTGGTAGTCTTGATCACCAGGAGAAGTTCTGTTCTCTATATTCCACATGATTATCCTCGGATAGGTTTCTAGAACTCCTATGAAGTTGCTGTTTGAATAACGCAACATGCAAAGATCATACCATACGATTGCACTTTGATTGGAGGGACATCCCTCAGTGAGAGTGGCACTCGCATTTGCCACACAGGAATGGCAGATATCGAGCGATACATCGCCCCGGCATAGAAAGAGACCATAGATATTGTTTGAGATGTTGCTACTGTTGGAGGTGTTACTGGAGGCTTGGGAAATTAAATTGTTCAGAAGGTCATTGCGATTTGATAGGAAAGTGGAATCCGAGGTTGGTGGTTCCAAACACATGTAGCTTATTGGGTCTTGGCAAGAAGAGAAAGTTATGAGTAGAAAGATTGGGATTAAAATTATATGAAAAACCAATGAACGATAAGAGGAAGCCATTGTTGGTAAGAGTAAGTCTCCTAGGAAAAAAATTCTCAGTGCGGTTTTTGTCAGACTCAGATATCCAATGAAGTTGTGTTTGTGTGATACCAAACCGAAGACCATATCTGCTTTGTGGAAAATTCTACGTTCCCTTCGTTGTTATTGACGGGACCGGTTGAATCATTGTTTTACCGGCAAATAGCCGGCATTCAAATGAGAAAATGACGGAATGAGATTTTTTTGGCTTGTGAAATAGATAACGAAACATATAATCCCAAAGATGGAAATTGCATGGACAGTAATGGAATGGAAACGAATTAAATAAACCCGAAGGTGGAAAGAGGAATAACATAATAATTAATTATATATTATATATTTGAAGAGTTTTATTGAATAAATTATATAATAATACTGTAAAGACCCGACATGCTCAATTCTCAAACTAAGCACACCAAGTCTCCAACCACGTATAATTCTTACGAATTACACGTAAGGTTGTCTTAAAAGAATGTGTTTATGTTGAATATTGTTAAACCAATTTTAGAATTTATGAAATCGTTTAGTCAATTTCTAAATAACTGGATTGGGCAGCGGAAAATCAAATTTTATAAAACAACTTATAAACTTCTACTCCCTACAGAACAAACCAGTTTTCTAAGAAACCTGTAAGCCCCGAAAAATTTCAGTAGATAATTCCAATATGAACTTCTAAAATAAACCCTAAAAATCACTCTAAATTAAAACCGAATTCCAATTAGTTCAAGAACACGAGCGAATCCAGAAATTTCCGAATCTGGAGAAAGATTAGAATCCTTAAAAACAAAATAAGAACTCATCATACTTCAATTCCAAAACCCCTATGTACGATAAATTTCATACATAACTCTGACTTGTAAAATCGGGTAATATAGAACCCAAAATCAAATTATTAAAAAGTAAATAACGATTAACTTTCGGAAATGAAACCCAATTCGAGAATTCCGAAAAGGTTGAAAGATATTAAATACTTAAAAAAATAAAATTTAAAATGAATATCTCAAATCAAATATGTTGTATAAACATAAAATATCAGTTTCCAAATTGGCGAAGGTATAAACCGAAAAGTCAACCGAAAAACCTAAGTCCCCAAAATTCCCGAGAAGCCATAGTAACCTAGATTCGGCGATTCCGTATTCCTAAACTAAGGAGTCGGAATGAAAGAAAGAGGTGTAGTTGGTTCGTATTAATTCTAGGATGATCTAAAAGATGAGATGAATGAATTTTCGATTCATTTCGAATCCGATCGGGTACAGACTTTGAAAAGCGTGCCCCAGGGGTCGAAATGTTAAATATACGATATTAGTACCGTTAGACTCATAATTTCTTAAGCTTTCCAAATATATCAGTTTTATAATTTTTTATATATAACTAGAATTATTTGATTTTGCGATTTATTTCGTATTTTATTACTACCGGTATTTAACTGGTCTTTTGGTACTATTCACTACTTTTCATTTTACAATGTTATTATTCTTATAATATAAACCTCGGTTGTCTTAGTAATCAAGTAAACTTCGAAAACCTGAAAACGAAACCCTAAACTGGTTTGGTCCAGATCTTGTGAGAAAAACCTGAAGCCCTAGATCCGGCTTTCTTTCGGTTTTATATCAAAAGAACTTTTATAAAATAATTTAATGTGGAATATTGTTTTAAAGTATATTTTAAACCTTGGAAAGTTTTGATTTCGAAAAATTTTCTATTCCGGGCCTTCCCGAGCTCCATTACGGAAAAGCGAGCCCCGGAGCTAGAAACTCAGAAAGATATTCCGGAATATTCATTAGAACCGAAATTTTATAAGGATTTCAAAAATATAAATTTTATAATTTTCGGGCTATAAAAATTACAGTTATAGCCTTTTTCCCGTATTTTCTTTACTACCGGTAAAGTAGATGTCTTGTCTACTATTTATTACTATTCATAAGTACAACCTACTACACACACACCCATACCCTAGTCTTACATCCTTACAAACACTCAATTATATTTTCTTTTCCAAGAAATTTTTGTTTCTTACAAATTATTACATTTAACACTTTTATTACACAAATTCCAATTTTTCAAACAAATTCAACTCTCCCTCTCTCTCCTCCTCATGTTGGCCGGCGCATCCCCCTCCCCATTTCCCTCTATTTTGTTTTATTTTACTCCTTTTTATACAAATAAACCCTAAAACACTTAATATATAAACTCATTTCTACTCTCTCTCCTCATTTTTACTCATTCCAAATTTTTTTCAAAAGCAAAATCCTCTCTTCTTCTTCCTCATCTTGCCGTGACTCTACCCCCACCCACACACACATTCACAAGTTCATTTCCTCTTCATTTCATCTCCAAAACTCCTTTTAGGTGATGATTTCTAGTCTTTCTACTACATAATCTTGCAATGGCAAGAGTATTCTTGTATGTTTTCACCTTAAAATCCCAATGAGCAAATGCTAGGGATAAGAAAACATGAATGCATGAATCTCAAGCCATTACAAGAGTAGATCTTGTGTTTAACAAGCTTTTGTTGAAGTATTATTATGTTCATGCATATAAAAGTAGAGATCTTGCATGAAAAGTATATGTTCATGTCTTAAACCTCATCTTCATGCCCTATAAGTTGTAGATCTAGTGTTTAGACACTCATGTTTTCCTTGACATTCATGTTCATATGCATATTTTGTGTTTTCATGCATTAATGTTCATAAAAGCTTGGCTTTGTATATATAAACATGTTAGTTGGTAGATCTTTATGAATATAAGGCAAAGAACTTGAAAAGAAAAGATTTTTGTTAGAAAAGTTCAAGGGAAAATTCGTATGATTCTTGAGACCTATTTTGAAAACCCTTGAAACCACTTTGAAACTCCTATTTTACATAAAAAGTGAAAGGTATATGTAATAGGTATATCTAAGGAATGATTTTTACAAGTTGAAATGAATTTAGGCATGAGTAATGTGTAAAACAAGTAGTGGAATTAAGATGGAAAATTTTGAGTTAGTGATCAATTTGTCAAATTCGTAATTTGAGATAATGCATATGTAATCACCTAGTATTTAAGCTCAAATGGCATGTTTTATGTGTTAAATGAAGTCCTTAGGCAATAGATATAGTAAAGCTTTAAATTTTGATGCATTGAACAAGTTTTCTCAAAAGAATTATGCAAGAAATAAATTTTTCAAAATTCGGATTTTTGTGAAAAGCATATTTAAAAACATACTTGCAAGGTGGAAAATGTGAATTTTTATGTAGAAATGAAGGTCTTGGGTAGTATAGATGATGAAGACTCATTTTTATTTAGATAGCAATGAATTTCTAAGAATAGAATCTCAAAACACTAGGAGGAGCAAAATTTGGAAAAAATGGATTTTTAAGAAGTAACTATTGTGGAGTCTTGTGCTAAATAGGAATCCTTAAAAGTTTCATTATCAAAAATCATCAAGATCATGCATATTTTGAACTCATTACATGACATTCATATTAGGAATTCATTCATATTTTATCTACCCATGAATGATTAACGAGAAACATTTTGATTGAGTGCGAAACAATTTTTCGGAAATGACAAAGTTACAGACCTGATCTGAGTCCTCTGTTCCGCGACCTAAAAGTTTTTGAAATTTGAAAATAATATTAGAATTAGATAGATCTTTCGAAGTAGATAGAAATCGATATATAATTTGCGAGATTCCGAGTTAAAATGACCAAGTTATGGCCGTTTTAAGTTGAAATCCCCGCTTAGGACGAGAATTACGAATTTGATAGTTCGTATGAAATTGTTTGGATTAGTTTGAGTTGAAATACTTATTAAAGTATTTCTTCCTTTTTAGGAGATCCCGAATCGACGATTCCCTACCACCGGATTACTATTACTAGAAGACCGGTGATCCAATGGCCGGTGAGTTCTCCTTGTTTTGTTACCTTGATTGTGCTTGTAGCTAGTTGCATTAGAATATAGGAACAAGATAAAAATCGATATGAATGGGGATGGGATATGTGATGAGACTGTGATGAATGTATGCCAAAGAATACTAAATCATATCGAAACCACGATTGATTGGATAACTGCACTGTTCATATTATTTCTGTTATATGTATGATATTGGTTGGTCATTCTAAAGAAAGTATAAATATTTTGACCTAAGCAAAAAGTAAATTAATCATGCATCGCATCGGACATATTGCATTTGGTAGCGTGCTACTCCTACGCAGGTCGATCGGTATGGTCCGAGGACTCGTTTGGATAATGAGACCCGGGATCAGAGCTCATTCATAGGAAACTAAGGCGCATCGGGGATGTGAGCCTAGCCGAGGCGAGTGCTATGAGCCGAAGGCTTGGGGACTAGCAGCAGTCGTGTAGACTTCAATACCATCCCTAACCCAAGATACGGAGGGCGTAAATTCGTTCTGTGTGTGGGTTCCGGATACCCATACATAATTTGTTGCTCATGTGTTTGCTCATGCATAGTATATGATTGATTATAACTTGCTTGTTATGGTACGGAATTAAGGGAATTCTCACTAAGCTAGTGTAGCTTATACCCCTATAGTTGTTTAAATGAACAGGTTATCTCAAGAATGCAAATTTGGGGACTGAGTTGGTTGGACCCGGGAATGACTCCGGGATGTTGGCAAAGGATACGAATGTTTGAAGTTATCAGCTAGTTTATGATTTGTCTTGTAATAGTTTATGTAGGGAAGTCTGTTGATGAATGTAATTGAAGTTAAATGATTTGTATTTTGAAGTATAGTGGTTTGTATTGAAAGTATAGTAGATTTTATTTCCTTTACATTGTTACTCAATTGTATCAAGATAAAATGTATCATTCCGATGTGTCTCCTTTATGTGCTAGACGCCTTGTACATAGTGTGAAAGCCTTCGCGTGACTGAGGTGGTCATTCTTAGGCTTTAATATTATGTACGGCGACTGTCACGTTTAGGGTACCCCTCGGGGCGTGACAAAACCAACTTTATAAAAACACTTTATGATCTACTCTTAGGGGTAGATAATCATTTACAATAAATTGGGCATTAACAAGCCCTTAAAAGAAAATACAATTTATAAATACATCAAGTCCTCTTACAAAACAAATCAAAAGAAGAAACAAAATACAAGTAATATCTCGATCCTATCACACTTCACTCATTCTCTCATATCTTCAGAATCATCCAAAACCCGGAACAAACATCATCACATCAATCATCATCACCATCACCATCCTCATCAACAACAATAATAAGAACAACAACATCAACAACCTCCATATCATCATCAAGTCATCATCTCGTCATCATCATCAACAACAACAATACCTGTAAAAAGAATAACAACAACAATAATGAGCCGAGCCTAGTACACAGTAACAAAATCACACACGGAGTGGCACACGACTTAAACTATATACAATGCACAGCCATAGATTATTATCTTTTCTTTAAAGTAAATAAACAACTATCACAGGAGCACTCACACTCCGAATCAAGCCATGAGAATCTGGGGATCCTAAGTAAAGCTCACGATGCTCAGGGGGTTGATATAAGCAGCCCAAATATTTATATCTCCTAGATAACGTTACACTGAAAAAGAAACAGTAATCTCATCCAGGGCTTATAGCCATTACCCAACTCTACTTAGACTCAGTCCATAACATGAATCTAGTTCACACGCTCCCATAAACGTTGAACTAAACTATGATACTTCTTTCCAAGTTTAAGTAAATGTTACACTGTTACTATATTCCCTTCGATTCCCCGCCGAGCCATGTCATTGCATCATGACAAGTGGCCTAAGCGCCTATTATAATATTGTCATTGCATCATGATAACCCGCCGAGCCAAATCATTGCATCATGATAAGTGGCCTAAGCTTTATTCTAATATTGTCATTACATCATGACAAGTTGTCGCTCCTTGGACCGGATTCAACGACTTAAAGCATAATCAACACTCATCAATTATTAAGCCGAGTTTAAGTCTTAATCAGTTTAGAATGCCCATCCTAACATTCAATACGCAAGTTACTGCGTACCTTATATAAGAAATCCAAACAGATTATCAGAAGGAATTCCAGAAGATAATCTAGAAGATAAATCAGATGTCCACTTCTGTTAAGGAAAGAGTTCGTATGAGAAACTAAACTAAACTAATCATCCACTTCATCAAAATCATGTAAGAACTTAGGCTATTTGTCCATTCATCTCAAACTCATTTTATTAAATCCTATTTGATCAGACACTAATGTGGAACTCTACTATGGCTACGAAGATCGCCCCGCCAAAAATGGACAGTTCTCCTTTGTCTGTCAAAGAATTTCTTTTCACTTTAATTATAGTTTCTTATCACAAAACATAGCATATATAAAGCATTCATACATAAAAGCATTCATATTCAAAGCAAATAAACATTTGAAACAACATATTCCCCATATTATTCAAAGATCATCCTAATTCATTCATCTAAGCTAATTAATAGCTATTAACCCATTTTACCTTAACATTAACCAAATTGATTAAAATTAGTCATTTGATTCATTTACTAAGTCAAGTTGATTAAACATAGACAATCTAATTCGTTTTAGCTTAGTAAAGTTCATTAAGTCAAATTGGACTTAGATTAATTACTAATTCATTATATATGTAAGATCTAGTCACTTAATCCCAAGTTAGCTTAAACCTAGCCAAATTAATCAAAGTTAAACAATCTAATCCATTTTAGTTCATTCAAGTTCATTTAGTCAAGTTGAACCTAGGTTTGTTAACTAAGTTCATTTTATAACTAACTTCTAGATTTAATCTAATTATTTATTAAATCTATAAATCTACTTAACCCATGTTTAATGACATGAATTAATTCACTTAGCACATCAAATATCACTTATCTATCTCATTTTAGCTCAAAAAGATCCATTTCTTAAGCAAAAACACATTTAACAAACAAAAACAATTTTTGACTTTGTTTGAAAAATATAATGGCTGGAAAGAACTAAAATTTAAGCATCTATAATTTTCGAATTTGTGAAAACTCAAAACATAAAAATTGTATATTTCTTTTTAAGCTTTCCAATGCAACTTGAATCACCTCAATCGGAGGTCGTATGAAAAAGTTATGACTAATTTACAAAACAATGTCGCATTAGGGAAGAAATCCGAGAGCGTAACGCCCTTGCAAACGGGCCGTTTAGGAGACCGTTTGCACTCAGGGAAAATGAAATTTTTGATCCAAGAACGCAACACCCTTGCAAACGAGGCCGTTTGCTCCAAACATAACCCCTCCCCCCCCCCCCCCCCCCCCCCCCCCCCCCCAAACAGGTCGTTTGCACAGGTGTTTGACAGATTTTGTGAATTCCTTGTTTCAAACACGAATTTTACAAAACTTTTACTCTTCAAACCTTCTCCAAAACACTTTACAACCATCATACTACACCCTACATCTATTCTAACATCCTCAAACATGCATAAACTTCACATTCATCACATCAAACATCTCAAACTCCATCAACCTCCATAACCACTATTCATCATCTTCTTCCTCATCAAAACCTAACTTCCATCAACCATGAAACCAACAAATACATATATAAACAACAATCCCAACTCATTTCAACATCAATTCATTAATTAAACAAGAAAAAAACAAATAAAACAAATATGAATTGAATTAGAAAACTTAGCTTTTTGGCTAAATCATGCAACTTTTTGTACTTCTAGCTTTGATTTCCTTCTTCTATTCTCATATTCTATTTGATTTCTCTTTTTATCTTATTGAGTTTGAGATTTATGTGTTGGATTTGGAGAAAGAAAGAAAGAAAGAAAGAAAGAAAGAAAAAAGAAAGAAGAAGAAGAAGAAGAGAAGAAGAAGAGGGAAACGTAAAGAATGAAAAGGGAAAGGCAAAAGGCAGCAAAAGGAAATAAAAAAAAAAAGAAAAGGATAAAGCTAAATTTATATAAAATAGAAATAGGGTATAGGTTTGGAACTATCAGATCAATATCTATAGTTCCAGAAGTATCTAAAAGTTTGTTTCGGAACCAATATGTTAGAAATTAAGAACTTGCAATAAGAACTTAATTTGAGAATTTATTTTAGATAAAAGATATTTAATTTGAGTTCGGGTTTAAGAACTGATATTTTAAGATAAGCAAATGAACTCAAATTTTACTGAGATTTAGGAATTAGTGTTTAGGCTAAGAATCAAGGATTTAGGAATTCTCTAAACACTTTGATGATATGTTTAGGGAATTTGAAACTCAAATCTCAAACCAACTTAATTATTAGCTAATTAAATTATATCAACTTGTCTATTTAAATCCTATAATTCATTTTAGTCATTTAAATCTGTCTAAAACCATTTTCCATTTTAGGTGAAGAGTTGGGGTATTTCAAATACAATATAATTAACAAATTATATATATTATATATTAATGGAGGAAAAGGTTCCATTGAATTGAAAAGTGGTGAAATAATTGAATATAATAATTTGATAAATTTAAAGAAAAACTATTATATATTATACATTATACATTTATGAAGATTTTTGAAAAGAAAATTAATAACATATGTAATTGAAGTATTCAATTCTAGATTTAATTGTATAATTATTTAAAACTTGCAAACAATAAAATCTATTGGAATTATTATTTGAATTGTGTTATCACAATAAACGAAAGATACGCAACATTTTTATATTCAATGTACAATTTTTTTAATTTACCAAGTGTACTATTATAATCAAATTTTAGTAATATAAAGATGAACAAGGCACTTTAACATTCAACATTGAAGAATAATTATGATATCATGCAACTCAATTACATATTTAATCATTGAATAAAAAATGAACTATACATTTTATCTACATTGAGTTAAACCACTTAATTTTGTAAGACTTGTGAAGAATTAAAATAATTAGCATATTACACTCAAGCCTACAATTATTATCAAATATGAATAAGACAAATAAGAATTAGGAACCTTAACATAACGAACATATATCAATAATTTGCATAAAATTTATGTAAATATGTAAAAATTTACAAAATTTTTATTTCAAATTTATTTGAAAATTATGCATTAGGAATATAGTAGTGACCCTTCAAACAACGAATTGAGTCATGTTAAGGTGAATATGGTGCCTTTTTTGTAAAATGAATATTTTACTGAAGAATCTAGCCCTGCTTTGTGAAATAAGCCATACACCTAGGAATTGAGTGCAGTTATGGTTATAATGGTGACGATGTGGTGAAAGGAGCTTGCAACTATTAATTTAGCCATACATAGGTGAAATGAGTCTTACTACGAAGAATTTAGTATGTTTTATGGTGATAACGATGCTTAAGTGATAAAATGAGTCTTATAGCGAGTAATTGAGATATGTTACGTTGAATATTATACATGTACAGTGTGAATAGAATTACAATAAGGATTCGGCTCTATTATGGTGAAAATGGTAACTATATGGTGAAATGAGCCATATAATAAGAAACCAAGCCCATGTGTGGTACAACGACCATTACATCAGGATCGCCTTAATAAGATAAAATGCCCTCTTAAACCAAACCCAAGCCCCCAATATGCTAAAATGACGCAACGAACAAAGAATTCAACCCTTGATGAAATGACTCATGGAACGAGGAAATGACCCCTAATGCAGTAAAATGGCCCTACAATGAAGAATTATCTCATAATGTGGTGAAATGGTCCCCGCAAAGAGTATTTCCCCTATACTAAGGTGAAAATAGCTTATCTAATGAAGAAACAACACCATGGTGAAATGCCCTATAAAACAAGAAGTCTTACCCTATTTGTAGTGAAAAAAACCCCTCCCAATAAAGAGTTTTTCCTCCAATATGGTGAAATGACCCACGGAATGATGAATTCCTCTCTATTTTGGTGAAATGACTTATGTAATGAAGAGTTTCCTCCTACTATGGTGAAATGGTTCTTAGAACGAGGAATTGTTCCCTACCATGGTGAAAAGCCTCCTTGAATGAGGAATTCCCCCTAATGTGGAAAAAAGGTCGATGCAACCATACTGTGGCGAAATGGCCTTTGAATTAAGGAATCCCCCTTACTTTGATGAGAAATGCATATGGAATGGAGAATCCCCTTACTTTTTGGTGTAAAGGCCTCTAAAACGAGGAATTCCCTTTTATTATGGTGAAATTATCCTTAAAACAAGGAATTCCCCTTACTTTGGTAAAATGACCACTAAATGAGGAAGTCCTCCCTACCATGGTATGTAAAATAACTCTTGAAATGATAAATTCCCTTCTACTGCTGTGAAATGCCCTTGGAACAAGTGGCATACAAGCTTATACTACGTGCAAATGCATCAACCATCATGTTATTAGAAAATCTTTAGTTAGACAAACAACAATGGAGTATTCAAACTCTAAAAAACAAGGATATCTTGGGGTCTTAAGTAACAATCTCAATGCTCAAGGGGTTGATATAAGTTGTTTGGGGACTTATATAAACAACTTATTCCTAGATGATATATTAATAAACAAGAAAGTAGCTTCCTCTAGGGTTTTCAACCGTTTCACAACTTTATTTAACTTAATCCATAATATCACCTAATTCAAGTATTCCCATAAATGTGCATTACGATAAGAAATTGAGACTTATATTGGTGAAAATAGAGGTTACATTGTAGATGTGTCTTAATATGAATAATTGAGTGATGTTACGAATAAGCATTAAAATATGGAGTTTCACAAAACTATGGTACGAGTTGCTTGGTGATATCATCATTAGGCAAAGGAATTGAGCATTATTAAGATGGAAATGATATATGTGGTTAAATAAGCATCACAAAATAGAATCAAGGCACGTTAAGGTGAGAATAGATCTTATGTGGTGAAATAAGCTTTGTGCATAGAAATGAAGCCCTGTAATAATGAAAAACATAATGTAGCAAGGAAATGAGTAATATTATGGTGAATATAGTTTGCATAAAAAATGTTCCATATAACATTAAATCGAGCCCCTAACATGGAAAAAATAGAGTCTATGTGGCAAAATAGCCCTTACACCAATGAATCAAGGCTTATTATGTGTATGAGCCCTATAATGAAGCATATACCATGAAATGATGAAATTGTGGTATGATTGGCGATATAAGCCTGACATTTAAGGAATTGTGCCCCATTATGATGATGATATGAAATTTACGATGATAAATCAAACTTTTATATGTTGAAATTACCTATATAATGATGAAGAATTTCCCCATAATTAAGTAAAATGGACCCTAGAACAAAGAAGTTACCCCTACTGTGGTAAAATGGTCCTTGGAACAACCATGGCCCCTGGAATAAGGAATTTCTTCCTACTATGGTAAAATGGCCTCTGAAATAAGGAATTCCCCCTAATGTGTTAAAATGACCTCTCAAATAAGATTTTCCCTCAAACTATGGTAAAATGATACTTAGAATGAGGAATTCTCTCATAGTGTGGTAAAATGACCCCTAGAACGAGGAATTCCACTCCCCCCCTTCCCCCCCTTAATATGGTAAAATGGCTTATAGAATGAGGAATCCCCCCCAGTGTAGTAAAATGACCCATAGAATGAGGAATCCCCCCTCAGTGTGGTAAAATGACCCAGAACAAGGATTCCCCTCTCCCCCAGAGTGGTAAAATGGCCCCCGAAATAAGGATTTACCCTCTAGTGTGGTAAAATAGCCCATGAAATGAGGAATTCTCTTCTATTGTGGTAAGATGGCCCTAAAATGAGGAATTTTCCCCTAGTGGTAAGATGGCCCCTATAATAAGAATCCCCCGTGCCCCCTAGTGTGGTAAAAATGACCTATGGAATGAGAAATTCCCCCATAATGTGGTAAATGGACCCTTAAAATGAGGAATTCCACCCCAGTGTGGTAGAATGATCCTTAGAACGAGAAATTACCTCTTAGTGTAGTAAAAGGGTCCCAAGAATAAGTTCCCTATAATGTGGTAAAATGGCTTCTAGAACGAGGAATTTCCCTTTAATATAGTAAAATAGTCCTTAGAACGAGGAATTCCCCTTAGTATGGTTAAAATGGCCCTTACAATGAAAAATTCCCCCTTCCCCCCCCCTCCCCCCCCCCCAGAATGGTAAATTGGCCTATAGAACGAAGATTTTAACCCTAGTGTAGTAAAATGATCCTCGAAACAAGGAATTTCCCCTTAGTATAGTAAAATTGACATTAGAACAAGGAGTTTTCCCCTAATATGGTAAAATAGCCTCGAGAAAGAGGAATTTCCCCCCTACTATGGTAAAATAGCCCCCAGAATGAGGAATTTCCCCCCAGTAAGGTAAAATGACCCTTAAAACAAGGAATTCTCCCTAGTGTGGTAAAATAACACCTAAAACGAGGAGTTTCCCCTTAATATGGTAAGATAGCCCTCAAAATGAGAAATTCCTCCCTAGTGTAGTAGAATGACCCTTAGAATAAGGAATTCCCCATGATAAAATGGCTCATAAAGTGAGAAATTTCTCCCTAGTATGGTAAAATGACCCTAAAATTAAGGAATTTCTCTATAGTGTGATAGAATGACCCTTACAATGAGGAATTCTCCCCTAGTGTGGTTAAATGGCCTAATGAATGAGGAATTCCCCCTTGGTGTGGTAAAATGACTCATAGAGTGAAGAATTCCCCCTTAATGTGGTAACATGGCACTCAAAATGAGGAATTCCCTCCTAATCTATTAGAATGACACTTAGAACGAGGAATTCCCTTCTAGTGTAATTAAATGGCTCATAAACCAAGAAATTTCCCCCCTAGTGTATATACATATGATATGATTATATATATAAGAAATTATATGATATACATATACAGATATAACCTTTATAACATACATAATACAAATCCAACACATATTTTATATGTAAAGCTTTTATATATTATTATAACACATAATATATATTCTATATAACATATATGAAAATTTAGAACTTTCATATATCAATCTAACATAAACATATGCCAATTTAATGTAAAGACCCAACATGCTCAATTCTCAAAGTAAGCACACCGAGTCCCCAACCATGTACAATTCTTATGAATTATACATAAGGTTGCTTAAAAGAAGGTGTTTATGCTGAACATTGCTATTTGATTTTAGGTTATGAAATCATTTAGTAAGATTCTGGCAACAACTGGATTTAGCAATGGAAATAAATTTTATAAAACAATTTCGAAATAAAAACATTTCAAAAACTTCTACTCTCTCAGGTGGAAAATTATTCAATTAAACAAAGCTTTGCAAAAGTTCAATTACAAAACATGGGCTCCACTATGCCCTTTAAAGATTATAACAAGTTTAAATTATAAATCCAGTTCTCACTAATACAAAATAAAAATAAATAAAATAACTAAACTACATCCACGCTCTTACTCACTTCACTCATCCATAAATCCTTTCTGAATCATCACAAGTGCCCAAAACCTGAGTCAAGCATCATCACATTAATCATCATCATCAACTCTATCAACAACAACATCATCATCAATAAGGAACACCATCATCATCTTCATCAAATCATCATTAACATCATCATCACCAACATGATCATCATCAATCATCATCATCATCCTCAATATATCACCTGGAGAAAAGAACAATAACAACAATAATGAGCCAAAGCTCAATATACAGTAATACAATCACACACGGAGTGGCACACGAGCTTAACTAAATGCAATGCATTAATCTACAAGTTATTATCTTTCCATTAAAACAAACAAGTCAACAATGGAGCACTCACACTCCAGAACAAGCCAATAGAAATCTGGGGGTCCTGAGTAATAGCAGTTGCTCAGAGGGTTGATATAAGCAGTCCGAATACCTATATCCCCTATATCTATTCCATAAAAGTAATCTCATTTAAATTTTGTAGTCGTTACTCAACTTTACTTAACTTAGTCCACAACATGAATCTAGTTCACCCGTTCCCATAAACATTGAACTAAACCATGGTATTTCCCCCCAAGTTTAAGCAAACGTTATACAAACACTATACTCTCCATCAATCACCCGCTTGACCATAAAAGAATCGCTATTGCATCATAGCGTACCATTGCATCATGATAAAGTCATTGCATCATGACTAAGGTTAAAGCGCCTAACTACCATGTTATTGCATCATAACAAGGTTGCCGCTCCTCGAACTAGATTCAACGACGTAATAGACAATCAACACTCATCAATTATTAAGCCGTCTTTAAGTTTTTAATTCATTTGGGATGCATATCCTATCAATCATCACGCAAGTTACTGCGTATCTTGAACATGAAATCCAAACATAGCCACGGAAGGAATTTCAAAAGATAAATCAGATATCCACTTCTATTAAGGAAAGAACTCGTATAAGAAACTAAACCAAAATAATCATCCACTTTCTCAAACTTTTATTTACCCTATTTGATCAAACAATAACTTAGAACTCTACTATGGCTGTGAAGATCGTCCTGCCAAAATATGGATAGTTCTCATTTGTCTGTCAAAGAATTTCTTTTCTCTTTATTTATAGTGTTTTATTACAAAAGCATTAACAAAGAATTCATATACCAAAAACATTCATTTTTCAAGTAAACACACATTTGAAACAAGATATTCCCTATATTAATCAAAGATTATCCTAATTCATTCATCTAAGCTAATTATTAGCTATTAACCCATTGTAGCTTAACTTTTGCCAAATTGTTTAGAATTAGTCATTTAATTCATTTACTAAATCAACTTGATTAAACTTAAACAATCTAATTTATTTTAGCTTACTGAAGTTCATTAAATCATGTTGTACTTAGATTCATTACTAATTCATTATACATTTAGGATCCATGCCAAATTAATTAACCTTAATCATTTAATTCAAAAACTAAGTCAAAGATGGTTAAACTAACTTAATCTAATTCATTTTAACTCATTCAGGTCTATTTAATCAAGTTAAACTTAAGTTAGTTAGCCAAGTTCATTTTATAATTAACTTTAAACTCAACATTTAAGGATTTGAAAGATTACTTACATAAAGGTATAACTTAACAAGTATTCATCTAACAATATTATATTAACTTTTAAAATCATCACCTGTAACTTCAAATCATGTATACAATATACCTAACTTTAAACATTAAGCACAACACTCATAAAATTCAAATATAATTCATATATAAGCTTAACTTAACATTTACATGCTTAACAAGTTCATTTAAGTTCAATAGCTAATCATAATAACAAATGATAAACAAGGAAAACAATTGAAGAAAAACACAACTTAAAACATACTAAATCTTAAACTTAGCATCAAGGAAATTCAAATAAATTTCATATAAATACATAACTCATAATTTATATACTTACCAAGATCCTTTAATTTCACTAAGTCATCACAATATCATAAAACAAGCAAAAAAATCATATATACAACATAACTAGTTTTAGTTTAATACTCATGGAAATTCAATTATTTGTTGAATCAACAAATATACTTAAATCATGCTTCATTATATCCTTCAATCATCATTACACATCAAATATCCTTAATCTATCTCATTAACTTAAACCAATTATTAACCATTAACTCCTTTTAACTAAATCCTAGCCAAATTCATCAAAGTTAAACAATCTAATTTTTAGTTCATTTAGTCAAGTTGAACCTAGAATTATCAACTAAGCTCATTTTATAAATAACTTCTATTTTTAATCCAAATTATTTATTAAATCTACAAATGCACTTAATTCATGCTTAATTATATCAATCAATTAACATAACACATCAAATATCTCTTATCTATCGCATGTTAGCTCAAAAAGATTCATTTACACTTAACAACAAACATTTAAAATGTTATTGTGATATATTAAATTTGAATATGTTTAAGTTATAGCAATATATAAAATCATTAAATTTTCATATATATTATATAGGAAATGTTATATGTTATAGTAATATATTAAATTCTTATATGTTTTTAGATGATATAAAAATATATAAAATTTCTAAATATTCTTATAAGTTATATAGGATGTCAAGTAGGATATGTATTTATTTATATATGACATATATAACATAAAGGAACATATACAAAATTTATCCAATACTCTAACTTGTAAAACATGTATATATATGACATATCTTATTTTATGTATAAAAGTTTACATGTTAATATAACATAATATATATATATATAATATATCATATATAACATAAAGGAACATAAACAAAATTTATCTAATACTCTAACTTGTAAAAGATGTATATATATTACATATCTTATTTTATGTATAAAAGTTTTACATATTAATATAACATAATATATATACATCCTATGTAACATAAAGGACCATATACAAATTTATATAATAGTCTAACGTGTAAAATATATATACATATTATATATCTTATATAACATATAAGAGCATTTGCAAATTTTATATGCTGCTATAATATACATATTAAATACATATATGGATATATGCAAATATATTCTATGTTATTATAACATCAAAATTGTATATCATGTATATCATATAAGATATATATAAACAAATGATATTTTTTGTGTTTTAAAATTACACAAACAAATATATTATGTACGACATGTAAAGTATATATCAAATATATATACTTGAAAAATCTATGTATAAAAATATTATAAATCACTGTACATATAAATTATATATCATAAATAACACATAAGATCATATACAATTTTTTTTATATTAATATAACGTATAATATATACCATAATTTAATATATTACTGTAACATATAAAAATATATATGTCTTAATTTAATATAATACTATAACATATAAAGTATTTATATTCAATATAACATATGGTATGCTTATTTATCTTATATGTTAAAACATATGATAGACATATACGAATAATGCTATTTATTGTAGCTTCTAAATTATATATCACATTTGATATGTATATATCATATGTAAGAAATAATATATACACATATTGTATAAATTTCACGTGTAAAGATTTTACATATTACTATAACATATAAATTTTATATATATCCTAAATAACATATAAGAACATACAAATTTTTTATGTCAATATAACATTTAATATATTCTCTAATTTATTATATTACTATACGATATAATATATATCCTAATTTAATATATTACTCTAATATTTAAAATATTTACATCCGGTATAACATATAACATATATAAACATACAATGTTTTTTTTATATTATATAAGGAAATATACGATATACATATGAAGACATATCCTATATAAACTATAAAATACATATCATATATAAAATATATGATATGTTATTTTATGTTTTGGAAAAAATATACAATACACATAAACAAATATATCACATATAAGACTTAAAATAAATATATATACACTATGCAAATTTCTTACATTAAATTTTAATATATTAATATAACATATAATATATATACATCCTACATAACATATAAGAACACATAAAAATTTTGTATATTGCTATAGCATGTAAAATATATATGATATATTATTTTTATCTCGTATAATAAAATATATAATATAAAAATACAACCATATCCTATATAACATATAAAATATATAATCAATTCAAATTTTATGTATAAAAGTTTTACATATTAATATGACAAAATATATATACACATCCTATGTAACATATAGGAACATGTACAAATTATATATATTTCTACAACTTATAAAGTATATATACACTCTATATATCTTATATAACATATAAGTGCATTTATAAATATTTTATATTGCTTTAACATACATTTAAATAAATATAAAAACATATGTAAATATATCATATATTACTATAACATATAAAATATATATCATATACAACATATAAAACACACATACATATATGATATGTTATTTTATGCTTTAAAATAAAATATATAATATACATAAACAAATATATCATATATAAAAATATAAGATTGAGATTAATAGGGAGAAAGTAAGGTTACAAGAAAAAAATTGATGCAAAGAAAAAACAAAAAAGTGAAAGACATAAAAAAATAATAAAAAAGGTGAAAGAAGAGAAAAAAAATCAAAAAAAGAAAAGACAAGGACAATCATGATTGAAAGGAAGAGAAAAAAAAAACATAGGCATGTGTTGAACCTATACAACAAGTTACAAGTTAATATGATAAAAGGTTATAATTAAATCCTAGTAAATTAACGGTCTAAATCTTGACCGGATCGATCCCGTCAAATTAACTAACTGAATCATAGAAGCCCCCCTGCTTTGTCTGAAATCAATGCGACGAACAAAGATGAAATTTGATGTCCCAAACATATTTTCTCTATTTTATTTTTGCGAATATATGACCTAAAGATGTTTTTATTTTTAAAATTTATTAATGTGTGCCAAATTTTTATTAATTGGGACACCATGAGGAATGTATTCATGGACAGCAAATGTTTTTTCGACAAATCACATTGGAGCCCGTGCGACTTCACGTCGCAGACTTTTTAACTTTCCTTTAAAAAAGTAGACCTATAAATCCTAAAATTGCTGTTATTTGTAATTGTTTTAGGATTGGTTTTAAAGTTATAAAAATAATTTAAAGTTATTTAAATATTTTTACAAGTTGTCGAAGTAAAGTTGTACTTTCAAAAGTACAAGGAATCTATTAGAACTAATTCATATGGCTTTTGTCATCTAAACCGAAGCGGAAACTAATCCTTTCCATTTTATTAAACTTTACTCCTATTAATTTATTTTCATAAGATATTGTCAGATATAATTATGAGATTACAAGGAAGAAAATCAACTTATAATAATGTGACAACAATATTTCAAAAATTTTAAAAACTTCCACTAATGCATTTACAAAAAAAAAAAAAAAAAAAAAGAATAAGAAAGGGAAAAGATTAATTTCAAAGTTCTATTCATAGAATTATGCAAGTGGACGTACTATGTAGGACAATACATAAAAAAGAAAAGAAAAGAAAAATGAAAAGGGGGTTGGGTTTAAAAATTTCAACTTGCATTAGAATATATATGTGTGTATATAAATTGCAATTACAAATATGACATAAAAAAAGGAATAAAAATAAATTTGAGAGAGGAAACCTTAATCATTGTCTTTCTACCATTTAAAAATTACAATGAATGATGATGAACATTATTATATTTCAGACTTTCATTCTAGTTAGATTGTTATTTGTTGTTTATTACATCATATTGACGGACATTATGTTTCAAAGTTTCAATTTAAATTGAAATTAAGTTGTTATTTGGATGATGATTGATTATGACAAGGGATTAAAACTTTTGTAGTGAACATGTTGTTAGATGATATAGTTTTTAATATTTTATTGTCTAAATTATATGTTTAAGTAATCAATTATTCAAATGAAATTAAAACAGATACCTTTAGGAATTTGTGAAAATAAGAATTTTCTTCCTATATCTAAATAAGAAATTTTTTTTTTTTTTTTATGTTTAGCCAAAAATAAAGATATTTTTATGTAGCAATTGCTTCTGCATGAAGTGGGTTACTTAGCAACCACGATTGCTATAACAAGTGACCCTCTTACCTCTCCTCCTAATAGTCTTTTCGTACTTATTTAATTTTTATAAATAGTAACACTCTCATTCTTTGTTCTATTGATCATTTCACACTTATTTAATCTTTATAAAAAATATATATAAATATTTTTTAAGGTAATAAAATAAAATAGAACCCACAAAAATTTAAAATATGTATATGTATATAAGTAACTCTCTTGAAGTAACTAGGGATAAAGAGTTACTTAATAGAAAGAGTTGCTTCAAATACTAATATGGCACTTTAAGCAACTTCTTAAGCAATTCAAGAATAAATATGCTCTAATATTAATTTTTTTAAGAAAAAAAGGGAAAATATTAGTGCGTCCTCGTGCCAGCCTACTTAAGAGTGTACAAAAAAATCGATGAAATCAAAAACCAAACCAAAACTAGAAAACCAATCTGAAAAATATGGTCAACCGATCTGTTGGATTTGGTTTATGATTATGGTTTTATTTTTGTCGGTTTCAATTTATAACCACAAAAAACCGACAATTAACGATTAACTATTTCAATATTTATAAATATATTATATATATAATTTACATATACATATAATTATTTTTTTAAATATATATATATATATATAGAAAAAGATAAAACCTAAAATCTATTGTAATTAAGGACATGTTGTGATTAGAACTTTTATGTTTTACTTATTATATTGTTGTGTTGTAATTTGTATTAAAGAGAAGTTATCAAATTTTAATTTGTGTAATATTATATTAGATTTATATTCTTCATTTGTTGGTTTTTTTAGTTATTTTTATTTGTTCATTTGCAATTGTAAATGTAATTATTAAACAAAAAATTATTTTTAATTATTATAGTTAAAAATACGGTTAACTACATCTTTTAATTAACCATTATGTTAATGGGTGTTCGTAGATTTTTCTATTATGTGATTTTTCATTATTATTATTATTATTATTATTATTATTATTATTATTATTATGATGTTAATAGGGTCATTTATTGATTCTCAAAACATTCATAGTAGTTGCTTGATAGTTTTTGCCTTCATCGAGCTTGAGTGGTATTGTTGATACAATTCTTCCTTAGATGTATGAGATCACCAATATCCTAAATTTTCTATTTTTCTTGAACCTAGGTCCTTTTTTGGGTGATTTGTTAATGATCATTAGATTTCGATTAAACTATTATGTTTTATCCAATGTTTGATAGAAGTCAATGTGGTAATTAATTTGGTTTGATTTTGTTGATGGCGATACATCAAAACGCTTGTTTTTCCCCTTTTTCTTATTTTGATTTTCTTTTTTTAAACTCTTGTAATATATATAATAATTAAAAAAAAATTATGATAAAAGCTAAAAAATAAGGTTTGTTGAAACTATCAATTTGATTTGTTAAAATCATTATGTTAAACGGTTAAAACCCGAAAAAATTAACCCAAAAAAACAGTTAACCGTTTATAATAAATTAGTTAAGGATTGGAATATTAAAAAATCTATTATTACAGTTAGGATCATGGACTGGTTAATCGAACCATAAACACTCCTAAGCTTACTTAACCCACCAACTCACACATGATAGATTAGGCTGCCAAAAGTTTTGGGTAGGTTAAAGCAAGCTGATCCGCATAACTTATGGGTTGAAGCAGGACGATGCAAGTTGGTCCACATAACCCATTTATACAGATCTAACTATCTATATGGTGTAAACATGGGTGTGTTGAACCTAAAATATTATATGTAATTTTAATGAGACAAAACTGTAAATCTTCTTAAAACTATGTTTATATAAATAAATATGTTTTTGAGTGACAAAATCATCATACAATGGCATTATGAAAGCAAGAATTCTGAAAAAGACTTAATAGATTATTAAATATAAGGAAAAACATGTTTTTGTTCACATAGTCCGGACCATTTCACAAAGGTCCAGACCCATGCGTTTTGTTTTGGGAACAAAAGTAAAAAATCGCAATAGGTTCGGACAATTTTACAAAGTTCTAGACCATTTAGACGCTTCAAAGTCGAAATGTAGTAGAGGTACGAATGATTTGCATAGAAGTCCGGACCATTTGTGAACAGAATGCTCGATTGACCTAGAAGTTCATACCATTATGCAAAGGTCTTGACCTTTTGCGGATTAGAAGGCTCGACTTCTACCAAATAACCAAAAGGTTTGAACCATTACACAAAGGTCTAGACCTGCCGCAATTTTTGCTAGCCGTTGAAGAATATTTAATGCAAGATTAAGCTAAAAAAAATTTTATGTCCAACATCCACTTTATAGTCCTTGACATATATGAGCTTATGAGCAAATCAAAGCATTAACTCAAGAGCTTTCATTTGCAATCAAACAAAGAAATCAATTGTTGTTTTTCTTTGCACTCTTGTGAATCAATTCAAGCCCTAGTTAAGATCAAAAGAAAAGTGTAGTGCTTTGTTACTTTTCTTGCAATTCTTCTAAAAGTGCACTACACTTATACTTGTTTTGAAGAACACTTTGTGTAGCTCAATTGAGCATTATATTGTTGGTGATCAATATAGTGGTGTGAAGTACGCATTTGAGGAATTGGTATGACAGTATAGATTAAGAGCCAGACCGAACTTTTTGCTAAAATTTCAAGCTTGATTCTCTGAACTTTACTCTCTTTATTTGTTGCATCTTATATTATGGTTATATCTCTTGTGATTATTAAATTACCAACAAAGTTTCAAATTAGGGTACAACTGTATAAATACTCAATTTACCCGAGAATTTTACCTAGTACACTTAGTGTTTTATGGGACATAGATTAGACTTGGCGTCGAATCGAACCTAAACTCGAAACTAGTAGGCCAAAATTTTGAAACCAATTGCTCAGCTGATTCCCTGTCAAGTCCAAAGATGGCTTATGTGAATCAAGTTGATTTATTTTCTTTTATTAAAGAAAAGTATAATTTTAAATTTTAGATAAATTTTGACTAAAACTAAAATTTTAAATAAACTAATTTTTAAACTAAAAAAGAAAACACCTTAAGACTGGGAAGTTTGAACTCTTTAGCCTAGTAATTGAAGAGTTGTTAAGGATACATATATATTTTCATATAACTATATCCACATTGAGTTGTAACATTAATAATGAGGGCAAAAAAAGTAGAAGCTACAAATAATATCAAAAGACAAAAACTAGTCGCACATCATTAAGGAATGAAACTTTCTTTTTGGTAGAATTTTATCTGAATGTAGTCAAATTTATTTCAAAGGTATATTAGTTCTTTGTATTGTTGAGAGCAACAAATTAAATGTTGAGAATGAGAGATATTTTTTTCTATTTTGGATTATTGTCAAAATTGTGAGTTAACTATACAATTCTAAGGGTTTCTTATTTTATAAGTTTTTTTGTAATTAAAATGGATATAATATTGTTTAGATGGGAACTTGTACAGGATTATAAATTTAGGTATATGATTATATATATTTATGATTTTACTAGTTTTATATGATTTTATAAAATTCTACTGATTCTATATGTATTTTAGTTCATAATAAAATTACGAGTTTGACGACTATATTATTATGTGTGAAAGTAATTTAAATTTCAATATTATATAATTATATATTTTATTTCTTTTCATATATATTTTAAATTTTTCTTCATAAACTATGTAAACCAAAGGGGCTTTTCTCGGTTGCCCGCCGCCCTCGCCCCCCACCCACAAAAAAAAAAAAAAAAAACTATGTAAACCAAAGGGCTTTTCTCGGTTGCCCGCCGCCCTCGCCCCCCACAAAAAAAAAAAAAAAAAAGCCGGCTAGACTCGTAGGTCCACGTCCTGTTTGAACCCATCCTAATAGATCCAATTTATTTCAGTAAGACCATCTTTCGATTTATGAGTTGCTTAAAAAATTCCGCAAAATATCATGCAAACAGCTTAAGGAGTTCTCTATTTTATCCCTAAATTCTTTATAAAAATTTCTCAATAATTTTTTAAGAACCCTTTTAAATCTCATACCAAACCATTTTGCAAATAAAATAACATAAAATTATCCTAAGCAACTAATTTTATTAAAACACCATAAAAAAAATTGGTTTCAGAGGTAAAATTTTATCTTTAAAAGTAAATTTCTATCACGGTAATATCATTACTAATGTTTTATAAAAATATTACTTTTTTTTTTATCAATTTTCCATCACAAAATTTTTATATTTAAATATCAATTTTCATATTATAAATTTACTTGCGAAGAACCTCGTAAAGTTTCCCTTTATTGATTATAAATTGGCTACAACTGCTCAACTTCAACAATCATTTTGTTATGTAAAACTTATGTGGTACATATACATGAGTGGTTATGTTATACAATCTTAGGACTCCCAAACTTTCTTCTGGGACTTTTATTGTTTTTTTTTTTTTATCTTCTAGTATTTTTTATAGATCCCATTTAGTTCCTTTCAAGTTTCTAGTGCTAATTGGGGTTGGTTTTAGTATGCTTAAGTCTTGTTGCTTCCATTTGTATGCTTAAGTCACAAAGGAATTCAAATACTAACGTCTTTTCGCAACTCTTTTGTTAGGTCCCACTTTAGTCATAATTGAGTGTTTGATAATTGATTAAAGAAGACCGGAAGCTTATAAAAGTATTCAGTTCTAGATGAATGTCGAGTTGACCAATTCATTGTGTAAAAAAAGTCATATGATTTAATTATCTGCTCATCAATAGTAGTGTGGAATGGACGAGTAGGTTTCATAATGTAGGAAAGTGGGACAATAGGGTCAAAAAATTAGTTATAGAATGGTTGCAAATGACATGTTCGTCAAGTACTAAGTAATTTTTATCTAACTCTTGTATTATCTTTGGACATTAGTCATATTTTAAAATTTATAAGCATGAAATAGTTTAAAAGTATTAGGCACATTGATACACTTTAGGGTTCTTTTTATATTACATGTTTGTGGTACATAGCAAACATAAACCTATTGTGTTTAATAATAATTGAAGAATTTGTTAAATTACAGCAAACTCTCCCATTATTATTATTATTTTATTTTCCTGTAGTGCAACCCGATGATTCATGTATCTAGAGTTTCTTGAAATTTAACATGATCGTCACTAGGCATAGATTGACGAGAATTAAGACCACAAAAAGATGGCCGGCAATTTTGACGACGAAGCCATCTTAAAACTGAAGTTGACCGGTCTTAAATGAGGAAAAAAGTAACTATCCACAGGGAAAGGAAACGAAAAAATGGTAGTTGGCTGCGAAGACTACTCCAATATCCAAAGAAGATTGTACTGTAAATCCCTTATATTCTTAAAGTGTTTTTTCTTTTTATTTCTTATATATGCATATATATAAAACTTATCACTAGAATATCTATATAAAGTTTTAAAATCTTCTTCTTCTTTTTTTTCCCCCTTTCCAGATGGAAAAGGAATGGCATCAATATAAGTAAGGTCTAATTAAAATAGTTCACTACATAACTAGAAAATTAATAACGTTTGCAAAGGAAGACTAAAGACAGCAAAATTGTCAGTGGAAAGTAGCGTTTTTCCCATTCCCACTTCCCATTGCCCCTCTATTTCTCTTATGGCTATAATTAAATAACCCATGTTAGTATGCTTTGATGCATCTGTCTCGATTTTAATAAAGTCCATAGGGGGTGGAGTCCATTTTAGGTAAATGGTGTTTACATGGTTAAGTTTGTTTTTCCCTTTGCAATATGCCTAAAATTCATGTGCTAAGCATCTAATTCTCTGGTTTAGCTACTGGGATGAGCTACTAAATCGAAAGATCAATTCATTTAGCTAGAAAGGGAAAAATGACAATACTTGATCAAGCAATGCTTTTTGAGAGTGCATCCCTCTTGGTTTGCTTGCCAATTTTCCTTAACCAATCCGCAAAAGATAGATGAGAGCCTTTTGTTAAAACATATTCCAAACGAAGATTAAGCCTTAAGTCTCTAATGTCTACACAACCCTGAAATAAGTGGGGCGAATCCTCTATTTGTAACTTGCACTGGGACATGATCATGATCCATTTGAATTAAAAATGTGAACCACATTATCACTGTTGGGACTAGCATTTTGGAGTAGTCTCCATAAAAATATCTTTAGTTTTGGACTCAAGATAGAGTGTCAAATCCATGGGATAGATTGGGCCAAATGAGTATGTGCCCAAGCCTCATGCTATAGTTTTTGAAGAAAAGTATAAAAGTCGCTTAAAGATGAATTTGAGGATAGATTTGTCCACAGTGCCTTCACAAAGGAGTAATGGGTCGAACCTATTCTAAAGTAAACGAGAAGTTCGAACCCAATCTTATTATTGTCCCAGCAACTATCAAATGATGTAGCCATCTTTAATAGCGAGATGTTCTAAATTGTAGCGTATTGGGCCTCGAATAGTCGTTAATGGATCCAATAAGGGATGTTCCTCGCCATCTACCAAAACTTGTAGACTCTCCATTTCCGACATGTTCGATTTTGTATAAATTGGAAACATGTGGCTATCTCTTTCCATGGTAGAGAGCAGACGATGTTCGGGCTAACAGGGTATGATGCTGAGGATTGGCCTTGTACTTTTGTGTACATAGTTGGCTCCAAGGTTAGTCTGATGGGCAAATTCTTGTGCTCGCTTAAGTGCACAAGCTGAGTTTCTCAACACTAGGTTTGGAATGTCTAAACTTCTTAGATCCTTGGGCTTTGGTAATCTTTTCCCATTTAAGCTAATGCATGCTTTGAGTTGATTGTTGCCTTGACCAGAAAAAATTCCATGTGACAGCTTCCATGTGCTTGACTACTTTCATCGGTAAAAAGCCACTTGCTGTAAATTGGCAGGGAGTTTAGAGTTGATTGGATAAGGACTCTTTTGCCAGCAGTACTTCGTAATTTGCCTTTTCAACCATCAAGCTTCTTGTACATTCTATCCATTACCTTGAAGTGGCTAGCATTAGGGTCTTGCCTCTACTAATTCGTTAGCTCAAATTGCCAATAAAATTGATTGACGATTCGCTTTTATATTTTTTGAGTTTTCAAATATAAAAATGTAAAGTTGCATTCGGACGTTTAGAAGACTTGAATACTTGATCAATAGTGACGCAGCGAAAGCCTAATAGGGAAAGAATAAAATTGAAATTTATTGAATCGTGCAAGATTGCATCTTCTACTTACCTACTCATTCAAAGAATGTCAAACAAATAAGCAACAAAACTCGAAATTAAGTAAAAAAAATGAATATTAGGGAAAAGAGAGGGGAAGCCTTTCTCTAGTATTATTGTTGAAAACAGCAAAATAAAACCCAACCTTAAAATGTACTATTTATATATCTCAAACCTTAAATTTATTTTGAAAAGTAAAAAACTAAAAAAAGTTCTTTCATAAACTAGATTAAAAGATATGAAAAATACTGCAAACAATTAAAAAAATATATGAAAATCCCATTAAAAGATATTGCATTTTGAAAACTTTTCAAAAGTTGTAAAGATGCAATTTTGAAGGCCCAAATAACATAATTTGGTCGAATATCAATGTATGTCATAAGCAAATCTGGTGTATTTTGATCTTGGCCCACTTTCCCTTGGATTATGCCCTGAAAACGCAAACTTTCAACTTTCAAAAAAATCCCTGAAATTACAAAGCTGACATTAGTAATTTTTGGCCCATTTGTGCATAGAAGTATTTCCAATTTCTTAGACCGCATCAAACAACTTTAGGCATGCATTCTATTCCTTAATGTTGTAGCCTTTTCTAACAGATGTTAAAAGAATTAAATGATTCTTGATAGCAGCAATTAACAATCTTATGTGTATAAAAAGGAGGACTACAATTTTTTTTACTTGCTTTAAGGCTAATTTAATTGAGTTAATATTGCATTTTATCACCTCAAATTTGTCTAAAATGTACAATTAACTATTTTAACTTTCAATTAATCAATTTGATGTTCAATTTTTTGAGTATGCCTTTATAATCTAAGTTAACTATATTACTTTCGTTAGATCACATAACGCTTATAGCCTTAAGAGCATGGCACGTGGCTATGAGAAATTTAAAAAAAAAAATCAATGTTTAGACAAACAAAAAATATTTAGTTGAAAAATAAAAAATATTAATTAAAAGATGAAAAAAAATGAAAAGAAAATTTTGTTACTAGTCAATTTGTCTTCATTGATGCATGTGGATTTTGGGAGAATCATGGAAAAAGTATAAGAAATGAAAAGAAAATCTTGTTACTCGCAAATTCTCGCTCTAAAATTTCTAAAATCTCAAGAAAAATTAAGTGAAATTGAACATGAGGTCATATTTTTTTTTTTTTTGAGTGAATAGGTTGACAGATGTACAGCATGGATTTTTCGGTTTGGTTTCTTTTAATTTAAGGGTAAATAACAAAAATTAACCTATTTTTTTTTTTTTTTGCAAATACTGACATGAGCTATTTTTTATTGCAAATAGCTGACCTAAGCTAATCTCCATTTCGTCACGTTAAATTTTTGTTAAACAACACACGAGTCATGTATCTCTTTCAAAAAACAGAGCATATTTACTTTTTTTAGATTCTCTTCCCTCTCTAACCACAGAAACAATGCTCCCACCTAAAATCATGTACGAATGAGAAACCCTAACCTTTCAAATCTCTCAAACCCAAAATCATGGACAAATGAGAAGCCCGAAGCATTCAAATCAGCATAGAAATTCCTAATCTAAACCTCAATTGAACTCTTAGAGAAGAACCATGTCACTGTTTTGTTGTTGATCGGGGAGCTTGCGCCATCATAACCTTTGAAACATCTAAAAGGTAAAAGGTTTCATCATTTTTTTCGCATACCCATTTCTTGGTTTGTGTTGCTGGGTACATCATTGCTTGTGAACTGTGATATCAAATAGCATTTTTTGAGCTTAATGTCATGGCTGGGATTTCATTTGAGATTGTCTATTGCTGGTTGTTTTAACGTGTGTTTTAGGTTTGGGTAGTATCTAATAGGTAAGAAATTCGATTCAGTTAAAAGTGAAGAAATGGGTTTGCATTACGATATAGCTTCACAATATTGTCACAACCTATGTTTCTTTTTTATTTTCACCAAAAGTCCTTTTAGGCGCAAGTAAATCCAATAACAACTATGGTAAATGAAATGCTGTGAGAATGACCCTTTTTTATATGTCAAGGAATCCATCATTTAGTGCAGTAAAGCTTAATATGCTTGCTACTGATCTATACTTGTTAAATTCTTATATGAGTGAGTATATAAATCTATGGACAACAAAAAATTGTAATTTCCTCCTTTTTTCAAGCTCCATCGATATAACAATGACATTTAGTTCTGTCACAATTATGTAATGTGCATGTGTAATATCTGCATAGTCATTTCATTTCGAATCCTTTGTGATACCTTTTTTTATAGTTATGTTTTAATATTGGTACATTTGAAATTCCAGGTTCTTACTTTTATGTCTTAAGTAAAAAGTTTCATTTTCACGTTGTGGGCTTCATAAAAACTAGGAGAATGGTCATTCCATTTGCAATTGACCTTCAAATCCACCATGGTGGAAGATTTGTGAAAGGACCAATTTGGTCACATGCTGGAGGCTCCATTGAAATAAGAAAGAATATTGATCCTGATATGAAGGGTTTTATGGAGTTTGAAGATATTCTCACTAACATAGGCGAGTCATCAACTTTAGTACTACATTATTTGGTTCTTGGGCAATAATTACATAATAGCCTTAGGTTACCTAAGAATGATGCAGATGTAGTCACAATACTAGAGTTATACCACTCTATGGTTGTTTACAAAATTATGTTATATGTTAAAAAGCAGCAGTTGGGTTTTAATATTTTCAATCCTCCCACTCTGAATGCATTGCCTACGTAGGAGAGGCCAGGACCTACTAGCAAACCTCATGAAATATTTATAATGGAGAACTGTGCTGTTAGTTGTCCCAGTTGTGTAGTGATTCGCTTGATGATGATACCGAGGATGACTTTGCAATACCAATTGATGATGAAGAAGATGACACCAAGGTTCCTATGATTGTGAATAAAGCTAGAGATGTCATAACTGGGGGTAATGAATGGTAGGAGGATTCCCTTGCTAATGAGGAGTTATGTAGTTTGTTTGATTCAGAGGACGATGACCAAAATGACAAATATGTTGAGCATAGGCCAGATGTCGATGAAATTCCTAGCTACGACAATAAGCTCAAAAAATGCTATTTGGTATCACAGTTCATAAGCAATGATGTACCTAGCAACACAAACCAAGAAATGAGATTTGCAGGGAAAAAAAAAAGATAAAAGCTTTTACCTTTTGGATGTTTCAAAAGTGATGATGGTGCAAGCTTCCCAATCTATGGTGAAATAATGGCACAGTTCTTCTCCGAGAGTTCGATCGAGGTTTACATCAAGAATTTCTATGCTAATTTGAATGATTAGGGCTTCTCATTTGTCCATGATTTAGATTTGAGAGATTTGAAAGGTTAGGATTTCTCATTCGTACATGATTTTGGGTGGAAGCGTTGTTTTTATGGTTAGAGAGGGAAGAGAGTATAAAAAAAGCAAGCCTACTCTATTTTTTTTTTTAAAGAGACATGTGACTCGCGTGTGCTCTTTAGTAAAAATTTTAAATGTGATGACACGAAGATTAGCTTAAGTTAGTTATTTGTAGCCCAAAAAAAGAAAAACCTCAGGTCTATTATTTGCATAACGAAAAAAACACAAAGTTGGTTTTTTGTAATATACTCTTAATTTAATTCACACTAAATTCTAACTTATTTGATATGAATCATTGATTAGGAATTAAAAAATATATATAATATTTGAAATAAAATTTAGAGTCATCACTCGATCGAAATCAAGAAAAAATTCTAAGGTAAGATTAATGGATTGGTTGATCCAACCTTAACCACTGATCAGTGATGAAAAATGATTTCAAGCCATTTATTTTATTAAATTAGAGTTTCATTAGTTGGGGATATCCTAATAAAACCATATGATTATCACATTTTAAACGTTTAAATCAAATTTTATTTCTTTAAGATTCTAAATAATGACTAGGTAGGAAGTGTTGATGACACTAGAAGCACTTTTCGTTATGATTTCTCATTTAGGCATGGAGCTTTTTCACGGAATTCAAGAAAGTAAGACTTAATGGCCCACTATTTAGCGAGAGCAAAGTATATCTCTATTACAATGGCTTTAAACCAAGGAATTTGATTAAAGAAATTGTGGTTAGATTTGGGGCAAAGTCAAGATAATACTACTATTATTTGGGTTGATGATAAACCAACAATTGCTATTGCAAAGAACCCAGTGTATCATGAAAGAATCAAACACATAAATGTGAATCGAAGTTTATGCAGTGAGAGAAGCTGAGAAGAATCATGAAGTAAATTTAATGTATTGTAGTTCGAAAAGTCATATTGCCGACATTCTTGCTAAAGCCTTTATGACAATCAAATTTGAAGACTTAAGATAAAGACTATGAAAGTTTGTACTTTATTAATTAAAAAGAGTGATAAGCCTTAATTCAAGAACTTTTATATGTGAAAATTTTGATGTTTTAGTTGAGTTTAGTATTTACTAAACATTCTTTGTGAATAAATATATATATATATATATATATATATATATAACTCTCTTTGTTTCTTCTTCTCTATTTGTGTTTTTCATTTCAAGCCTAAAATTTTGTTATTTTATCACCAAAAAATAATAATCTTTATCTGTTTTTTATTATTTTTGAACATTTTATCTTTTTTAAAAGTACAAATAATTTGAATATGTATATAATGATCAAACAGATATAATTAATTAAACGTTGTTTGATTGTAATCATGAAGTAGTTAAGATATGGTATATCTTTTTCACAAAGTTGAAATGATTTGGATTTTTTTAGTTGACTAGAAAAAATTTATAAACATAAGTACCACTTGTTTTGAGAAATACTATTTATTAATGAAAAAAAAATTTCCTTGAAAAGCTTTTCTAAAAGTTAGCATATTGTGTTTGACTAATTTTATGAAAAATAATTTTTTATTTTTTTATTTCAAATACTTAGATAATGAAAATACCAAGATAATTAATAATAAAACAATCAAGTATAAATGTCATTGGTACCACATGATTAATGGGTACAGCTCATAGATTGATGGGAAAGGTTGTTTTTCCTAGAAATAATTCATGATAAGTCTCTATTTTTCAAAATAAAGGGAAAGGTTTTCCAATAATGTCCCATTTGTTTTTTCAACAAATATGGAAAAATGAAAAAAAATTCTAAAAATTATTTTCATCAAAATAAATAGGGTCTTACAAGGAAACTTATTCTCTGGTCTAATCATGGGGTGAAACTCATGTTTATTGTTTATTTAAAAGAAAAATTACTAAAATATTAATTATATGAAATATTATCAAAATACTGCATCGCATTTATTACATGGGACAATAATTCTTATTGTATATCATATGTAATAAATATGATACCATAAAAAGATAACTATTGCATGTATTAAATGCAATATAACAATTACTACTTATTCACTTCATTGTAATTGCAATTCCATTACAAGCTTATTTCTTACGAATAGCTATTACGTGTTTAGCTCATTGAATAGCGATTCTATAATAAATTCATATTACACAAAACATTAATAGCCATTATTTATTCAAATCTATGAATATCAATTCAATATTGTAATTGTCTTTTTTTTCAAAATACCAGTATTTAAATAAAAAATTAATAAAGAAAAATCCTATTATACCTCACTTCCATTCTTCCGTAATAGGAATTTCATTACAACGTTATTCATTCAATAAAGTAAACGAGCCGTTAATACTTTATCATATAGATACTGCAATAATAATTATGTGATTATCTTTTATCTAGTTAATATTTATGTAAATTTTTTCTTACACATGAGTAAACAAGAAATTATTTCAGCTAGCTAATTATTCAAATATTAAAATAAATATAATAGTTAATATAATAAATATTTTAATTATAATATCACGACTCATATAAATTTGAGATATTAATAACTCGCAAATCATCTTGAGAGGCAAGGAAGAACTGAATTTTTCTAACTTAAATTGGCGGAGGAGGAGGACGACGAGTATGTTTGGGGATTCAAGAAAAAGAAAAAAGAAAAAAACTATAAATGATTTGGCTTAACAAAATTACTCAACATGCTTTTAAAAGGGATTCAAATAGAAACAATAAAAATCAAAACACTAGAGGTAATCTACATCCAATAGCCTTCGTTATTTCCTTTTTTTTTTTTTTTTTTTTTTTTCCTTCTTTTCCCTAGTTGACCTATCAAACATATTAGATAACCTTCCACGGAAGAGTTTTATACTCGTTATAATTCCTAGATTGAAGTGTTAATTGAAAATTTATCCCAAGAAGAAAATCTTGAGTCCGCCCCATTTGAAGAATGATCCGACATGAAATGTCTACCAACAGAAAATGGAGGTGCTTTTGGTTGAGGAAGATCACTATCACTTCCAAGCATGAGGACAACCGACGACATGACTGGCCTAAGACTAGGATCCTCTTGAACACATAGCAAGGCTATATGTATCCATCTGAGGGCTTCATCTTTCGGACAATCTGTTGCAACAATTTCACTCACCCTTACCATTCCCTCACTCCAAAGTTGCCATGTCTGCTGGAAATTTATCTTGAATCAAGCTCGGGAAAACAAGGGTGAATCATGTGGCATGATTACAAGAATAAATGGGAATTTGAAACGAAGAAATATATGTAATCACTCATGACGAGTTATTGTAAATGAAATATGTTTATGATATGTAGAAGCAGAACAAGATACTAACATATGATAGAAGGCTTGGAGCATGCTCATGATCATAGAAGCTGCTGTTTTTTCTTCCACTTATGATTTCAAGCATCAGTATTCCAAAGCTGTAAACATCGGATTTCACTGAAAATAGCCCTTCCATTGCATATTCTGGTGCCATATACCCACTTAGGAGGCAAAGAAAACAAAGGAGCTTGAGAATAGTAGACAGAACATCCAAGAGAAGCTAGCTAGTCTTCCTTAAAAACATTAATTTGTTCTACTGATTGAACGAGGTGTGGATCGTATGATTTTAAGAAAAACTAGATGGTTGTACCACGTGTGGTCTGTAAAATGAGTTTACTAATGGAAAAGAAGTCCCGGAATAAAGTGAGTCATAAGAATTTTGTACCATTTAACATATGGCTAAAAGGTCCTACGATCGCATCAAACATGAATTTCCTAGATTCTTGAAATCTTTAAAAGTAACACTCTTATCATCTAAACAAACATGAACCACATAGGAGTGTCGTGCTGCATCGTTATTCTTGTATCGTGTAAGCATGTATTTGACTTTACTTTCAGGAAGAAAGCAATTTGGTTGAAAAGGGACTTACTATGTGCCAACAATTCTGTTAGTGTTGGCTTCAATCCGGTTCCCTTCGAATATCCTGGCAGTGCCGAAATCTGATATTTTTGGATTCATCTCAGCATCCATCAAAACATTGCTAGCTTTCAAGTCTCTGTGTATGATCTTTAGTCGGGAATCTTCATGCAAATATTGAATTCCTTTTGCTACTCCCTTGATAACATCCTTGCGCTTTGACCAATCTAGTTCTTTGCTCCTTGTAGAATCTGCCTTGAAGAAGGAATAGATTGTAAAATCCCCGAGCACGTTGGAGCACCTATCAGTGATCAAACTCTTGAGAGGAAGCAGATAAGTTTCTTACCGAAGATGTAGTAATCAAGACTGCGGTTGGCTAAATACTCGTAGATTAGAAGCTTTTCCTCCTGCTCCAGACAGCAACCTAAGAGCCTAACGAGGTTTCTGTGCTGAAGTTTGACAATTAACATCACTTCGTTCTTGAATTCTTCAAGACCTTGATGTGATCTCACTGAAAGCCTTTTCACTGCTATTTCTCTTCCATCAATCAGCTTGCCCTGATCAAAACTCCATAGTTCAGTGAACAGGGATGGATTAAGACTGAACTGAACTGTGAATCAGACCATTTGGATCGAAAATTCAGTCATTTTTCCATTCACAGTTTGGATTGGGATAGATCTAAGGTACTGAATGAGAATGATCTTATGGTATGCTTCGTTCCAAACAGGAAATTTAGTTTTTTCTGAATTCAATCTGATATACTATTCACATTTGGGGTTAAAACAGTTTGGTTTCAAAACAGATTCATGCACATCTATCTTGCAATCAAACTCTTTAGAATATAGTAACATAAAAACTTGGGAGAATTGTAAATACGTCAAAATACTCTTAGTGGCATTTGAATTGACCTTCTAAACTCTCAGAAACTTTTGAATATACATACTTAACTACCTGCCATCACCATAGCACTCAATAACATCAATAAAAAGGCCAATAAATAGTTTAGGGCCAAAATTTTTGGTTGGAATATATGCAATTTAGCTTTCAAAATTTTGTATCAGCTCAGTGATTTCAAATTATCAATGTAGGTTTCTCATGATATACATGCATTAAACAATATGCAAGGTTACATTTGTATTGCAGGAATAAAAAGTCATAGTAGTGTTCATTGTCACTAACCTTATAAACAGGTCCAAAACCACCCTCTCCAAGTTTATTAGCTGGTGAAAAATTGTTTGTAGCAGTTGCAATAGTACCAAAATCAAAATAATGCATTTCTCCACTATGGTCTTGATCTCTTCCAAGCCTTGTTCTTGGTGAGCCATTTACATTTCCCAGAAGAATTTGTCCACTCGTTTGTCCATCTATACAAATGTTAACAAGTATAAACACAACATAAAGATGCAAACAAGATTCATTGACAAATTATAAATAAGCTCCCAAACTATTGATCAAGTACAAATAGATCTTGAACTCCCAAAGCATACTTTCACCTCTTCATGACCTTTTTACATATACATAAACCTCAAACCATCATTACTGATGTAAAACTATTGTAAAGTTGATGGTCCCTTCAGAGATGGTTTAAGGTTATTAGCAGCAGCCTGCTGACGTGTGCATAATTTCAAGATTCATAGAGAGGTGAATTCGCACTTTGGGAATTTAGGAGTTCTATCTGCACCTAACAGATAGCTTTACAGGTATATTTCAATTTTCCCAATATTTGTTTCTGTAGATATCAATCTAGTATTTACCACTTTGTCTTCTCTTTCTGCATGAAGACCAATAGCGCCAAAGCGCAAATAATGCTGCTGCAGCAATAACAGATGACAGTGTGATGACTATGATCTTTGTCGCACTCGTTCCTCTTTTTCCTGCGATGCATAACAACCGCAAAATGATTGAATTGTGTGATTAATTGCATACGAACTTCAGCATCAACAACAGCTATACTCGCTTTGATGGATTGAAATAGGGCATGTCATGACATAATTTCAAGTTGTCATATAATGCACCGATCAATTATTAATAAATAAGATATCAACTTTAAACAAGGACTTCTTGTGATTTCACTTTATCTATCTTAATCCTTTACAAACATCTGTATCTACATCATGCAGTTGCAACAACTTAGCAGTTAAATCTGGTAAGTCGGTTTTCAAGTCTGTCTGCCCTGTACATATTTTTACCTCGTACTGTATTTAATTCGCATCTGTTATGTATATTTTTCCGTTTTGTAATCTTTGTCATCCCAAAACCCAGATTTAAATCAACTCCTAAACGACACCAATACAACATCAAAACAAGGGAAAATCTCACCTTCGCTCGTAGGCTGAGGTGGAGGAGCTGAAGGTTCTGGTGCTGCGGCTGATTCCTGATAGAAAAGGTAAGCCTCATATCTCAAACTGCAGCTCGGTGCAAGTATTCTCCACCCTCTTTTCCCTTCACAACACTGAGTAATATTTTCCGTCAACTGGCTCAAACAAGATTTGCATTGAGTCCTATTAATGTCTCTACTACACTGCATAAGACCATATCTCCTCTGCGCCCCACTACCGGAGGCTTTTGTTCCAAACATCATCTCAGTTGATGGCACCTCAGATGCTAGACTGTAAATCAAAGCAAGAGCATCAACGTCGGGATCATCAGGAGAGGTGTTGTTCAATGCATTCCACATGAATATCCTCGGATAAGTTTGTACAACTCCTAGGAAGCTCTTGTTTGAATAACGCAGCATGCACTGATCATACCATATGATTGATCTTTTACTAGATGTGCATCTCTGAGGAAGTGAAGCACTCGCATTAGCTACGCAGGATTGGCATGATTTGATGGGTACATCGCCTCGGCATAGGTAGAGACCATAGATGTTGTTCGAGGTGCTATTGGAGAAGCTGTTGCTGGAAGCTTGGGAGGTTAAGGAGCTCAATTGGTCATTAAGATAGGACATGAAAGTGGAATTTGTGGTGTTTGATGAGTCCAAACACACGTGGTAATTGTATGTTGGGGTTTGGCAAGAAGAGAATGTTATAAGAAGAAAAATAGGAATCAAAATTGTGAGAAAAACCAATGAACAATGATAGGAAGACATTGTTACCAATACAGGCTTTCAAGGAAAAAGAAATTTCAGGTGCATCTTTTGTCAGATATCCCATGAAGCAGGGTGTTTTCCCAAATGATGTCATGTTTTGTTTAAACTAAATGTCATGGTAAGACCATTTCTGCTTTCAATGGAGACAACAGCATACAGACACCAAATAAGATCCGAATAAAACCGGATATTATACATATATCATATATGAAAGGTGGAATTGGCATTTTATGATAATAACAAATTAAGTACTTTTACTTTTAATTTTTAGTAATTTAGTATCTTACATTTAAATTTTAATAAATCAGTGCCTATAATTTTAAAGTAATAGTAATTTAGTATTTCTGTTAAATAATATTTAACAAAATTTATTTTGATGATAGAATAATAATAAATTAAATTTCTATACTTTCAATTTTCAGTAAATTAGCACCACATCTCTAGATTTTAGCAATTTTTAGCAAGTGTGCTATTATCAATCATCAAAATTAATATCCATAAAATATTATTTAATAGAGATACTTAATAACATATATGTATAAGCTAATTTACCAAAATTTAAATATCATAAATTAAATTATAAAAAAGAAAATAAAAGTAGATGCACTTGGCATGTCAACATATCAACAGTATTATATATAATACTAATGCTAGTTTTTTCTTCTTTTTTTTTTTCATCTTTATTTGCCTCTTTTAAAAATAGACAATTACAATTATCCAAAAAAAAAAAAACAGAGACAATTAAGATTCTATTTGATTATCAGATTTTTATTTGTATCATTAATATATATATATATATTTAAAATGCATTTGTAACTTATCAGTATAACTTTTATATCGTATCTATTTTATTAGTTTATAAGTAAAATTATTAATTTTTTATTGATATTTATTTTTTAATAAATATATATTTGAAAATAATAAAAATTTAATATCAAAATCATCGTAAACAAATAGACCATGAAATATTTCGGTTTACAAATCCGTGTTGATTATCAAAGCCGCACTTTATAATAGTACCCCAACCCAATCGTAATGAGCCTTGTGGTCAAGAAGTACTAGAAGAATCAAGTTTTAGTGGAACACGTAAAAGCTTAGGAGGCGCCCAAATCTGCCATAAAAATGATATGTAATTGCTTAGATATTGAAATGATTGGTTTCGGGTTTTGAAATTGGAGAACCAAAATTGAAATTATCACTCATAGTTTCGATCCGATTTCATAAAATCATCAATTCTCGATTCCAATTTAGGAACCACATGATTGTTTTTTAAATAAAAATAAATAAATGAATTATAGTTTTTAATAAAATAAATTTTAAACTCAAAATAATTATTGAATCTAAAAGTATTAAATTATTTAACCAATTTTAAAAAAAAAATTGTTTAGAATGCACATTTATTTATATACAAATACATATAATATCTATTATAGCTAGTAATATGAGCTTGCAAAATACTCTAGAGGATAAAAAGAAAATTACAATGTAAAAAATAGGCTTACATAATTAAGAAAATAAATTTTACTTTTAGAAAAAATTTATTTAAACCATTTATATATGATTTTGAGCTATGTTTATTTATATTGTTAATAATAACATATTAAATTTTATGAATAACTAATAAATTTTACTATTTATATGAAATAATTTAAATATTAATAATTATATATTTAATATTATTTTTTTCTTTTTTTTTTAATGAAACCCAGTGGTACCATCAAATCCATCTATTCTAGACCAAAACATTGTCTAGGAATCATGAAATTAGAGGTTTCATAACCAATTCTAAAACCAATTAACCGATCTGATGTCAATCCTAGAACTGTGAGTGAGGGTTCAATTCAATTCGCTAGTTAGAATCAAATCATGTTTATGTTGTAATTACATATTCCTTAGATGTCTAAAGTAGAATTTTACCTCAATTTTTAAATTATACATGAATGATGCTTAATCGTTACGAAAATCTCAAGATCTGTGGGAAAATAGAGATAATTTAGCATCTGTATGAATATTTTCACAAATTATGGACGGACAAAATCACGGTTTAAGCTTAAAAGATCCATAATAATCACATCAATGGTCTAAGGGATGCACGTGATTTGTGCAAACATATTTTATGTTTTTCTAATTTTCCTAGGAGTAGGCGATGTGAGGTGTGAGAGAATCGTTCGAGAAAAATCGGAAACTCGTCAAAGTGTTCTGTCCCACATGAATTTCAAGTTGACCAATTCCTTTGGTAAACCAAGTCATCGGGTTTGATTATCTATGAAAAAAAATATTCTCAAGAAATTGGCTAGGATGACAAACAATGCAGGAAGATGGAACAACAGTTCATTAATATTCAATCCGTATTAGTAATTTTCATATAAAATTTAGGATGACTTTGCGATGTGAGAGGTGGACAACCATTTTGACGGGGAAAGCTTTTGGAAAGTGAAGCTGGCAGGGTATTTGAGTGAATTAATTTTGAGGTGTAGCTCTCATACAGAAATAGAATAATCATTACCGAGAAGAAAGACAAAAGCGACCCCTGTTGCATGGACTATTCCAAAGAAGACTGCACCTTCTAAAATGTGAAAAAGCATCTGTTTTGCTGAATGATTTGAGATAAGTGGTCTGAGAATTTTTTTTCATGTGTCAAATTTGCAGTATCATATTTATTATATTTTATCTATTTATAAGTTATTATATTTTATTTATTTATAAATAAAACTATCAGCATCTGTTTATTAGCAAATATATGTTTAAAACGATAAAATTATAATGCTAAAATGATTAAAATATGATAAAACAAACGGACGAATAGGAACAGTTATCTAGAATTCTTATAGCATGCTTTGTCTTTGTGTTACTTTTACAAATATGCATATATCATAAAATATCATTAAATGTTCTTTTTATTAAATCGATTTTAAAATTTCAACAATAGTTTAACGATATTTGTATACGTCAAAGGTAAAATGGGATTTGAAAGTTTACAAGGTTTGGAGTAAATAGTTTTAGGTATATATTTTATGGAAAATTGTGGTCTCATTCATTTTATTATACAATCAGTCTTTGTGAGTTATTTGATGGTTGAGACTCAAAAATACCTGCAATCCAATCATTGAAATAATTATCATTTTATTTATCCCTTATATAATGTTTAATTTTTAGTAAAATATAAGATAAAAAAACAATATAGTACATTCTAAAAAGTACAGTACAACACAAATTTTATTACACCATATTTGATATATTAAGTACAATATCGCCATTGGCCTTGAAACCTAATGACATTTCCTTGGTCTATTAAGTGAGAGATCATAAATTTCAATTTTCCTCCCCTGTTGTAATGACAAAAAAAAAGTACAACATAATTTTTTTAAAACATAAATTTCTTTTATCTTTTTATATTATATGTTATCTTAAATACTATGTTAAAATAGACTTTAGTTACTATACTATTCATGATATTACATAGCCAATATCGTATGACATTCTGTGTTATCACTATAATTTTACCAACGATGTTAGCCCCATCACCCTATCACTTGTATTATTGATATGCTAATGGTGAATAGTGACAAGGTGTCATTGATGTAGGTGGTGATAGTGGTAGTACTAATTATAATCATAGAGGTGATAATAGTAATAATAATGATAATCGGAATAGTAATAGAAAAGCCAATCAAGAAATATTCTTTTAGTCCTATCACAAAATTTCTTATACCACCAAAAGTAAAAGTTTTAAGATCTGCCCAATATTATTTAGAAATTTTAATCAAATATCAAACTTATTTTATATACAAAATATAATATAAAAGTTTTCATCTGTTTCATACCTTAAAAATTACCAACCAAACTCTACGATTCATAATATCATGGCCATTTCAAAACTGAGGATAAATCAAAATCATAACATGAAAAGGAACGACAACCAGCGAGAAGTACGTAAATAGAAATTGAAGGAGGAGACTACTGTCTTTGAAGTTAAATAAATTAAACCATTCCTGAGTCCTGACACCAAATATTAGAAAAAGTTGTGTCATGTGTTCATCAATAGAGAATACCACTATATTAGACGTAGATGTGGGCCGGCTTTCGTCTATGATCCATCCTAAGCTGCCACAGACAGGTCACACCTATTGGCCAAGCCTGGTTGTACGATCATAAGCCGTTGGTCAACATGGCCCATCAACTTGGCTCGACCCGGCACAACAAGTGTCAAGCAAGAGTGCAAGACCGGTTTCGGACGGGATCGATATGATGCCAATGTTTATACTATTTATTAGGTTTTCCTTTAATGTTTTTACCTTAAGGTAAAATTATTTTGTGATAGACCTTTTGCATCAAAAGTATAAACGAACAAAGCCAGCCTATAAACTACTTTATTTCCACTCAAATTAAATTTAAAAAAAAAAAGATAATAATAATAAAATTGAACCCAAATCCAAACCACCTAAATAACTTACTAGTAAACTTCATATTATTTAGCTAATTTACCCAAACTTGAATCATATACAAATATCATCCAAGATTAACTTGAGTTTAGACATTCATGTTATTTTATTAAAATTAAAAATATCTTACTAATAACTCAAGCTTAAAAGAGTTTAATGAAATTAGACTTTATATAATACCACTTCATATTAGACTAAAACAAACAATTTTAAACTCGGTTAAACTTTATTTCAAGCTTTAACCTTTCGAGTTAAGATTAAACTTGAGTAGAATACCTCACCATCTCGACTCAACTTGTTCTGCATCCTAATTTAACAATCGCACTTTCACATTTATTTTACCATGTAATCCTTAAATTGTCAAACGCTTGTCAGATACGGCCCTGGAAAATTTTAATATTGTGGTAAACAGTGTCTTCTAAAGATACTTTAAATATGGAAGTCCAACACTGCAGTATTACCCTTAATGGGGAATGGGAAGGAAGGCACCATGTGAAATTTTGGCTAACATTTTTCAAACTTACGGTAATCAATCCCAAAATGCTCGGTACGCACATGTAAAACTGGATTGTTGGTGATCACTGATCAAATGGGAGGCCACTTATCACAAAAAAGTTAACCTGCAATAGACAACTCAAAACACCAAAACCATAATGCAAAAGCCTTCACCTAAATCATTTCACAATTGGTAGACCTAAAAGATTGATACTCAGCGTTGATGGAGTTCCTGGGAAATAGTGGCTAGCTTCCTAGATTCCCAACCAATGAGAGAAGAGCCAAGAAAAAAAAAAAGTTAACCTGCAACAGAGCTCAAAACACCAAAATTATAATGCAAAAGCCTTCACCTAAATCAATTCACAATTGGTAGACCTCAAAGATTGATACTGAGCCTTGATGGAGTTCCTGGGAAATAGTGGATACCTTCCTAGATTTCCAACCAATGAGGGAGGAGCCAAGAAAGACTAATCACCCATAAAAGATTTCCAAGCAACATAAATTCCTGCTCAATCACTATTATATGCCAACTCTGGAGATGAGGCCAATGAATCACGATGAGCAGCAAGCAAATGGGATATGTAGGATTTATTAGTAAATTGAGAAGGCACCTGGAATGAGTAAGGAATGTAGTGACGAGCAAAATTAGGAGAAAACAAGATGATTAACCAAACACCAATATGCAGAAGCATCAGAAAGTAGGTCAGATTAATCCTTCGACAATTCAAGTAAGGTACATGAGAGCTGTAAAAGAATTGCAATCTACCCTTTCTATCAATTACTCCATTATTTAGAATAGTTGTAATAAGATCTATATAAACCGTGCTCATTAAAGAAAAAATCCCTCCAACAATTTCATGGTTGTTTTACCTTCTCTCAACTCTCAAATGCATTGATGAAGCACGTAGTACAGGCTACAGTTATGCTGGCTCCGTCAACTAACTAGAGTGCATCTATGATGACTGTAACAGATCAACCTATGCATCTGACAAGGTATAATCAAGTGAGACATTCCAGCAAGACAACAGCTGTAAGAAAGTTCCATATAGATTGCACCAAACAAAGTTACATCAAATTTTGCTCATCGCGCATGCTCTGCAATATTAATGTTACAATCAACATAGTGCAATTATTAACTATCATGATAGGTAGAAGTAGAATATCGCATCAATCAACACAGATTATAAGAAATGGGCTTGACAGGGTTTAAATCAGTATAAAAATTTTATATATAATTAGCCATATCAAGAAGAGAAATCTACCAACATAAAAGAACAATAAGCTCAGCAAAGGACATAAACAAAAATTGTACGCTGACAACTAACATAATATAAAAGAATCATGGAGAAGACATAATGGTCATTTTGGACTCGCACTGTTTCCAAAACAGATTTATGGCCGACAATAACACCAAAACAAAAATGCAAAAGGTAAACTCGTCAGAATATGGTAAGAAATCCCTCAAAATAATTTCCCTTTTATAAGTTTCTCCAAACTATCCTCCCATGCAGCAATCAGGATGGCTTGTTTATTTGGGTTGAAGGAGGATCACCAACTTGATTGACCAAATATATGACATTCTTAAAAGACAAGGAAGCCCATAGGAAATGCTCTAACAGTTAATTCTATGCATTAACACATATTTGTCCAATTAAGAACATAAGAAACTAGGTAAGGAGGATCTTCAACCGGGATTCAACATCCCATGCCCTCAGAATGTATCAGAGTGGAATACGGCAATCAATACTGTGCAGAAGATACTCTATATTCACCTGGTCTACAAATACTGAGTCTATATGGAAATTTTCCCTTATAGCAGCAATGATTTACTGGGAAGTTGGAAACTGACTGAGACCACACTGCAAACAAGATTTATAAATAGAGTAGGAAAAAAAAACAAAGAAGAAGAAGAAGAAGCCATTTTCACCACAATGATCTCTGAACTCTACAGTTCCACTCGCAGCCCCCCCACCCACCCCACACCACCACCACCACCACCCCCCAAAACCCCACCCCCGCCCCTCTCTTTTTTAGGTGCGTGTGAGGTCCAGCAAGATATGGATTGCTTTATGAAGCTATACTGAAAAGGGATGCAGTTCTGCAGCAAAGAATTTACAGGTAATAGACCAAAAGAAAAGGACAAAGCAATCAAGAGCTAAAGTTTGTTCTCCAACATCTCTCATCCATGATTCTTGCAGGCATATCCTATGAGGCAAGTACAGATAAATTATGTTTAAGAAAAGGCAAATTAAGTTAGATACTTGCAGAAAATCTCTAAAAGTTTCCATCTGGGTTGCACCAAACTAAGTAGCATCAAATCAGGCTTAGATGCATGTATATTACATAAACCCATCAAGCAACAACATCCTATGCCTGAAAGCTCATCATCTTCTTTCCATCAACATTAAAGTTACATATCTATACCTGCAGTACAATAAACCCATCCCTATATCATTCCTTAATATTGCCTATCAGAGTACAGACATTCACGAGCCCTGGCTATTAAACTCCCAATTCAAGACCTCAAATAAACAGCTCCTATTTTTAATACATTAGAAACTTCCAGACAAGCATTCGAGGGCATTGATCGCTATAGGCAACTTTACATCTGAATATATGTCTATGGCCATGTTTCTATTTGCATCTTCCAGAAAGTATCCACCAAAGAACACAAATTCAACAATACTATAGGGAAATTCCATTAAACACTTAGATCACTACACACAAGAGACATAAAAGACATTTCTCTAAATCATCATCTCATCCAGTAGCCATAACCCCCACCAAAGTATCATCATACAGAACCAATAGGAAAACCATTTTAATAGGATTGATGACTCAAAATAAGTGACAACCCTTAAAAATGGGGAATCCCCATGAAAAACTGTAAGGCATGATTTGGCAAGTTAGGAACCTAACCAAAAAGGGTGAGGCTTGGAGATGTACGGGGATTCAACAATCAATTACAAATAAATTCCAACGATTATACAAGACCAAGAATATGGTATCAAGAACAGATTTGGAAAAATTCAATCACTGAAAAGGAAAACCACAATGAATTATAAATGTGACTCCAGACTGCATTATGTAGAAGTAGTCATAACACAAATAAAATCTACATCTAGCGCTAAGTCAAACAATTTAATCATTCTATTTGCTATTTAAACAGCAGAATAAAAATATCCAAATTCCATATCCAACTAATCTTTGTGTCTTAAAGCATCAATAATGAGACCACTCTGTTCGCGAAATAGCAGAGCCCGTTCATCATTAATCTTCATCTCAGCAACTTTCAACTTCATCCACCTCTCGTCCAACTCCTCTCTCTTCTTCTCTCCAATCAGCCCAAATCCTTTCAGGAAAACCTTATCAACAGCTTGTGGAAAAAACTTAGACATCTCAATCACACACATTGACTCCACCGAAACTGGCCCAACCTTCTCCCCAACTTTCTCCAGCAATGAAATACTACTCTTTTCCACCACATCCTTATCCTTTTTCGGAGACACCACGTTTTCCTCCTTTGTTGCAACACTCTTTGACTTCTTATTCTTCGGGGGCCCATTCATTTTGGGACCCCCCTCCGGAATAATCCCTTCATCAACACTCCATAACTTCTTCATCAATTCGAAAGCTTTCTGATCATGAGGCTTCTTCGAGACTTTATCCCCTTTCCCTTCATAGTTCTTGAACTTATTCTTCAACCCTCGAATCTTAGTCGCTAACTGAATTTGACTAGCATTTATCTTTATATATTTCTTAACAAATTCGTAAAACTCACTCATGCGATTACCAGGGTCAACTCCTTTCCTCTCTGCAAAATCAATCATACCTTTCAAAAGCGCGATCTCGTCTTCATCGCTCCATACGCGCTGGGACGACGGCTTCTTCTCCGAAGCCGGACCGCCCGTGTCTTCAGTCTCGTGTGCTTCATGGGAGCTCTTCTTCTTCTTCTTGCTCTCCGGCTTTTTCGAATCTTCGGATTCGCTTGGGCGCTTCAAAGACGGTGACTTCAAAGGAGTTGGCGGTTGGGCTTTCGCTTTCTTTGACTTTAGGGTTTCTGGGTCAGGCTTTGGAGGGGTTTCAGGCTCAGATTCGGAGGCGGATTCGGATTCCGACTCAGATCCAGATGAAGATGGGTCTCGGGTAGAAGTTAGAGGGGCGTGCTTAGATTGGGGAAGGGGTTGTTTTTTCAGCTGTTCTTGAATTGGTCGTTGGGGTTTTTCGGCTTCAGATTCAGCTTCGTCATCGGATCCTTCTTTTTCCCCCCCTTCCTCCTCCTCCTGCTCCTCTTCTTCTTCTTCGGTAGCTATGGATTCATAAGAGGACTCCTCCTCTTCGGAAGGAGCGGCAGGAGCCGGCGGCTGCTCATCAGCGCGCTTAGGGGCCATTATCAGACTGAGAGCTTTATTGGTAGAGTGATGTGTAGATGTATTCAAGGTTTTGAGTGAAGGTGCCCCTTCGGTAAATTCGCTTGGATGTCTTTTTCCCAGCAGCAGAAACTTTTTCTTAATAAATTTTGTGTTAAAAACATATATAAATAAAAAAGTTATGGCATTTCTAAAATATTAAATAAATCAAAAACAAATAAAATATAAATGAAAATAGCTCTTTTATACATAAAATTTATATACAGATACAAAACAGATGATCATTTATTACTTACTTATATATATACATATATTCCTTTTTTTCTGGTACGGGCTAAAAACTTCAAAGTTCATTCAAAAATCAGCCCGGTGGCCATGAAGGTTCAGCAGAGTTACTGGTCCCCAAATTAGGGAATACATGATCCAAAAAATCGAAAACAGAGCAAAACAAGCAAAAATCAAAATTGGCGGTGGCCAAGAGCTGTTGAGGCATCCTGTCCAGGGCAATCCTTGTGATGCTGTCCGCAAACGCATTAAACTCTCTAGGTACGTACATAACTTTGAAATCTTCCAGGCGTAACAACTTATCCCTGCAAGCAATCAAAAGGTTAAGAAAAGGAGCTGAGGCAGGGAGGCAAGTACAATTCAATAGCTTTTCAGCAGGCAGTGCATCAGATTCAAAAATAACGTGTAACGTTGCTTTCATTACTTTTATTAGCGACCTCTAGTATGCATAAGACCTCAGCTTCTAGTGGAGAGGACCAGACAATCTGTTTGCAGAAGCCTATGATAATTCTCATTCGATAGTCCTTACAAACGCCTCCAATGGTTGCTCTTTCGGGCTTCCTCGAAACCACTGCATCACAATTGAATTTTAACCAACCTTCAGGCGGTTTTGGCCAATCGAGGTCGGAGGGCACGTAGGACCACTCAAAGGCCTTTGTTCTGACCGGACTTTGCCAGTCTTGCTATGGAGCAGAGTGTACTCTTCTGTTCCTCTCCGGCATATACCTTAGAGGAAGAAAACGTATTGACAGGGCCATGGGGTGCTCTAGCTACGATTTACTTGTACTCAAGCTTATGCATTTCTTTTAATCCATGTGGATAAACCAAGTCGGAAAGAGGATTGAAACTCTGATGAGTTATTGATGTTCCGCCACCAAAGTTTCGAGACCCTGCAATCTCGCAAAATATGCTCGGTGGTTTTTAGTTCTTCTTCACACAAGGGGCATTTAATTTCTATGTTAAGGCCGCGCTCTCCCAAGCTGTGCCTTGTAGGAAAGGTGCTGTGGAGCGTCCTCCAAATGAAAGAGTGGGTCTTCGGATAGTAGAGGGTGCTCCATATCCAATACCAATCTTCATCTTCCTCCTTGGTTCTCCAATGAGATGGTCAGAGATGTCTCTCACTTCTACACCATTACCATATCCAAACATCCAGGTTTTTTCTGCAAGTTCCGAGTTTTCATCATCAAGAAAGATATTTCAGAGCATGTTTGCGATGTAGCCATCAATGGGATTTGAATGGTGGATTCATTCCAAACACCAGCACTGCACCATGCTTCTCGCAGTGAGATATCATGAGCATTCCTATTCAAAGGGCCATGGATCCAACTCGTCAACGGGCCGTTCCTATTCCATTTATCCTTCCAGAAGCTGATGTCTCTCCCATGCTTTGATGTTAGGATGGCCTCATGGTCGCGGAAGGTGTAAGCTCTCCGAAGAGCTCTATATTGCTCTGTTGCAATAGTAGAAAGCAATTGTACCTGTATTCTTGTATCTACATTTATCTTAACCTAATAAACCAAGTGATTTGATCAATTCAATCTAATTAAACTGAACCAAACCTTGAAAATAATCTGATTCAACTCTGGTTGAATCAAATTTCACCCCTTTGACCTTAAATCTTTATCATGTTCAAGACAACTTCAATTCAAACCTAACAAATCCAATTGAATATATGATTTTTATGTATTTGAGTTATGATGTTTACAAACTATTTCATTTGCAAATAGTTGTGCATGGATATTTACTATTAATATTGTAAAGACCCGACATGCTCAATTCTCAAATTAAGCACACAAAATCCCCAATCACGTATAACTCTTACGAATTATACGTAAAGTTGTCTTAAAAGAAGGTGTTTATGTTGAACATTGCTACTCAATTTTATGTTATGAAATCATTTAGTTAGATTCTGGCAACAACTGGATTTAACAACAGAAAAATAAACTTTAATGAAAACTTTTCTACATAAAAGCATTTCAAACTTCCACTATTATAAGTGAAAAAACTCACTTAAACAAATCTTTACAAAAGCTTATTTACAAAACATGGGCACTAACAAGCCCTTAAATGAAAATACAATTTTATAAATAAATCCAGTCTCTATAAAACAAATAAAAGAAGAAACAAAACAACTAAACTACTCAACACTCCTAACTCACATCACTCATCCACAATCCTTCCCGAGTCAACAGAAGCACCCAAAACCCGAGACAACATCATCAACGGCGACAACATCATCATATCATCGTCTCATCATCCATCATCACCAACATTATCATCATCAATCATCATCTTTATCAACAACAAAACTTGTAAAAAGAACAAGAACAACAACAACAAGAATAATGAGCCGAAGCTCAGTACACAGTAATGCACTCACAAGCAATGTGGCACACGAACTTAGCTAAATGCAATGCAACAAACAACAAATTATTATCTTTTCTTTAAAGTAACAAACATCATGGGAATATTCAAACTCCGGACAATAGGGATAGCGCGGGAACCTGAGTAACGATCACGATGCTCAGGGAGCTGATATAAGTAGCTCGGATACTTTTATCTCCTAGATAAATTTATCCATAAACAAGAAAAAAATAGCTTCATTCAGGATTAACAGTCGTTACGCAACTCTACTTAAACTTAGTCTACAACATGAATTTAGTTCACCCGTTCCCATAAACGTTGAACTAAACCATGGTATTTCCCTTCAAGTTTAAGCAAATGTTACACCGATACTATTCTCCCTATCCACTACCCGCCGAGCCACTAATGAAAGTCATTGCATCATGACAAGTGGCCTAAGCACCTATTCTAACATGTCATTGCATCATGATATTTAAAAGATAATGCCACTCCCCGGACCGGATACCGAACTGCCATCTCAGGTCAGAATTGGATTTAAACGGCGGAATAGACAACCAATTCAAACAATTATTAGGCCGAGTTTAAGTTCTTAGTCCATTTGAGATGCCTATCCTAACAATCACCACGCAAGTTATTGCGTACCTTGAATATGAAATCCAAACATAGCCTTGGAAGGAATTTCAAAAGATAATCCAGAAGACAAATCAGATATCCACTTCTATTAAGGAATGAACTCGTATAAGAAACTAAACTAAACTAATCTAATCATCTACTTTCTCAAACTTTTATTAACCCCATTTGATCAGACACTAACTTGGAACCCCATTATGGCTGCGAAGATCGCCCCGCCAAAATATGGACAGTTCTTCTTTGTCTGTCAAAGTGTTTCTTTTCATTTTTTTTATGGTCTTTTGTCAACAAAAGCTTAATCAAGGCATTCATTCACAAAAACATCTATTTCTTAAGCAAACAAACCTTTAAAACAATATATTCCTCATATTAATAAAAGATCATGCTAATTCATTCATCTAAGCTAATTATTAGCTATTAACTCATTTTAGCTTAACCTTAGCCAAATTGATTAGAATCAGTCATTTAATTCAAAAACTAAGTCAAGTTGATTAAAATAACTCGATCTAATTCATTTTAGCTTAGTAAAGTTCATTAAGCCAAGTTTGACTTAGATTAATTACTAATTCATTATATATCTAAGATCTATGTCAATTCGAGCTTACATTAACTTAAACTTAGCCAAATTCATCAAAGTTAAACAATCTAATCCATTTTAGTTCATTCAAGTTCATTTAGTCAAGTTGAACCTAGGTTTGTTAACTAAGTTCATTTTATAACTAACTTCTAGATTTAATCTAATTATTAATTAAACCTACAAATCTACTAAACTCATGTTCATTTATATCAATTAAATCATATGACACATCAAATATCATTAATTTATCTCATTTTAGTCCAAAAAGATTTATTTCCTAAGCAAAAACACATTTAACATACAAAAACAAGTTTTGAACTTTGTTTATAAAAATGTAATAGCTAGAAAGAAGTCAAATTTGAGCATAGATACTTTTGGAATTGTTAAAAACTCAAAACATAAAATTTGTATATCTCTTTTTAAGCTTTCCAACGCAATTTGAATTACCTCAATCAGAGGTCAAATGAAAAAGTTATGGTCAAATTATGAAAACATATCAAAGCTGCAGGAGAACGATCACGCCCAAACGGTCGCTCGTGATTTCAAAAAAAATCACGACCAGAGCATATCACGCCCCTTTGGTCGCCCGTGATGTTTAAAAAACACACGATTAGTTCATTTCACTCCCTTTTGCTCGCCCGTGATTGATCCCCTGGTACATGTTACGAATTTGTTCTGTTTTTTAAAATCCATTTTTACACTTTTTCATCAACTTATATACCTCCTATATCAATTCTAACATTAAATAAACACCTATAACAACTTCTAACACTTCAATCTTCCTCCAACAACTTCAAACAACAATCAAACCACTATTCATTATCTCCTTTCTCAAGCTCAACTGATATCAAACTTCAACTCAACAATTACAAAAATAAACAGCACTTTCAGCCCAATTCAACATCAACTCATCAATTAAATAAGTAAACAACAAATATAATAAGGAAATAACAACTTATCTTTTAAGAACACTTGCACACTTGATCTTTCTTTACACTTCTAACTTGTTTTCCTTTATCTAGCTTCTCTCTTAGCTTTGAATAATCTTCTAGAGAGCTTTAATCTTGAGATTTGTGGAAGAAATTGGAAGATAAGAAGAAAAAAAAAGAAGAAAGGATGAGAGAAAAGAAAGCATCGGTTCGGAAAGGAAGAATAAAGGAAAGAAAAGTGATTGGGAAGAGGGGTAGAGAAGGAGAGATTAAAAGGAAAAGGATAAGGATAAGGATTAAAGTTACTTTAAAGGAATATAAGTATAGGCTTAGAACTGTCAGATCAAATATCTATAGTTCCAAGAGTATTTAAAAGATTGTTTTTGAACCAATAAGATAGAAATTAAGAACTCAAAATGAAGAATTAATTTATAAATTTATTTTTGATAAAAAAAATATTTAATTTGAGTTCGGGTTTAAGAACTAATAGTTTGAGATTAGCAAATGAACTCAAGTTTTACTGAGATTTAGGAATTGGTATTTTTGGTATAAATTGAATGTTTAGGAATCCTCTAAACATTTTTAGAACATGTTTAGGGATTTTAGGAATTTCAAATCTCAAAACCAACTTAATTATTAGCTAATTAAATTAAGCCAACTTGTCTGATTAAATCCTATAATTCATTTTATTCATTTAAATCTATCTAAGACCAATTTCTGTTTTAGGTGAAGATTTAGGGTATTTCAAATATGTTCTTTATACTATAACTATAGACCTATATTGATATTATGTCTATAAATGATTATTGTCACGACCTGCCAACCTAAGCTCCACCATAGCAGAGGGGGCTCCCTAGGCCTTCAGGCCATCTTGGGTAGGGATCATGATGCTAGGTACACAGGTCCTTCCAACACACCTTCAAGCACAACGAGGACACCAAAGGCACTGTGTAACGACTCGGAACTCTACCCATCGAGGTATTGTCCGCTTTGGTCTTACGCCGCACGGTTTTGTCCTTTTAGTGCCAGCGCTTCCCAAGGGTATACCCATTCTAGGATTGCTCTGTCCAAAGCATGCTTAACTTTGGAATTCTAACAAATTCCAAGCCATTATACGGAAAAAAAAAGGTGTCTTTATGATTAGAGTTTCACCATCTGTATTTGAGAAGTATTACATACTTCCCCACTTATAGAACTGACATCCCCATTAATTTCGTTGCACAGGTCCAAAACCACTACTCTGATACCATTTGTTACGGCCTGACATCCTAGGCTCCACTACAGTAGAGGGGGCGCCCTTAGGCCCTTAGGCCATCCTAGGTAGGGATCATGATGCCAGGTATACTGACCCTTCAAGCACATCCTCAAGCACAACTAGGACACCTGAGGCACTATGTAACGACTCAAAACTCTACCCCCCGAAGTATTATCCGCTTTAGCCACACACCACAAGGTTTTGTCCTTTTGGTGCCAGCGCTTTCTAGGAGGTCACCCATCTTGGGATTGCTCTGCCCAGTGAACAAAACTTTGGAGTTCTGACAAACTCCAAGCCATTACATTGAAAAGGAGTCTTTATTATTAGAGTTTTACCATCTATATTTGAGGGGTATTACAACTATATTGATAAATATATAACATTGTATTTGCTTCAATAGAGTGGAATGAAACTGGAAATGAATAATAATCCATTTATTTTATGATTTGAGTTATTTTTAGAAAATAAGTTGCATTTTCTAATAAATAACAATTCCTCTAATATTAACGAAAAAAAAAGGAATTCCTTATTTATTCCACATCATATAGGCTAAGCATTTCTTATAGTAAATTCTTTTACAAACCAAACAAGTAAATATTTTTTTTACAATAAGAAAAGGCAAAATGACAATTCTATCCTAGTAAACAATGTTACATAAATATGCTAAGTGACATTATATGTATCTATATCTTCTCATGTAATTTTATATTGATGTATATTAAAAATTGCTTTCTATAAAGTTTGTTATTATAAATTGTATTGAATTTTAACTACTTTTTTATGCTTTTGTAAAGATTGCATATAATATTGATCTGAATATATTATATTAAGTGTGTGTGTGTATGTATATATATGTATATATAGCATTTTAGTTAATATGCAGAGGAATATTAGTCCATAGATAAAAGTTATATATAGGTTGTTATATATATAAATACTGTTCTTTGTATATTCTATAATTACATTTTTTTTTTTTAAAGCCTAAATAACCATAGAAATAAATACTCACAAATAAACATTTAATTGATTGTTATGGCACTTGTGTATATTAATAAAGGGATTTAATATGAGGCATATGTGGTAATTAACATTATAGTACTTCATAAAGTTATACTATTTTACAAAACATTGTTTTTATAAAAGTGTGCTAAGACAATACATATAAACTATACACGTACATAATTATATATATATATATATATAATTATTTTTCCAGCAATCTATGACGATATGTTTTATGCTTAGGTAGTGATGTTATAACTATACTTCGAAAAAGTTTCCGTAATTGAATTACTTATGAAATATGTGTATATGAACAATGTTTTAAATACGAGCTATAGTTTGATATCTTTTAATACTCATTGTTACGACATTTTCATAAGTGTTATGTATTTATATATATAGGTTGTATCTAACGATATATCTTTTATACAGTCTATAATAACGTATTGTATTTAAAATTATATTTATCTTTGAGACGTTGTAAAAAATACATACATTCATATATATATATATATATATATATATGATGTTTATGAAAAACATTTTAAGTCTAAATCATTAACATATGCGCTTTGGTATATAGTGAACATTAATTTTGAAAAAACTATGAAAATGCTGTCACATAAAAAATATTCCAAAATTAAGTAAATTGAACTCTTATTTTCAAAAGACAAGTTTAGATTGTATTAAACCTATCTATTAAAAGACAAATTCATTAAAGTTGTTTCGAACTAGTCCCCTAGAGAGACGATTTTACACATGAATTCATCTCTTTAAGAGACAAGTTTATTATAATTACATTATATTCGTCTATTGAAGGGATGAGTTTGGAGAAAGAGTAGCCACATTTGAGAACGGATTGCAGAACTCGGTCGACTTCATAGTTGAAATTTCATTAGGAAGCGCGGGAGCATTTTCTTCATGACTTTTGTATAGCTAAGAATGCAACATGTGACACGATTGCAAATCACACAGTGTTTTGATGTTTGATGTGTTTTATGTAATTTTTATATCATTTGCCACATCATCGTCCTTTATACTACAAATACTCACTTTTCATGAAACCCTAGGACCATAAATTAACGATATACTGAATATAGTTTGAGAATAGGACTAAAAATAGCGAGGTTATACAATAAAGAGAATTTAGAGAGGGTTTTGTGGATTTTTGTGGACTTTAGCAAGTTTTAGGCTCTTAGACTTCAATGTTTCAATTCACTAAAGTATTACATTTTATTATTTTATCTCATTGTGATCTTCAATTACTTCTTTTAATTTTTTTATTTGTGCTTCCACATCCATGGAGGAATAGTTAATTTAGTTTAGTTCTTGTGGATTCTTAGATTGAATTCATGTAACTCCATTATGCTTAAATTGAACCAGTGTTGATTTCTTGAATTTAATATATTAAGCTTAATAGATCTTGAATTTGTCCAATGCATGAATGGATTCATGTCTGATTTCATTGAAATAGATCAAGAGATCATTTTATTAAATAGATCTAGGCTATTGATAAGGATTGCTCATAAATCTAGAGATAGAGTGGTGAAATCCTTCTGCAATTTAATTAATTAATAATTGAATTCTGATTCTTAATGTGGTTTTAAGTTGTTAATGGTTAGAAGGAGATTCCAATTGTTAAACCTAAGTTGAAGCATGACTTAAGTGCCTTGTGAATTGATATATCTTCATTTTCTTGTGCATGATGTGAAACTTGTTAGTTTAGGCTTAGTTTAGGTTATTATTTAGGTAAAACTCCATTGTTTTGGTAGGTTAGATAATTGTAAAAAAGTGAGTAGAAGTAATTATCAACTTTCTCTTAGAATATGACCTAAACGTTTTTATACTAATTCAATACATGCACTTGCAGTTTGATTGTAGTTTGGAAGAGAATTTAGAAAATACAAATATTTTAGAAATCGATCAACCACAAAACACCAAAAGTATATGTAATTCACTATCACTATTAAATAATATTGGAAAAACAATTATTTTGATGATAGGATGATAGTAGACACTAAGCTAAAAATTGCCAAAATCTAAATATGCAAAACTAAACTGCTAAAACTTTGTCAAAATCAAAAGTAAAAGCACTTGGCCTGTTATTATCTTGTTAGTAACATAAACATCTATCAAATATTATTTAATAGAGATACTAAATTGCACAAACTTTAAAATACAAGTATTAATTTGTCAAAATTTAAAGTTGAAACGCTAAATTTTCAAAAATCAAAAGTAGAGGCACTTAATTAATTACTATCCTAACACATAGAGATGGCTCAAAAGAGAGTCCATCCAACATACCATAACTATACACACATAATGAAATTAAGTCTATACACTATAACTAGCATTCCAGTACACAGGTCCTTATATTAAAAGGAAGCATATATAGAGAGTCTTTTACTCTAAGGTTGAACAAATTAGTCTATTTATTAGTTGGATAATCAAAACCCCAAACATCATCTCCATAATTCGCCACTAGGTCATAATCAGAAAGATAAAAAAACAAGAAGAGTGCTACCTAAACCTAAAGAAGAAGAGAATAGTGATTCGAAGCCTAATACAGTACTATCATAAGCACAAGCAACACATTCACATGCGGACATACAACTAATGCAACAATTGCTCATTTATAATCTTTTGATTAAGTTCACCAAACAACATAAAGATAACTTAGAATCTCAAACACACACATACTTATAGTACATACATATATGGTACTAAGTATTTTTCCAATATTCATGAGTCCAAAACCTATACATTCACATAATCATCTCTAAGCATGATTCTACTTAAAGATAGTATCACACAAGGATCATTGTGGTGCCGTATTGGCACCACCAATACTCTCGATCTATCAACCACAGCCAAGCACACACAATAAACAGATTTATAGCTGAGTGTTCATTTAGTCATTTTAAACTTGTATCTTAAACAAGCACAAGCACAAACATGATGATATGCGTACTTGTACAATCTTCTCAAAGTGTAATTAAAGCTATGAAATTTTTAAAGCCTAATATAAAAGTAATTAAAAGAGTTTTAGGATCATCGACTTATTGCACAATGATCTAGTATGCTTCTATCTACACTAACTTATGGTTATCACTTAGTTATTTAATATATAATTGGTATTTAATTTGGTTTTATCTTGATTTCATGGTTTAAAGTGTAAGCAAGCCTTAAAGAAAGAAGCTGAACATGTTTCACGAGTTTTAGAAAGAATTTTTATGAGTTTGGAGGAAGTTGCATTATGTGCACAACCCATACACTAGCTCACGCAAGGGTCGTGTATCAAACATGACCTATACATTAATTCGTGCTAGTGACATGTAGGTCACATGAGCTAAGCACAATTTACACACGAGCTCATACAAATGGTTGTGAGATTCATAGATGTATACACTGCCTATACACATGCTCATGTAAATGGTTGTGTGGGTTATAGAATATATATATATATATATATAGACCTATACACGGGCTCATGTAAATGGTCATGTGGGTTATAGAAGGTCTGCATGTCCTATACATTAGTTCATGCAAGGGGTTATGTACTGAACATGACCTATACAGTAGCTCGTGCTAGGGTTATATAGGTCATAGAAGCTAAGCACAATCTACACATAGGCTCATGCAAATGGTCGTGTTATTCACAAAATGTATACATGGGCTAGTGCACTAGTCGTACGGGTTTATAACACTACGTTTGTTTGTTTCTATCAAGCACGACCTATGCATGAGCTTGTATATTGATAGTGGTGAATTAGAAAAGTCATATTCATGATTTTTTTCTTTTATTATTAACCTGAAATGTTTTCAACCCTTCCATGTTGACACCCACCACTCCAAAATCATGTTTAAACAAGTATTTACATGTTCTTAATAGAACCAATACTTAAGATATCAAAATTACACCAAATCACCTTGCTTTCTTGTAACTTCTCAATATTTCTTTCTTTTAAAATTTCCTCATTCCCACTCTTTGAAATTTATCAAGAAATCTCTCTAACAACCCTTTTTTTTTTTCTCTATAAAATGTTGTTATCAACACCAAAATGCTAAGATTTTCTTGTGCATGTGTTTATCTTGTCGTAAATGGTAAAAAAAAAGAAGAAGAAACACTAATTACCACTAAATTTCGTTTAAAATACTTCAAGGATTGCAGGTAATAGCTGGGGAGAAAGGATAAGGGATTGTAGAACCTAAGGGTGAAAGAAAATAAAATGGGGCAGTTACTCTCCTAATTAAATATGTTACTTACCAATGTATCTTTTGATTTTTATTTGTTAGGAAAAAATTATACCTATTTTAAAAATCAAAATGACCTTTCTACCTTCTATATGATTTTATTGATTTAAGTATTTGATGTAAAATGACCTAAGTACATACTTATATTTACTTTATTCATTTTTTAGGAAAAAAAATAACCTATAAAGATTTCATTTTTAAATGTATATAATATGCTTTTTATAACTTGTTTTTCTTAAAATTACGTGAATTTTCATATTTCAATTCTCACATCTCAACCATTATTTTTATCATAATTATAAAATAGAAACAAATATGATACTTTTAAATAAATTTTCAAATGTTAGACTTAAAATAGATGCAAATAAAGACATTAATGAAAATGTAAAAATGAAAAGACAACCAAGATTCTTAAGGCTATTTCTATTTGTCTATAATTATATTAAAGTTTTAGAAATATCTCCTCATTTATTATTAACCACATATTTACTTATGGCATGTTTGGTACGTAGAAATAGACTAGAATGGAATCAAAATTTTGGCTTCCATTCTCTTTCTTAATGTTTGGAAGCATTTTTCGAAACTGGAATCATAATTCCTTGGAAGCAATGATTCTGGCTTCTAGGAGGAATTTGATTATGCCTAATCAAAAGTAAAGTCATGATTCCATTCCATCTATATATGTAGTTAATTAATTTTTTTATTATATTTTTATCATGTGCATATTTATTATCTACATTTAATATGAAGGGTATTTTTGAAATATCTTATTAAATAATCATTCAATTACATTACATTCCATTTCATTCCTTGAATGTATCTAAACATAGAAATGGATTTGTCATTCCATTATTTAATCCAGTCTATTCCAGAGGATTACAGGTACCAAATGTGATAGGGAGTACAATCATTCAATTCCCCTCTCAATCCATATAAAGTTAGTATTAGAGTGTTTTGTTGGATTCTAAGCACTTATCATCAATAATAATTCATGCATATTGCTATTTAGTACTTCATGTATTATCTTCTCCTAAATAATCTGTCTTCAACACGTCATTGTGAAACTAGTTCTATTTGTAATAAATATATATATATATATATATATATTAATCGGAATAACATCACTTTTAGTTAGTAAGAATAATTTAGAATGGAAAAGAACGAATAATGTATTTTATTATCTGTGTTATAAGAATATAACAAATACTTTACTTTTATGTTAATAATGTCTTTTATCATATGTCAATTAAACATACAATGTAATAAATATGTATTAACTACTACAATCTATTACATTTCTATTAAATTACAATTCAATAATTCTCCTATATTTCATGTGGTAAAGTCAATAAATAATAACAACAATTTTATTGAGAAATAATATTAGCAACTATAATATAAAATTAGATGTAATATGGTAGTTCCATAATTGTATATTATATAATAGCCAATTTGAATATGGAAAAACGTATTAAATATGAACAAAGAGAACATTGTAGGAAACAAGCATGATATAATAAAAATATAGGGGTTTTTTTCTATTCTTTTTACAATTTTGAAGAAAAGGGAATCAAACCTAACTCAATCGAGACTAGTACTTATACCACTTGACTGTAAGAGCCTTGGCATAAAAATATATAATAATATTTATAAATACTAACTAAGCCATACATAAGTTTGATCGGAAAAAATGATAAAAATTATAACCAATAAACAAGCTTGCATAACCAATAGATAGTAATTTGAAAATAATAATAATAATAATAATAATAATAATAAATAATAATAATAATAATAAAAAGCTTGTGCATGTCATTTGGATAACTTTTTTAACACATTATTTTTTTAATTAATTACTAAAATAAGACACTAATGAAAATAATTACCAGAATAGACCATTGAATTCACACTTAAGAGATGTTAATCTAGTTTACATAAGTCGAGCAGTTTACACATACGAATTAAGTTTATTCGCACGTTAGACATCCAAATATAATATGTGTATAATTCACACATTAGATATGCAAATGCTATGTTAGTGTAGTTCACACATTGTGTTAGTATGGTTCAATCGAGGAACCATGATGAATTTGGTGTCTTGAAGCGAAATCAAAGAACTTTAAACGAACACATGGTAGACAATATTGGATGCGGGGATTAGAGACTAGAGGAGATGGATTTGGAGGGTTTTGTCCAACTAGGTATCGTGGGTTTTTGAGTATTATAATGACTTTATTAATGAATCTTTTGAGGTAAGGCTTGAGTGAAGATGTCAATTTTTGATGGTGTAAGGGTTGTTTAATGTGGGAAAGAAGAGTTTTTAGCATTAGAAAGTTAGAAGAACTAATGTAGAGTGTGCTTGAACTGAGTGCATGTCGTATGAACTTAACTAAGGAGAAAACATGTTCTGAGGTTTAAGGAGCTCATGTTCAATCAGTCCAATTAAGGATGATACGCATGTTAGCGATGCAAATTACTTGAAGACTAGCACGTTAAACATGTGAATTTCTTCTTCTCTTAATTTACATTTTCTAATGGCAAATTTGATGGTCTATTTTGGCAAGTAGTTTGCCACATGTCCTATTTTGGTAATTATTTTTTTTAAAAGGGCCTAGACTGACTTTCACTCCTATTTGGATGTGTTCTTTTCCTCTTCTCCTAGTAAAAAGCCCTAGGAAAATTTGTATATATCTAGCCACCTCACCCTTTTCTAACAAAGCTTGTCATTTTCTTTCTTTTCCCACCTTACGTATATAGATTTCCTTCTCTTCTCTATTAAAAATAAGAAAGGAAAAAAAAAAAAAGATAACTTACATAATATCTCTTTTTTCTCTTCTTCAGTTATCTCAAAAGCTAAGCTTTACCTATCTTACTTCCAAATCTCATATTTCTCCTAATCTTCCACCAATTCATATTCCAAAAAAACCTAATTAAGCTCTTAACATCATGGACATGGCAAAGACACCCAAATTCGCATAGAAATCCTCTTAGTCTAGAGTGCTCAAGAATAAGAGCTACCTATCTTTACAAAGACCACAACTTCTTTTCATCTATCTTGATTTGACAACTCATGACACAACACTTCTGAATTAAAAACAATGAAGCTATGAACACACTCGACAAGCGATTTCTTCAATATTTAGCAGCAACCCTAGTATTGTTTTGATTAAAATCATATAGCTAAGGTGAACTAGATATTCCATTATTTATCGTAGGATGTGATATGGAGGAAAAGTGATGTTATTTAATGGGCAATGGGTTGAAAATACTTTATATAGCATAAACTATTATGAAAAGTTTTGGAGTGATTTTTTGTTATTTTCACTATGAAATTTTGCAGTCCAACAAGTAGCAATTTACATGGGTAATTTACCCATCTGATTGGTACTTCTTTCCAAATGGAAGTATGTGCAAGCTTATCCATCCAAACAGACAATTTACCCATCCGATAAGATAAGTTTAATTATGCAAAATTTTCCTCTGTGTAATTATTAACTTCTAATTCACTTATTCTTGCATAATTTATACATATTAAAAATATACAAAACCACTAAATATTAATAAAAGGGGAAACAATGTTGCAAACACTAGCCCAACTTTGGTAAAAGTTTAAAGTATGACATGTGTCCCCATGTGAAAAGAAAAAAAGAAGAAAAGGAAAAGGACCTTTTAGAATGATCATGTTGGCTCTAATTGATTGAAGTGCAATAGTTTATTTTTGTTTGCTTTGGAAAGTTCCATTTTTTTTTCTTCTTCTTCTTCTTTGTTGTGTGAGTTGTATACAACAATTGGAACCTAATCCTCTCACCCGTGGAACACGTTTCATGCTTAGATTTGCTGAAAGAGGTAAGTAAACAAGGGACAAATGTCATTGGTACCTAAAGTTACCAATTTGTACTATTAACTATCTAAATATTAAATGTGTCAATTTACTTCCCATAAACTTTTTAAGTTCATTTATAATATCTAGATGAGATAGTTACTTACAAAAGTGAGTAAAATTTAGGTAGATAATTGCAATATTTGGTAAAAAGGTAGTTAATTGAAAAAATAAGCAAATTTTAGATAGTAAATTGATACTTTTAAATATCAGATAGTTAATTACATATATTGACAATCAGGTACCAAATTTAGCATTCACCCTTAAACAAGCTGATGTTATATTATGTGTTATATGTAAAGGTATAAATGATCCAAGCCAATTAACAAACTATTTGAGCTCGACTCAATATTTACTTAAGTTTGATTCAAGAACAATTGAATTGAGTTCAAAATTGAGTTAAGGCTACTTAAGCAGTTTATTGAGCTAAGCTCTAGCTTTGTATTATTTATCTTGATTGATTCATGAGTCTAATCGAGCTCAAGTTATTTATAACTTTTTGTTGAGTTTGGATATTAATACTATTACGATAAGAATTAAAAACATTTTTGTTTAACAAATCAAGCTTTATCAAGTTGAACTCATGCTTGTGTATTGTGACATTAAACTAAGCTTAAGTTTAAGGTTTTAAGCGTGGTCAAGCTTGAGTTTTGAAATTTCAAGTTGAGTATGAGCTCAAACTCAGTATTGTACGTTGTACCATCTCAACTCAACTAGATTGCAACCTCAGTTACAAGTGGTAACAATGACACAAAGAGTTTCAATTGAGTATCGAATTTGAAAGTTTAGGTAGTACATTGAACTTCTAATCAAAATTCAGGTTATTGAACTTGTATGTTCAATGCAGCTTTTGATGAGACAATTAGTTACACAATTAACTATTCAATTATGTTAATCTACACTTAATTGGTTGAACAATGTGATGAACAATATGCTAGAAAATTATGTGTTTTGTATATATTGTGCTATGGAGATTATGCAAGATTTAGTAGGGAAAAATTCTTGAGCACAGCCTTAGTCACAGGTCTTGTTGAAGGCTCAACGAGTCCATACATTCAAGGCTTGACAAACTCAAGTCTTAAGCTCGATGAGATCAAAGATGCACAGCCTTGGTCGAGGGATAAATCCAAGGCACAACAAGTTAAGGTGCAATAAGGTCATGGGTAACAAGTTTGAATTCAAAGCTCGAAGAATCACAGACTTAGTTATGGCTCAAATATAAGGCGCGCCAAACTAAGGCACGACAAGTCCAAGAAATGAACGTTTAAGATACAAAGCTGATATGGCATAAAAGAGCCGGTACAAGCATTTAATTCTTGGTGTTTTAAGACGTTATCTCTAACAAAATTTAAATGTTTGAAGGTTATAAAAGAAGAAGTCTATATAAAGCAACTACTAGTTTTGAAAATAATGAATTCCTTTATCATGTCTACAGGTTAAACAAAGCTCATTATGGCCTCAAGCAAGTTCCTAGAGCTTAGTAGGAAATAATTAGTAGCTTTTTATTAAACAAAGGATTTTCTAGAGGAAAAATTGACATAATTCTTTTTATCAAAAATCATAAGTTAGAAACATTCATTGTACAAATCTATATGGATGACATTATATTTGGAGCTACAAATATGAGTCTTATAAATGAATTTGTTGAGTCTATGAAGAATGAATTTGAGATGGGCATGATAAGAGAACTTAATTATTTTCTAGGTCTTCAAATAAAGCAATATGAAAATGAGGCCTTCATAAATCAATCTAAATATACCAAAGAACTCTTGAAAAGGTTCAAAATGAATAATTGCAAAACAAGACCTACGCCTATGAGCACAAATGTAAAACTTGATAAAGATGAAAATGGAAAAAAATGTTTGTGAAAAGCTTTTATGGAAGCATGATAGGTAGTTTATTATGTTTAATAACTTCAATACCTAATATCATGTTCTTATTGTGTATATGTGCATGATTCCAATCTTTCCCAAAAGAATCACACTTGAATACAGTAAAATGCATACTCATGTATCTTGTAGGCACTATTGAAATTAGCTTGTAGTATCCAAAGTTTACTTCTTTCCATCTTGTTGGATACTCCGATGCTAACTTTGCCGGGTGAAAAGTATATTACAAAAGCACAAGTGACACATACCACTTTCTTGAAAACTCCCTAATATGTAACACTCAAAGAAAAAAAAAATCTAGTTGTACTTTCAATTGCCAAGCTTAATATATAGCCGTCGATAACTGTTGTTCGCAAGTTTTATGGATGAAACAAACTTTGCAGGATTATGGTTTAAAGTATGAAAATGTTCCGACTTGATGTGATAACACAAGTGCTATAAAATTAAATTAAAAATATTATCTAATACTGAAAGACCAAGCATATCAAAACTAAACATCATTTCATTAGAAATCATATCCTAAATAACGATATCAATTTGGAATTTGTTGATGCAAACAATCAGATTGCTAATATATTTACAAAACCCTTAAGTGAGAATTGTTTTTGCACTTTACTAGAGAATTGGGCATCATAAAGCAAGATGAGTGCTAAAATATCATGGAGCTAAGTTGATCCAAAAACTTAATCTTGTGATAAAAGAAACTATTAGATGTTTATATATGTTTCTATGATCTGCTTTGTCTGTAAAAATTTATGATATGTTATTTGTATGCATGTTCAAACCATATTTTTGCTAAAACTTGGTTTTGAATATTTGAATATGCTCAGTGATGCTTTTTAGACTTATTTGAATATTGTTTTAAACTTATTTATGTAAGCTTGAAAACATATTATGCAATTTTCTGACAGCAACTTGCATTAATTTATGATATGTGGATGCTTTTTCATGTCTAAAACCTTTTAAAACTTTTATATTGCTTGTGCATCTCTCCTTATGTGAAATGTTTTGAGTATGTCTTCTTATTTTTTATGAGTATAAAGGGGAGGATATGTTGTATGTATAATTAATATGCATGAAATATGTTTCTGATGAGTTCAAAAGGGGGAGAGAGAAAGAAATTTTGTGAATACAAAGGGGGAGAGAAATGTTAAAATATTGAATGGGGGGAGAGAAATGTTGTTTGATGAATACATAGAGGAGAGATATGTTTACTGCATAAATTAACATATTGAATAGTGCTTAATATTATTTATCCGTCCAAAAGGGGAGAAAAATGATGAATTAAGTGTAGCTTGTATTTTCCTATAACTAATAATCAAGTCTTCGAATCAATTTTTTTTTTTCAAATTCTTTGAAACCCATATGCTTATATGAGGCAGAGTATGCTTAATTAAAAAAGAGTTAATTGTGCATGATTACCTTCATAAAAAAGAGGGAGATTTTTGAACTTGTATGTTCGATATGGATTTTAATGAGTTAGTTAGTTGCACAATTAACTATCTAATTATGTTGGACTGCACTTAATTGGTTGAACAATGTGATGAAAAATATGCTAGAAAATATACGTGTTTTGTATGTATTTCTCTTTAGAGATTGTGAAGGATTTAGTAGGGAAAAATTCTTGAGCACGGCCTTGGTCGCAGGTCATGTTGAGGGCTCGACGACTTCATACATTTGAGGCATGATAAGCTTAAGTCTCAGGCTCGATAAGATCAGAGATGCACAGCCTTAGTCAAGGGGTAAATCCAAAGTGCGATAAGGTCGAGGCACAACAAGGTTAAGGCATGACAAGTTTGAACTCAAGGCTCAAATAATCTCAAACTTGGTCGAGGGTCAGAGATGAGGTACGACAAATTGAGGTGCGACAAGTCTAAGGCACAATAGTTTAAAAATACAAAGCCGATGTGGCATAAAACAATCATTATGCACATTTAATGCTTGATAATTTTAAGACATTATCTCTAACAGATATTTAAATATTTGAAGGTCATAAGTACATATTTCCTTGGAGATTCAAACATCAGCGTAGTGAAAAAGAAAAGAACTATGAAGTGCGAAATTTTTTTAGAAGTTTTTATTTGCAAATATACAAATAAGAAAAATCTTTCATTATCATTTACTCTTGTTCATTAATGTGAAAAAGCTACAAATAGAGAGAAAAACATTTTAGTGCTCTATTCTTGAGCATCTTATGAGAGAAGAAAATATTTTATTTATTGTGTGTTTTAAAGCAGTATACTGCTCAACTTAAGCGTGTGTGAGTGATGTGTTCCGATCTGAGTTTAACAATTAATATCCAATAATCCTTTCCTAATATCAGATCAACAAAAGGCAAGTGCACCTATCAATTGTAATATAGCAAAGGTTTATGGGTCGTATTCCTTGGGGCCCTGACAAGTACTACTACTCGCCCTCTTGTTATTATCTAGCGATCGAGTAGATTGGATTATCTAAATTTAATATATAATTAACAACTAAACTATATTAATTATACAGATTCACCAAAATATTATGCAAAACACAACTTTAATACAATTTAATTCACAATAAAGCAGGGTTACTCCATCATATCAACATGAACTACAATACAAATCATCCTTTTAAGTACTTATCTGCAGAGATTCTCAATTCATGGTTCTTATTCTCATAATAAACCAATTCTAATTCCGTTTGTATCTATTAAAATCTCTCTTAAATAGATAGACAAAGTAGAATTGCATTTAGATTATTCTAATTATCCTAAAATCTCCTTAAACATGCAGCAAATTTCCTAATAATATCTCTATTACTAGGAGTAATTTGTTCTAGTGATTTAAATCTACTCGATGGAATTGTTTCTCAACATTTTCCATCAAGATCTGATGTAGGATCATGTCGTGCACTACAATTTCCTGACTTTATTGAAGACCCATCACTAGAAATTCGTAATTAAAAAGATTAATAACAAATACATATACAATTCATGTTAATATGACTTCGTAACACCTTAATCACTATTCATGCATGCAGGGATACGAACACTAATATGGAACAAACATAACGATAATGAAATGCATATACAATAAGAATAAGATCAGAAAAGAAAATGAAAACCCCTTTGAATTATGATAACGTAGATGTTTGTACACACACGAACATTTGGATCCAATGTCTCTCTCTCGAGTTCTTCTTGGAATCCCAACTATACTTCCACTCACTCCTAGATTTTCTTCTTCTAATGTATATGATATCCTCTCAGAATGAATCCCCCCTCCTTTATATTCAATGGGTGTGGTGTCTAAAAACACGACTTTTACAAAAACAAACGACTTTTCTTTCTAGTGTTCAACAGTCATACTGTTTTAAGAACATGTAAGAAAATATTAATGACCAATTTCTTAAAGTCACGATCGTACAATGCACATTTTCTTTAACAATTTGCATCTTGTACGGGCGTACAAAAGGGAGTACTAAGTACTGGAATCATTCTTCAAGCGTGTACGGGCGTACAAGTTGAATCTCCTTCATTTTCCTTCCTCATCACTTCATGTACGGGCGTACAAGACCCCGTACTAGCCACTGTCCTCTTATTTTCTCCATTTTGATAATTGTACGATCGTACATCTGGACTCCTTTTGTGCTCCTTGCTCCTTTGCTTGAATTTGATTGGATTCTCCACATATTTCTTCCTTGTATTACAAATGTGTTCAAAATTGACCTGAAATATATATATATATATATATATACTAATTAAGTACCTAATCTGTTAAGAATCCCATCAATATACCATAAAATGACCCAATGTGCCATTTAAAATGATGATAAATTGTGCCTATCAGTATGTTTATGATTAATAAAGAGTGTGAAGTCCTCTGTTGGAGATAATTGGTGATTGTGGAGAATAAGAAGTAGATCGAACTCCAAGTTAAACCTAAGCTTAATTTTTCTATCCCTATCTCTTTTATTTTCCATATTATAATATGTTATTGTGATATCCACTGTAATTAAAGTTTAATTTGATATATTGCAAAAAAATTAATTATTTGTGCATTTTAGGTCAAAGACTCAATTCACCCTCCTCTTAAGTATTTTCTAGTGCATTTTCACATATAGTGTTTATGACATGGTATAATAAATCTAGGTTGTATAGCATTATCTTAAACCATAATACCAAATGTATATTCATTTGCTGGTTTAGATCCAACTCAATATATTTTGCTTAAGTTATGGGTAAATGTGGCGAATGGTACTTGAATTTTGACAAAATATGCAATTAGATACCTAAATGTTGAAATTGGTCAATTCAATAACTATACTTTAAAAATCAATTAATATAATGCCTGAAAGAACCTTTTGTGCATGCCAAAAATACCTTCATGATATTGGTTAGCATATATGAAAAGTAATTTTAGGTAGTAAATTGATCAATTTTAAAATTCAAGTACTTAATTATATATTTTGCCAAAATTTATATACCATTCACGGCAATAACTCTTAATAAAAACTTGAGTTAGGCAAAAGATATAATAAGTCATAGTAGGTATAAATTGACCTATAACTAATACCCTATGTGTAGTTAAAAAAAAAAAAAACTCTAATAACTATTCAGTCATTGGTTGTTGTGTTGCTTATATCTTGGTCATGCTAGATTATAGATAAGATAACCCTATATGAGTTCTCTAAGCCTTTGGAAGGGATAGACTCCTGAAATGATGGCATCATTAGATTTCTACACCATAATTATGGCTCAACAAGTAGTCAACATGGAGGAGTTTTGATTAGTTTGTGTCATTTAAACAAAGAAGAAATTGTACAAGAACTAATTGATGGTATGCGACATCAAATCCAATATCGTAGATGAATTGTATTCTTGATGTGACATCATGCACGATAAACTCAAGATTGGACTATTTATCATGTTGTTAGCAATGTTGAATAAGATCGTTCCCTACAAATATTTTGTTGGTTTCATTTAAATTTAACTAGTGTGATGGGGAGTTATGATCTATTCAAAGTATTGGGATATTAGGAATTGTTGTGTGTTTATGTTTGTTTATTGTATTAGACTTACATATATATGTTAATATGCGATTTGTGACATGTATTAGTATGTGATGCAATAGTTATGTATTGAGTTTCATACTTAACCATATAGCATATATTTATTTATTTATTGCTAAAATATGTACCCAATTCTACTTGTGCCATATTAAACTTCTTTATGACATATTCGCATAGTAACAAAATTGTATATATTAGTAAAGCCTTCATACATATGAGTACCTAAATAACACAAGTGTTAGGTATATCTAGATATACCGAAACTATTATTTAAACTACTGGAAGATTTGATATATGCAAAAAAAATTAAATTCTGAACTGGAAAAAAAAAATCAGAAAGTGTAAAGCTTTTAATTGCCTCTATCTCTATGTGCTCTACTCATAAAGCTTTTTAGAACTAGACAACGACCATCCCATCACAAATTCTCTTATGGTTAAAAAGGTAAGGCCAAGGCCTACATAAACAAGGTAAAAAAACTTAAAATTTTTCTATTTAGATCTTTACAACGTATAAGACAAAATGATGATACAAGCAATTTTGTATCACAAGATCATGGGCATAAGGTCCCTCCATTGACATAACGCTTGTCCATAGTGGGAAAACCATACTGCTTAGATAAGATAGGTAGACTTTGTTGATGTTAACATCTGTCTTAGTCTCTCAATCGTCTAAACAATCAACCTTCTTCTCCTCAATGCAACTTCCAACACAACTTCCTACTATTGTAACTGCTACTACTATTGCTGCTTACTACTACCACCACCATCATCATCACTACCACCATTTTGCTCCTTTGTAAAGTTTTCAACACAACTCTCTTATTATTGTAATTGTTGTTATTATTGTTGCTACTATTACTATTACTACTAACGACTAACTATGACTACTACTACCGTCCTCCTCCTCTATACAATTATACATTGTATTTAGTAATGAGAAAATCGATGGCAACCTATGGAAAGCAATGGAACAATGGAAATATGATGTTTGGTTATCTAAAATGACAATGGAAAATAAGGGAAATTAGTAGAAACCATTGAAAACTTTTTCACTTTAATATAATGAACTTTTTTTTTTCCATTTTGAAGAGAAAATAGAAGAATTGGTGAAAACAAAACAAAATGATCAAAATACCCCTTAAAAGCAAAGTTAAAAAAAAAAAATAAAGTAGGGATGTTTTAGTCAATGAAGTATTCCATTTTATCCCACTTCCTTCCTTTTTTAACTTATAAATCCAAATAAGAATTTGAAACGATATTTCCTTTCTACTCTTTTTTTTTATGTATTTTTTATATTTCTATCCTTGCTAAAATTTCCAAACATAATGTTAAATACAATTCATCTACTATTGCAACTATTGACACTACTTCTTTCAACTACTAAATTACTAACTACTACTACTCCCCTTATAATTGGTATCCAAATTATTACCACTCTATACAAACACGCTTGCATAATTGACAATATTGCTCTATAATGACCTCTAATTAATATCTTAACGAGTAACAAATATCTTGTTAGCCTCATCCCTAAAACCATATAATTTGAATTTGTAACACCTTTTCCTGCCAGGTCCACACTTCTAACCCATGTCGTTTTTACACTTCTACTTGCTCTTTTTTTTTTCCTCCCCTTAGCAAAATCTTTGGAGTTAGGGAAAGGAGAAGTAGAAAATCAAAACCTATTTTAATGTTTCTTTGTGTGTGTGTGTGTGTGTGAGTGAGAGAGAGAGAGAGAGAAAGAGAGAGAAATAATTTCTTCTAAAAAAATAAAAAACAAAGCAATTAAATTTATTAAGAAGAATATATTTCCAATTTTCATTTTTTTAATTGATTGAAAACATATTCCATATATAGAAACTTAACATTTTTGTACAAAATAATTTATGCTTTTAAAAAAGAAAGTTGTTTTTTGAACCTTTTATAATATATAATATTTTATTACACATTAAAGTATATTTTATATAAAATTAATTTCAAACACTATTTTCAACATTTTTTTACACAAAAAAAATCAAAATATGTTATTTTCTAGGAAGATATTTTTAATAGAAAATATTTTCTATTAACAATAGATTTTTTCTTAAAATAAATAAGGCTTAAATGTGTGAAGTTACCATAAATGCTTGGATATTTAAGTAGGCAAATTCTGGCCCACTTAGTTTAGTACCTTGAATTTGAAATGATGCCAACCATGTCATCAAGATGAAATGTCATTAGTGTAGCTATTGAATTATAGATGCACAGGAATACATTTAATTATTAAGTTTTCATAACTTTTGTATGTATTTTGAGATTGTAACAAGATACCAAATTAATAATTTAGTAGAAGATCTTTGACCTCATTTTAAGTAAAAAAGTATGGCTAGCTAAATGCATCATGCAATTTCAAAGCATTACTCTTTAAATACATCGAATTGTGTAGCAAAATCCTTAAACACAATTTAGTGCATCACAATATTCTTTATACTCCATAATACAATAATGTATTTAAGTAGGCTGTATGAAACTTATTTACAATCTGTTTTTAGAAATTATCAATTATCCTATGTTGAATTTCCAATTCACCGGTAGTAAATTTTACGTCCTACTCCATTCTCTATTTTTTATACTGAAATTAATCGTTTTGATCGCTTAACTTCAAGTGCTAAATGAGAAAAAATTTATATACAAACACATAACACAACGTGACATATAAAACACAACCATATCCTTAAAACTGTGTTTGAAACTATGAGAATATAATGAAATGAAAGGAAGGTTGAAAAAATGCAATCAATATTTGTGGTTGGATAATTTTGAAAGGTATAAATAAACTAACTTCAATGGAAATGAAATGAAATATGACCCATTCACTTTCTTTCCAAATTTAAGATGAAAGTGGAGGAATGAAGGGAAGTTAGTTGATCTTAATAAAATATTCTTTAAGATTTTGCGGGAAACAAGTTGAAAAAGGTAATTAAGTCATTTTCTTACTTTTTTTTTTAATAAACACTCATTTCCTTTTTTCACCAATTTTCTACAACCTTTCACCTTTTTGCAAATTTTGCAAAACATAGTGTAAGGCTTACCAAAACTTGCCTTGTAATTGGGTGCCATACTATCTTTTTTAAACTCACATTAGATCAATTTGAGCTTTTAACTAATATGGCATAAAACTTTTCATTAAATTGCAATAATTGTTTTTGAATTTCATATTAGCACTTAACAGATAAGGACACGGGTAAAAAGAGAAATATAACCAGGAAAATGAGGAAGAAACAAAAAAAAAAAAAAGAATTACCAAATTGTTATATTATAGAGGTCCAATGATGTATCTCAACAATTGTAATATAAAGAATATTTGGGAAGGAAAAAAAAAAGAGAAAAGAAGATTTGATCACACATATACAAAAAGTTATGGCAATAATAATAATAATAAAAAATAGAAAGCAATAATAAAAATTTGGAACTTACAACCTCGCAGGAAAGTTTCATGCAAGAGACAAGATATAATTGTTAGATATCATACTTTAAAGCTTCATTCATTAAATTTTATAAATCTATTTTTCATATGAAGATATTGAAGTAAACAAAATAATCAAAGAATATAAGTTAAATAAGGAGCTTGTATTTTATAAGTACTTAATATTGTATTAAATCTAATATTTTATTGTTAAATTTTATCTTTAAATTTTAGAAATGTTGAATTATTATACATACTTAAACTTTTATCTGTTATATTTACAAGTTCCATGATTCATAAATATACACATATATATATGATTAATAAAAAATGGTCAATCAAGAAATATAATTATAGATAAAAATTAAGAAATTTATAAAAAAAAATTTAGAGAGCACTAAATTATACGCTGTAATCATTATTATTGTTTTGAGTTTTGAACTTGCTTTTGATCATATGAGTATGCTTACAATGCACTTATTTGTTTTTGTTCGATTTACCCCTTTATATTTGAAATCTTGAATTTTAACCTCATGATCTTCAAAAAAATGTGCATTTATACATCAAAATAATGAAAATTACACATTTCTAAAGGGGTGGTGCATGATCCCAAAGATAAAGGCGTTGAGTACACATGATGTATGTAATGCCCTAAAGGTATTACAACCTGTCACGTGTCCTTACTAGGGAAGAACACACTAATGCTATGATCCCATTAACATAAAACATCTTCGATAGCTCACATATAAGAGTAATTCAAAATATTTGTATCATAACAAAAATTTCATAGCAACTAGGTTGGCTTAAATCAAATGCTAACATACAATTCATCTTAAAAATAAAACTTTAAACATCATAAAATATATAAACAAAGATCAAACTCCAATAGTTATCATAAGTTCTTCAACTTTTACTATCATCAACGCTTGATTTCTAATAGTCAGCAGGAAAGTCAAACCCTACAGGATCATCACTTGCTCCTAAAAAATGAAAAAGTGAGTATGAAGGCCCAATATGTCAAACCCCAAACACATATGTATGAGTAAACAACATGCAAATTCACATGTGTCATCATATACAATAATCATAGATTAATATATTTACTTAGCTAGGCAAACAACACAGTTTAGAATCATTAGCCACAAGTCCTAAACCCGGAGTAATACATGACTCTATAAAAACAACTAGTATAGAAAATAATAATATATACATATATTGGAGTTGGGTACTCCTCACACACTCTAGGTACCATACTCGTACCAATCTAGACTTCCTAGACTATTGGAATTATCTCTGTGTACAACTCTACTTGGGACAACGTCACACATAGATTATTATTGCGTCATCCTAGTAGCAACAGTCCTCCTAATCGACTAAACCCAGCCAGAGACAAGCAACAAACTCAATTAAAGTCGAATAGCATCATGTCAATTTATAAGTATTAAGTCTACAATCACAAATGACAAACAAGGTAAGGACATACCTAAAATAACTTTAGGAACGGAAACCCTTCACCAAAAACACTTGATCACAGTCAAATACTCATTCAAAATATATTTTTACAAAATAATCATAATTCGATTATCAACTAAACCTTAAGAACTGCAAACCCTAAATCCAAAAGAATTATAATTTCTAGATTCATACACACCTTTCTCCTTTTGATTGTAAAACCACAGAATCTCCAAAAGAATAGGGTTTCTCTAAAAACTATGACTCCCTTTAATAACAATTAAGTAATTTTAGAAAAGATCACACTTCCAGATCACCAAAAAGATTAAAAGGGATCAACTTACCTATTTCTTGATTCTTCTTTCTCCTTGATTTTAGAATACAAAATCTCCAGCAAGAAACTTAGGATTTTCTCCAAAACTCCCAAAAACTCCCTTCGAAATCAAAAGACGACTTTAAGAAGAGATCATTCCTTTAGATTGCTGAAGAATTGAAAAATCAACTTACCTAGATATTGAATCTTGATCTCCCTTGATGCTAGATCATGATTAGAGAGGTTTTTTGGGTTTTCTATTGCTCAAGATGGTTTTGGAGAAAAAGGAATAGGGCTAAATTTATATAAAAACATGGAAATCCTTTCAAATTTCGAATAAGAAGGCTAGCAACATAAGAATATAGGTTGGCGGCTTAACACTCAACAGACGAATCTATGGTCGTAATGATCGACACCAACACCGATGGCGTACAGGTTAAGGGCTGCGACGTATCATTGAAGGCCGGTAGCCTAAGGGGCCGGCTTTGAGGTTTCTCTACTTGTCCTTCTTGGATGATTCTTACTTGTTAAATCATATATCTATCATACATCAACAATTCATTCTTATTAGGATAGACCATAAAACCCTCTTATTTGTCAACAAATGACACTTTTGCCCTTCATTATAAATTATTTATTTATATATTACATCCCTTCCCCCTCCCTCCTCCACCCAAAAAAAAACTTTCGTTCTTGAAAGTTACCTGAATCATTGAAAAGCTTAGGATACTTTGTCCTCATCTCCTCCTCTAGTTTTCAAGTAGCTTCTTGTTCAGATTGATTAGTCCATTTCACTTTTCACATGTTTGATCACCCGCCTTCTCAAAATTTGCTCTTTGGTATCAACAATTCTTACTGCTTTTCAACTATGGAGTGATTCGATTGTACTTCCAGCGATTCCAAAGCTACTATCTGTTCAGGAACCTTCATATACTTTCTCAACATACACACATGGAACACGTTGTGTACTCCATCCAAACTAGGTACTAAAGTTAATCTATAAGCTGCATCACCTATTCTTTCCAAAATTTCATAAGGTCCCACTTATCTAGGGTTTAACTTGCCCCTCGAACGAAATATGACAACACCTTTGGTTCGTGAAATCTTAAGTAGAATATGTTCCCCCACTTGAAATTCTAGAGGTCTTCTCCTTTTGTCTGCATAACTTTTATGATGGCTTTGAGTTGCTTGCAACTTTTATCTAACTGCTTTGACCTTATCAATTGCATCCTATACCAGTTTTGTTCCCAAAATCTGCCTATCACCTACTTTATCCCAGTCAATCAACAATCGATATTTTCTACCATACAAGGCTTCATAAGGTAGCATCCCAAGCAACACTTGATAGCTGTTATTGTAAGCAAACTCTACTAAAAGCAAGTGCTCATCCCATCTACCTTTAAAATGTAAAATGCAGGCTCTCAATGTCTTCAAGGATTTGGATAGTCTGTTTCGATTGCCTATTTGTCTGAGGGTGTTAGGCAATGCTAAAAATCACTTTAGTGCCTAAAGCTTCGTGCAGGCTTTTCTAAAATCTTCTAACAAATCTGGTATCTCTGTCTGATATGATGGTCACTAGTATTCTATGTAACCTCATTATCCTCTTGATATACAACTTTGCTAAACGATCCAATTTGTACCTCGTTTTAATGGGTATAAAGCGTGCTACCTTCTTAAGTATGTCCACAATTACCCATATCGAATCAAACTTTTCCCTTATTTTAGGTAGAGTCGTAACAAAATCCATAGTTATGTGTTTCCACTTCTATTGAGGTATAGATAAAGACTAGTTTACCTACTGGACTCTTGTGCTCAATATTGATCAATTGACAAGTGTAGCACTTGGATACATATTCTGCAGTCTCTTTCTTCATGTTGTTCTACCAATACAATTTCTTTAGATCATGATACATCTTGTTTCCTCCTTGATGGATAGAATAATTAGAATAATGTGCCTCTTTAAGTAACTCCTTCTTAAGTTCTCCTTGTTCTGGCACACATAACCTTTCTTTATATCTCAGGACACCTTCTCATTAATATGAAATTAAGCTGCTTTGCGTATTTCCATTCTCTTCTTTACCTCATGTATACCTGGATCATTCACTTGTGCTGCTTTGATCCTTTCTATAATTATAAGATGAATCTGCAAGTTTACTGGTCTTGCACCTATTTGTCTGGTCATTATCTCCAATTTAACCTTTCTCATATCATCCATTAGATGATGTTCAAAGGTGATCAAAGTTACAAGATTCTCAACTTGCTTTCTACTCAAGGCATCTACTACTACATTCACCTTTTAAGGATGGTACCGAATATCCACATCATAGTTTTTTATTAGCTCCAACCATATCCGTTGCCTCATATTCAGCTCCTTCTAGGTAAAGATATACTTGAAGCTTTTGTGGTTTGTATATATTTTACATTTCTCCCTATATAGATAATGCCTCCACAACTTCAAGGCATGAACCACTACAGTTAATTCTATATCATGTGTAGGGTAATTCTTTTCGTAGGGCTTTAGCTGTCTAGAAGCATATGCTATCACTCTTCTTCCTTGCATCAACATACAACCTAACCCTTACGTGGATGCGTCGCTATAGATAGCATACTCCTCACTATTCACTAGTAAGGCTAATACCAGGGTAGATACTCGTTTTTCCTTCAATTGTTTGAAGCTGTTCTCACAGTTCTCATCCTATACAAACTTTATCCCTTTTTGTGTCAATCTGGTTGAATGACTTGCAATCTTGGAAAAGTCTTCCACAATTCTTTTGTAGTAGTCCGCCATTCATAGAAAACTTCTAATTTTTGACACACTTTTACGTGTTAGTCATTCTACTATTACCTTCACTTTCTCAGGATCCACCGAAATCCTATTTCCATCAATAATGTATCTTAAGAAAGATACTTGCTCTAACTAGAACTCACACTTCGTGAACTTGACATATAACTTTTCATCCTGTAATCTGTTCAGAAATTACCCCATATGCTCTTCATGTTCTTCATTGGTTTTAGAGTACACCAAAACATCATGTATAAAGACTATGACAAACAGATCTAAATAATCCCTGAAGACTTTGTTCATAAGGTCCATAAAGATGGCTAGTGGATTTGTAAAACCAAACGACATGACCATAAACTCATAATGTCCGTATTTGGTCCTGAAGGTTGTCTTTTGTATGTCTTTTGCTCTAGCCCGGAGTTGGTGATATCCTGATATAAGATCAATCTTTGAAAATACTTTTACTCCTGCCAACTGGTCAAACATATCATCTATTCTTGGTAGAGGGAATTTATTCTTGATAATCACTTGGTTCATCTTTCTATAGTCTATACGTATTCTCATGCTACAATCTTTTTTCTTCACAAACAGAATTGGAGCTCCCTAAGGTGACACACTGAGTTTAATCAACTTCTTCATGAGCAAATCTTCTAACTGAACTTTGAGCTCTACAAGTTCTGTTAGAGCCATGTGATATGGTATCTTAGATATAGATAAAGAACCTAGCACCAAATCAATATAGAACTCTACTTCTCTTTCTGCTAGCAATCTTGGTAAATCTTGTGGAAAAACATTAGGATATTCACATACAACCGATATCCGTGCAAAGTTTATCCTTTGTTCACTTTTTATCATCATAGCTGCCATTACTAATGTTGACCTTTCCCATAACTCATATGTAGGTAGAGCTGGAGGTCTTTGCACTTTAAGCTTATGTACAAACTGGTCCCCATCTAGTAGACTAAACTCCATTACCAAGTTATGGCAATCAATCATAACATGGTACTTCACTAACCATTTTACTCCTAGAGTTATATCAAAGTCTACCATATCCACAATTATTATATCTACAAGTAGATATCTATCCTCTATCTCTATATCTACATCTCTACAAATCTGGTTCATCAGAACTCCACTCCCTAAATGTGTGTTTACAAACAAGTATTCAGGCATACATTCAACACACACACACCACATACAGATATAAATGACTCAGAGATGCATGAAAAACTTGCACTAGTACCAAAGAGAACATAAACACTATGTAGGAGTATAGAAAGCATATGATGTCCACACTAGATGCATCCCTATGTTGGAGGGCATAAACTTTAGCTGGTGCTCTTTGTCCTTAACTACCCTGAGATCGACCTATCTGAACTCTTGGAACCACTTTCCTTCCAGGCTCTTTGTAGTCTATGGCCTTATGTCCTTATTGCCTACACTTGAAATAAAACACTTGTGGGATAACTTTCTCTGTGCAGAATCTATGGTTGTGCCCAACCTTGCCACATGAGAAGCAAGCATTCTCAGGCCACTTACAGCCTTTGAGATCATGGGGTCTATAGCATTTGATACATTTTCTCTCTGTACCTTGAACTGCAGATTTAACTTGTTGTATGATCGGTCTCTTTCCTTATCTTGGGTAAGAACACTAGGTATCAAAAGGTAAAGCAACCTAAAAGGATCAAAACACTATATAAGACTACTAAAGATCAACAATATTAACTAGATAAGCAACCCTAACTATTTGCTACCTTACTCATCATTACTCATCGTCCTAAGGAGTTCATAACTTAGATATAATAAGATTCATAACATAAGCTCTAATACCACGTAAGCTGTAACGTCCTAAACTGAAGGCATTATAACCCATAACGTGTCCTTGCTAGAGAAGAACACGTTAATGCTATGATTCCACTAAACCACAAATAACATAAAACTTCTTCCATAGCTCACAAATAAGGGTACTTCAAAATATTTGTATCATAACAAAAACTTCATTGCAACTAGGTTGGCTTAATCAACGCCAATATACAATTCATCTTAAAAATAATACTTTAAACATCATGAAACATATAAACAAAGATTAAACTCCAGTAGTTATCATAAGTTCTTCAACTTTTACTATTCTTAACGCTTGATTTCAGATAGTCAACATGAAAGTCAGGTCCCCTATCATCCTTCGCATAGTCTACATAAACATCATATCTAGATAGATCGAATACTACAGGATCATCATATGTTCCTGAAAGATAATAAAGTGAGCATAAAGGCTCAATACACAAGCCACAAACATATGTGTATGAGCAAACAATATGCAAATTCACATGCGTCATCATATGCAACAATCATAGATAATTATCTTCAATTAGCCAGGTAAACAATACAATTTAGAACCATTAGCCACAAGTCCTCAACCCGGAGTAATACATAACTCTATAAAAACAACCAGTATAGAAAAATAATAATATATATGCATATATTGGTGTTGGGTACTCCTCACATATCATGGGTGTCATACTCGTACCACTCTTAGATTACCAGGATCATCTCTATGCACGACTTCACTCGGGATAACGTCATCTCATCAGGACATTGTCCTAGTAGCAATGGTCCTCTTGATCCACTAGATCCAGCTAGAGACAAGCTGCAAACTCAATTAAAATTCGAATAGTATTATTCCCATTTACAAATACTAAGTCTAGAATCACAAACATAAAACAAGGTAAGGATGTACCTAAAATAACTTTAGGAACAGAAACCCTAACTTCACCAAAAACACCTGATCACGATCAAATACTCATTCAAAATATGTTTTTACAAAATAATCATAATTCTATTATCAACTAAACCCTAAGAACTATAAAGCCAAAATCCAAAAGAATTACAATTCCTAGATTCGTACACACCTTTCTCCTTTTGATTGTAAAACCATAAATCTCCAAAAGAACAGGATTTCTCCAAAAACTCCTTTAAAAACTATGACTTCCTTCAATAACAATCAAGCAATTTAAAAAAAAGGTCACACTTTCATATCACCAAAAAGATAAAAAAGGATCAACTTACCTATTCTTGATTCTTCTTCCTCCTTGATTTTAGAATACGAAATCTCCAACAAGAAACTTGGGGTTTTCTCCAAAACTCCTCCAAAAAACTCCCTTCAAAACCAAAAAAAGACTTTAGGAAGAGATCATTCATTTAGATCATTGAAGAATTGAAAAACTAACTTACCTAGATCTTGAATCTTGATCTCCCTTGATGCAAAGATCACAATTAGAGTGGTTTTGAAGGTTTTCTATTGCTCATAAATGGTTTTGGAGAAGAAGGAATAGGGCTAGATTTATATAAAAACATGAAAATCCTTTCAAATTTCGAATAGGAAGGCTGACACAAACGCTAGCAGGCTATAATTTACATTAGCGGGTTAATACTCAACAAATGAATCTGTGGTCGTGATGGCCGGCATCAACGCTGGCGACGTATAGGTCAAGGCTGGCGGCATATCATTAAAGGCCGGTGGCCTAAGGAGTTGACTTTGTGTTTTTTCTATTGGTCCTTCTTAGATGATTCTCACTTGTTAAATCATATATCTGTCATACATCAACAATTCATTCTTATTAGGATGGACCATAAAACCCTTTTATTTTTTCAACAAATGATACTTTTGCCCTTCATTTTAAATTGTTTATTTATATATTACAACTTAACATGAAGGTATGTATTTGCAAATTATTATACTACATAGATGCAATATGTCTTTGCATTTATCTTTTAATATTTATATATTTTTCTTAGTAATTATTGGTTATATATATTTTTTTGTTGTTCATATATATATTTTCATAAGTCATAACATTGTAGGTTATATTAAAATCAAATCTATGATAAATACATTTGAGGTCAAATTCTATTTACAATAATCTTATAATCTTGGTATTTTTTATAAGTTATTTGTCACTTCTCATAAAAATATTCAATAGGAAAATTATAAGCATTATAAAGTTAAATGCTGATTAAACTTACCTCATAATGATACCAAATACATAATATATTGATAAATAAATAAATGAACCATTTTATATGATTCTGTAAGAAAATACAATTTTTCATATTATAGTTATTATTTATAAGAAATAATAAACAAGTATCTTTACAAAAACCTATAAATAACTTGGACATATCCCATATATTGTAATTTCTATTTTGTTAGCCTAATAATTACTTTTATTTTCTTTCTTTTTAGTCTAAAGATTACTATGATATAATATATATAATTCCACAATTACTCCATTTCTCTTAATGATATAGATGGAAATCTAATATTAGAATAAATAAATTTAATCTTATTTGACTATTTTATTAAAACAAAAATTTTAAGATTGTTTTTTTTTTAAATTACAAATGCACCCCTTATCTTACTTTATGTGTTATTAGTCCCTTTCTTCCAAAATCCACCCACCTAATTATTTAAAAATATACATTTTTATTATTTTAGCAATTTCAATGCATATTTAAAAAAGCAGGTTTAAGGATTTAAATGTATGATTTTAAAAATAAGTGGATAAGATACATATCAAGTGAGAGTATATTTGTAATTTTATTTTAATTTATTAGCAAAATATGATAAGTTTTTAAAAAATTGAAATTTCAAGATATATAAAAATCTAGTCATCTTAGATATACTCTAATCCATCAAGTTACCTGCAATTCTACTTTCATTAAAAAAACATTCTTTTACACCTATTCCCTATTCATTAAAAACAAAAGTTACAAGACAAGTGTCTGAAATAATAACAAACTAGAAAATTGTTCAAAGTTCTAGAGGCAGCTGGAATGTGGATTCGGACTACCCCATCCATAAAAGGAAAAACAACAAATCAAAAGTACAAATGAGATTTTCATTAAGAAGGTGACGCCATTGAATTGGAAGAAACAGAAAATTTGGAGGAATTGGAAAGAAAAATGTCAGCTTATAGATGGAAGAGCTTCTACGAGGATGAAGATCGCCCCGAAAAGCCTCGCCGTTACGGCGTCACCGAGATCAGAAGTCCTCACTACTCCTTCTTCAACCACGATCTCCTCCAGGTCCACTCTCTCTCTCTTTTTCTCTCTTTCCATGATTGTTCATGTTTGTCGAATGATTATTTGAACTTATAGGTATTCTCTGTCTCTGTGTCGTTCTTCTGGATTATTCTTGCAGAATTGATGACTTTAGTCGTTAGGTCTTGAGAAGCACTTTGGAGAAAGTCAGGAAAACGTTTCCTGCTGAACCGATGAAACATGTGTGTAAAAAGAACGAGAAAGTTGAATTTGAATATGCTTGGTATTGTTTTAGTGCGAGTGTGGTCTCATGAAGAGAGGGATTTCAACTTAGGGTGAAGATTGTGTGATTGAATTCGAATTGGTAATCATTAGCATTACCTATTTGAGGTTTAATATCCTCTTGCTCGTACGTGTGCAGTTGCTTTGCAATGTCTTTGATAATTCTTTTATTTTCTTGATCAGGGAGGTTAATTTGAGGTTGCAGTGTAATTTTCTGATAGGAGAGTTAAGAATGATATTCTCAAAGTGTTTGTGTTCTGTAATTCAGATCATGATGCATTTAAATTTTCCTTACGGGGCTAGGGTTTGCAGGCCTTTCTACCCTGCCCCGTGCTGTGCTGTCGATATAAATTGGGGAATTATTACTTTCAACGAAAAGAAATTTTCTATATCTGTCCAGGAAAAAGGGAAGAATTAGAACTCTTTTGGCCAAACTATGATTTGGATTGTTTTTTCATTGAGCAATGACATATTTCTGAAAAACTTGCAGGATATATTTGAGTCCACAGGAGAGTTTGTCGATGGGTTGAAGTTTGCTGGAGGTTCATTTAGTCTAATGCCAAAGTCATTCATCAAAGAGGTGACTGCCCTAGCCCATGATCATGATGTATATGTCAGCACAGGCGATTGGGCTGAACACCTAATACGCCAAGGTCCATCAGCTTTTAAGGAATATATTGAGGTAATTCTTTGCTAAATACCAAATATTCTTTCCGTTGAAAGACTTCTTTTGCATGCACTGGAACCAACCGTCTATCTCCTTTTGCTTATTTATTAGGAGTGTCAGCAACTGGGGTTTGATACAATTGAACTGAATGCTGGATCCCTCGAAATCCCTGAAGAAACTTTGTTACGATTTGTACGGATGATTAAAAGTGGTGGTCTTAAAGCCAAGCCTCAGTTTGCAGTGAAGTTCAACAAGTCTGATATTCCAAAAGACAGTAACAGAGCCTATGGGGCACATGTAGTCCCGGAACCCCGCAGTTCTGGTATGTAGTAGGTAATCCTTCAATCAATGTGTACAGTATCTAGCTGCCGTATGGTAATCTGAGTGTGAACTACTTGTCCAGTTCTGTGATGTCCTGAAAAGCCAGATGTTATTGGTTCATGCACTATCAGTAGGACATGCAGGTCCTTCTGTCATCTAATAAGAAGCCTAAATTGTGTGTGAGACTTAAATAATCAAATGATCTCACAAATCTTCCTTTGTTAGCAATGTTAACAGTAAGACTCTGGTGGCTGCATATTCTGTGTCTAATACTTTTGCATGGCACTTTGTCCCACTCATCTGAGAAACTAGGTGACAACTGTCATTATTGAAGTGGCATATAGAAATTCATAGTCACTGTTGAAGGAGGCATTCCAGGAGCTTTATGCTTAGCATCTTCAATTTAGTGGATCACCATTGTTGTCTTAAAGTTAAAGCTATTGATGAACATAAGCAATAACTTCTGATTGATTCTATATTTTTAATGCTTTGAGGCGGTTGCCTAAGACATGAAAGTGCAGAGAAACATTTTCTTTCCTTCTCTTTCAGCAATTTATTACTCATTACATCATAATGGGGTTTATTAAACACAATTACATGTAATATATACCAATCAATATTATACCAATTTTTTTAGTGCACGATCCTAACTTCCTGATAAGTATAGACTTCCTTCATTTCTTTGAGCTTTCAATATGAAAGGGTCTTGTTGGAAAATATTATAGACATAGAGCTTTTGCTGCCAGATATAGCTTAGGTGCTTAAAGCTGGCAAGCCCTAAGGAGAGATCCTGAATCTGTTCTTTTCTTTTGAAGATGAATATATCTACTACCAGAACTTGCCAACAATTAGGGAACCAGTGATGAAATGACGGACCTGCTTCTTTATATCACGTGCATCTCTACTTCTGTAGTGGAACCGCTCAATTGACTAGTCACCTTCACTGGCTTTGCTTCTACAGAATACATTGAAGATGTTGATCTTTTAATCCGAAGGGCAGAGAGGTGCCTAGAAGCTGGGGCAGATATCATAATGATTGATGCTGAAGATGTTTGCAAACAGGTTGACTCTGTTCGTGCTGACATAATAGCAAAACTTGTTGGACGCCTAGGTCTTGAGAAGACCATGTTTGAGGCATCAGATGCTGGAACTTCGGAGTGGTTCATCAGACGCTATGGTCCAAGGGTAAGGAAAAGTTTAGTCGTTTTTCCTATAATTTTACCAAATTGTATAAAAAAATTCGATGTTTGTAATGGGCTATTAAATAAACTGTGTTTCAGGTCAACCTCTTTGTTGAACATTCTCAAGTCACGGATGTGGAGTGTCTTCGGGGGCGGAACCTTGGTAAAAACCATGCATCTGTTCTTGGTTCTTCTTATTTCTTAATGTAGATTGAACATCAAAAGATAAGTGTGTAGAAGGTCCGTTTCTCTGATGTTGTATCTGGACTTCATGCTGAAAGCGTAATGTAATCATGTTGCTGTGGACAATAACCTATCAAAATAAGATTGCATTGCTATTACTTTGGTAAGCGTTGAGTTCTGTGAAGGTACTTCCAATCTTAATATGGAATCCTGCTGCTTATGAGACTAAGACATGTTCTCCTATTACTGCTTTTGCTACCGTGTTTGCCAAACTTTCTAATTTATGGTCGTGCTTTCTTTGTAATTATGCTAGAAAGTTTTGAGTCCATCCGTTAATATGATTTTTGAATCTACGACACTTTTCTGCTCTATATGTAAGTTATTACGCGTATTTTTCTGTTTCTTGTATATAAATGTAATGTCTGAGTTTTGACGCTAGTAATAACGGTTTTTACTATCAATATAGGAGGGACAATAGACGACATTCAAGTTTAAAATCCTGTCACAGTTAAACAGCCCTTTCTTCAGTTTCTTCTGAAACTTGTAGGACCAGATCTGAAAAGATAGAAATACCATGTCTAAACTGGGATCTGTTCCTTTTTCATTGTCATCAGTAGCTTTTTCATCCGAACTACATGAATATAGTGGTTGAGACAACCAACGGTATCGCTCGCTAGATGTTTGTAGTCTTCATTGTGCAGATTGCAACAAGCAAAATACAAAAGACGGACCAAACTTTAGTAGAAGAACAGGTGCTCTATTGATTACCCTTGATTGCACAAAACACATACGAGATTTTGACTGATCCTGTTATGAATACATTCACGTTAGTTGCTAATGAGTTTATACGAATTCTTCGTAAGATGTTTCTGTTTTGATTGACAATTCAATCTACAAAAAAGCTTTTACACCCCACTATTATTTCTTATTTCTTTTTCTTTTTCTTTTTTCTTTTTTATCACCTTGTGATAAATCGATCTGACACTATAATTTCTACTCCTTTCACGGGGTCATGCGAGTCTGGATTAAGTTTTCTTTGTTATTTTTTATTTATTTTTATTTTTATTTCTTTTCCCTCCTTTATAATCAAATGTCCAATTGGATCCACGTTCTATGAGCATTATTTTTATCCATAACATCCCAAAATTTAAGGTCAAAGGGTTTAGGAGATAAATGACTCTGGGAAAGAGAAGAACCTTGTAAATATGGTAACCAAGGAACATTATCCTTTTGAGTAAGAAGGCTGTCAATTAACCAGTATTATTTTTCTATCATCCAAAAAATAATTTTCTTCCTTCTTGTACAAACGCTTGTACCAGCAACAATTTAGTTGCATAGTTCCTAATCATATCAACAGTAATATTCCAACTGGATAGACAAGATTCGGATCCCTCTCCTTGTTATAAGGGGAAAAAAATTCATGAGTAAATAGCAATGATCGTTATATATGTTTTACTTGCACTAAATCTCTATATCTTTTAAAGTCAAGAATCTGTACACGTTCAAAACATGTTTTCCAATCTTACAGGATAACTTTGTTTTTGATAGAAAATAACAAAAATTTAAAATTTTTAAAAAATTGAATGATGTATAATAAAATATTCATAAACTATATGTATTATAGAGAATTGTACAATTCTTGTATATTTGAGTATAGGTACAAACTACCTTATATAAGCAAAAATACAAAAAAAAAAAAAAAAAAACTCCAAATTACTTGACTCTAGGAACTAATTAGGATACAAAATATGTATAGCTGAAAAAAACATTTACAGCTATAGTTACATTGTTAGAAAAGGAAAGATTTTCAAATATAATATTGGAAATTAAAGAAAATCAACTACAACATTATTTTTATCAAATATGTCATTAGTGGTGTGATTTCCTATACTCCCTCTCAAGCTAGTGAGTGGATATCTTCCATTCTCAGCTTGTAATTAATGTCTTGGAATCTTGTAGCCGATAATCTCTTTGTAAATACATCTACTAATTGTTCATTGGAGGGTACATATGGTGTAGTGATTAATCCACTATCCAATTTTTCTTTTTATAATGTGTCTATCTAAATCTATGTGCTTTGTTCGATCATGTTGAATTACATTATGTGCAATGTCAATTGCAGATTTATGGTCACAATATAACCGCATGGCTTCGTCATTCTTGATCCTCATGTCTTCTAAAATTATTTTTAGCCACAACAGCTTATAGATGCCATGTGCCATGGCTCTAAACTCTGCCTTTGCATTAGATTTTACAACCATTGGTTGTTTTTTTACTCCTCCAAGCAACCGAATTTCCCTCAAGACATATGCAATACCCTATGGTATGATTGAGGAGAAGCATAAATGACAAGGAGTGCACAGAAAAGATGGTCGTATGTGGTAACTATATTTAAGTGCGGAAGGTAGTTTTCTAGAGCCACCGGCCTCTCTCGAGTACATGGGGTAAGTAGTTCTAGTTGAACTTGTTATCATAGACTTTAAACAACTAGATTCTATGTTTGGATAGTTTGTACCATCTTCAGATGGTGAAATTTGCTGTAAATTTTTCTATGGAGAAGAAGGGTTTTACTGCCTAGATTGGGTTGGAAACCAAATAATTACTTGCTACTAGGATAAAGATTGAAACTGATGTGTCTATTTCATTTTGATCGTTTTGTTTCCTCATCTTAGATTTAAACTTAGATCCATTTTTTCTTAAGTCATTTGAATTTATGGTATGATTTTTTTTTTTCAAGATTGTGGCAGGGATGAAGATCGTGAGATTATGTATGATGTCGAATGTGCTCAAAGTTTACTTGCTTCTCCTGCTTCTGTTGAGTTAGTCAAGTTCATTTATTTCTGTATATAAATAAATATTTTATATTGAAGGGCAAATATTTCATTTAATAGAAAATAAGAAGGTTTTATGGTCAATCCTAATGCTTAATTAATTTTTATCGGTTTTTGTTTTGTTGGTTATCAATTGCGTAAATGAAGATGAAGAGACATCATTAAAAATAAAGAGACATCATTAAAGATGAGGAGACGTTATTAAAGATAAAGAGCCGTAAGTATGAAAGATGAAAAGACGTTATGAAAGATGAAGAGTCGTCATTATTAAAAATAAAGAGATGTCACTAAAGATAAAGAGATGTTACTAAAGATGAAGAGACGTCATTATTAAATATGAAGAGACGTTACTAAAGATGAAGAGACATTATTAAATAGTTATTCCTTGTCTTCTATATAAACTAAGCTTCCCCATTCTCCAAAATCATTCCTAAACCTAGCAAATCCTCTCTACAAGTCTACTAATGTCCATTGGAGTTAGAGGAGATCAAAGATTTTGGATCGGGTAAGCAAATCTAAACAAGATCCATTAAGATTATAATAATTGATGATTGTTTTCCTCAAATCTCTTTTCGTTTTAAAGGAGCTTTTGTTGGAGAAAACCCTAGTTATGTGCAAGATCTGATCTTTTGGTGGTTAACAAAGGGTTTAAGGATCTACTCACGGTAAGTTTATCTTTACAAACCTAAATCTATCATAATATGTAATTTTGATGATACATGTCTGTTTTTACTAATTTGCAAAATTAGGGTTTTTGGAGTGAAATCTATTTTATTGGAATTTTTGGGAAATTGATCAAGTGAGAAGGTGTTATTTTGGAGTTTCCTTAAAAGGTTAAGGTTTTGGAGAAATTAGATATGTTAGATTTTGGTTTCATGTTAAAGTTTTTAATTGTTTATGTTCATATTATATTATCAGAAGATTTAGAGATTGTGGGTTGTTGTTAAAGGATATTATAGTTTTAGAGATTTGTTCCTAAAATTGAAAAGGTACGCCCATTCCTTAATTGTTGTATGTGCTTGCAGGTTTAGTATTCTGTTTGTTGTGTTGTAGGAACAGATTAATAATCAATCTAAATCTATTTGGATAATTAACTTGTCTGCTAGGTGTGTATGGCTATGACTAGTAAAGACCTGATAGACAGTGATACTGGTGTTGCACCCTGATGATCTTTGTGTGGTGTTGTTCTCGGAGGAGTTACACTTAGAGATGATTCTGGTAGATTTAGGTGATTTGGTAATATGGCCACTAGTGTTTAGGGAGTACCCATTCACCAATATATGTATATAATTATCTATTTTCAAAGAGTTAGTTGATTTCTCATGGGGTTTGAGTTACTCCAGGTTTGAGACTAATGTACAATAGTTCTAAACTGTGTCGTTTTGCTAACTTAACAAAAATAATAATTTGATTGTTTGCATTAGATTAAGTTGCATTTGATAGTATGCATATGTATTTGTTTTGTGAATTGGTGTACTGGGTGTTCTGCTCATTCCTTTCATTTTCAAATATAGCTGAAGATGGCATAGTATATGATATATCTGAATATAATATGTACATAGATCAAGGCGATGGCGATAGTGGTCCAGACTACCATGCTGAGGAATAGATTCAAATACAGGATTTAGAGAAAAGAATTTTTAGATCTTTTGCAAAATTTAAAATAACGTTAAAGATTTTATATTTTCTGAAAGACTTTGGATTTTTATGTTTTTGAATATCTTTTAAGGATCTGAAGGATTATTAGGTAATAAGTGGAGTTATAATTATCTTGAATTTGGTTGGCCTAGGTTTAAGCCAACTTTGTTATATTAAACAGGATTTTTTTTTTTATTTATATATTATACAGGTTTTGAACCTTCTGATGTACCCTTTGAGAGAGTTTATGGAGATTATATTATATGTCTTTATATTGTGGATAAGATTGTTATAGCCTTTGTGTGTCCTATCAAGAGAGGATACATGGCGGGTTGTAATTGCCAACAGATTAGAGCGTTACAATTTCAGTCCAGTTCTTTGGATGAGCCAATCCATAGTTCTCATTCCTCGTTCTTTATGGTGAGACTGAACTTGTTTTGGTCAAACCATTTGACATTGGTTTAATGCTAATTGCATCAAAACTTTTGCAAAAAGTTTAATTAGATGATGGAATTTGGTTTTGAATAATTCAATACTTGAAATAAATTTTCATGTATATTTCTCCTGTCTAAAGAATGGTTTTGAACAATTTAAAAAAATATATGTAAAAACTTACTTCAGGTACCAAATTATTCAAAAAAAATTTTCGAGTACTTGATTAAACTTTTGCATACCAAGTTATTTAAAACTAAATTTCATGTACCTGATTAAATATTTTGCAAAAACTCATAAACCATTTTTGATATTATCATTTGAGCATTTATTGCAGTCTTACGGTTACAAGTAGTTACTAGTTAAGCAAACAAACTATAACGAGCTTGCATAATCTGCATTTGTAAAAGCTTCCAAAACAATCTGGTTTCCTCTTTTGAATAGGATTCCACATTTAAGAGTTGACTTTAGATAACTTAAATTTTTTTCAACTGCTTGCATGTGTGCCTGATGTGGGTAATGCATAAAACGACTCACTATCCCTACTACATAAGCTATGTCAGGCCTAGTATGAGCCAAATATATTAATCATCCCACAATTCTTTGGTATCAACTCTTCTTTACCTCAACTCCATCACCTTGTCCACCCAATTTATGATTTTGCTCAATTGGAATGTTTGTTGGTCTACATCCAAGCTTTCCAGTTTCCCTTAGCAAATCTAATTTGTGCTTCCTCTAAGATATAAAGACCTGTTGCTTTGAGTAGGTTACTTCTATCCCAAGGAAGTACCTTAACCTTCCCAAATATTTAATTTTAAATTCTCTAGCTCGATGCTCCTTGAGATTCCTTTATTCATCAATATCATCCCCAGTGATAATTATATCATCTACATATACACGAAGTGCAGTAAGTTGACCTTTATGTGAATGTTTGAAAAATACTGTATGGTCACCTTGGTTTTGCTTGTAACCCATTTGTAACGTTGCTTTTATGAATCTTCCAAACCATGCACGTGGTAACTATTTCTAGCCATAAAGTGCTTTTTTTCAGCTTACATACTTTGTTCTAGCCAAATTGTTCTCTGATTCCAGGTGGGAATTCCATATATACTTTTTCTTTTAGGTCATCATGTAGAAAAGCATTCTTCATATCAAATTGCTGCAAATTCCAATTTAGGTTAGCTGGAAGAGAAAGAAGGACCCTTACAGTATACTAGGAAGAAAGTTTCCTAGTAGTCAACCCCATATGTTTGTGTATATCCCTTAGCCACTGATCTCGCTTTATATCACTCTAAAGTACCATCCGCATTATACTTTAAGGTATATACCCATTTGCATCCAAGTGTCTTCATCTTGAGAGGACGATCAACTATTTCCCATGTTCCATTTTTTTTTCTAAAGCACTCATCTCTTCCTTCATCGCACCTATCTAATTCCTATCTCGTAATGCTTCCTAAAATTTCTCTGGAATCCTAATTGAATTAAGGGTTGTGAGAAAATTTTTGTGCTGATGGGAAACACGATCAGATGAAATAAAATGGTTAACAAATATTGAGTACATTTATGCGTACCCTTTCTCAAGGCATTTTGCATTGAAACATCCTTATGTTTTCTTGTGTTGACCAACCTATATTGCTTAAGAACCCCTTGCTGAAATAATGAATTAGAAGAATCAATAGAATATAAAGGTTGACTTTGTTGAAAAGGTGTTGTATCTATTTTATCAAGAGTAATAAGTGCATTAAGTGTATGAGGGGCTGTTGTATCAAGAACTATTGGACTAGTTGGATTAGAGGTTGTTGTATTTAGTGTGTTAGGATGTGTATCATGTTAAATAGTCGCTACATCATATCGAACAGCTGTATTAGGTGTATCCAGGGTTGTTACATTAGGTGTATTAGCTTTTAGATCATGTGGGACATGGGCTATATTGGTTTGAACATCAAGCCAAAATAAGTTTTCTTCTTCAAATAATTTCTCCCTCTGAAGTTGAGACTCTGGAGTAGAGTAGTAAGCTTCATTTTCATGAAAAATGACATATATAGAAACAACAAATTTCGTATTAAGAGGATGGTAACAATGGTAACCCTTTTGTGTATTAGAGTATCCTAAAAGGATATGTTCAAAGATTGAGGTTGAACTTAGTACGATGGTTCTTGTGAATGTGGACATAAGCAGTACATCCAAAAATTTTATAAGGTAAAGTGTTTGTTACAATTGATGGAAAAAATTGATGGTACTTGAGATTTTTCTTTAAGTAGAAACAACCAAGTCACACGAGTATAATCATCGATAAACACAATGAACCATCTTGCAAGATTCACATTAGAAATTTTTGAAGATCCTCACACATCAGAATGGATCAAATCAAAAGGTAATATTGATTTAATTGATGAAGATGCAAAAGATTGCCTTTGATGTTTTGCGAGAATGCAATCATCATAATGGAAATTAGAGATGGAAATTCCTTGAAATAATGAAGGAAACATTATTTTAAGATAGTTAAAAGATAGATGACCTAAATGTCAATGATGAGTGTAAATTTGAGATTCTTTATAACTAGGGGACTCTGCAAGTTAAGCCTTAGCAATAGTCAAGTTGTTTATTTCATCAACAATTTAAAGTCCATTTTGAGCTTTAGCAGCTCCAATCATCTTCCCCGAAGTTCGGTCCTAAGAAACATAATGGGTACAAAGAAAGTTATAGAACAATTAAGATCTTTAGTTAACAGATAGATTGATAGAAAATTGGTTGTTAACTTAGGAATGTGAAGCACATTCTTAAGTTGGAAGGAGGGATTAATGTTGTTGTTGCCTTACCTTAGGACAGGAATCGTCGATCCATTTGCTACTATAATCATATGATTATTAGAGTTGGGAATGTATGATAGAAAATTAGTAAGAGTATTAGTCATCTGGTTTGTAGCACCAAAATCCACAACCCAAGAATTAGAATTGATTTTTCGAATAGCATTAAAGGACGAGGAATTGTAATACATACCATTTTGAGCTAGAGAACAAGTACTAGAGGATTTGGATAAGGAGTCCAATGAGCCTTTAAGGCGGTTAATGTCCTCCTTACTTAATTCAACATCTGCATCGTTAACTGGAGGTAGCTTATTTTGTTTGGCAGTGACATTAGCACCATAATTCTCTTCCCTTTTTGGTGCATCAACCACATATCGAATAGAGACATTCGGCCTTCCACTTCTAAAATTCTTGAATCCATCGATATGGTTGAGAACATTTTCCTTTCCATGGGTTTGAAACAATTTTCTTTTGTGTGGCACGATCTTTTACAATATGTGCACCATGAATCTTCTTGGTTTATGATAGTTGACATTTAAAAAAAAAAAAATTTGATTAGCAATGAAGGCCAAGAAAAATGTCACTTAATTTGCAAAAGAAAAAGCACGATTCCCAAGATTAGAATTGCTCTGATACCATGTAGATAATTATATAATTCTTGTATATTTGAGTATAAGTACAAACAGTCTTATACAAGCTAAAATACAAAAAAGGAAAAACTCCTAATTACTTGATTCTAGGAACTCATTAGGATACAAAATACGTATAGCTAGAAAAAATATTTACATCTCTAATTACAATACTAGAAAAGGAAAAATTTCTAAATATTATATTGGAAATTAAAGAGAAATCAAATTTGACATTATTTTGGTCAAATCTATCATTGATGGCGTGATTTCATATATATATATATATATTGGAGTGTTTTTTTTCCATATATATATATATATATTTTTTTTTTTTCTGAAATGTAATTTGAACAATTTTATCTAGACCAGAAAAAGGCCATCGTAGATTTTGAAATCATGTACAGTTAATGACAAAAATAAAACATGGGTCAAGCAAATAACGGTCTCCATCCAATGTAATGACCCAAAATGACTAATATTATAATATACATCATATAAACTTGGTTAGTTTTTAGTCAGCACCTAACCTTGAATAACCTCAAATATTTTAAATGCAGGAAGATTTTTTCATCTGTCTCTTAAATATTAGTTCATATATATTTCCATGAGCTCTCCGTAATTGACGAGTGACTTGACAAGGCAGTCACATTTTTTTGTCCAGTACATCTTATAATTTTTTAGTAGTCGTGAAATTCTGTGGTTGCCACTAATTTTGCTGAAACTGGTTTAGTCATTATTCAACAATTCATATCATATCCAATCATAATTGAATAATTAAATTAGTTAATATTTTAATTACTACGGAATCATTGAAGCTTCCTTAATAATAAGGCGTTGATGATTTTTTTCAACTTTTAATATGTTTTTTTATCAAAAATTCTATAGTCTTGTCATTTTTTTAGCTAGATGCTGGGCCATTTAATTATTTAATGACTTAAATTTATACCTAATTATGATTACAATATTTAATATATATTAATTGCTATATTTTTTTTATATGAACTATAATTTCACCTTTCCATACCTGTTAGAACCTTTTCCAATCATTACTAGTTTCCAAATCTATCACTAAATATATTGCTGAAAGACTATAGATTGCTGTGATTTGAAATTATATGCACATTTTTTAAAGTTATAGAGAGGAAAAGTCACATACGAAGAGTTTAACTTTAAGGTTCTATCTAATCCGATCAATTTACCAAGAGATGTGTATACAATTTACCGAAATATATTTTTATCATATAAACTTATTTTTACTGTACCACATTGTCCTAACATTGCCATATATAAACCTTCTAATAAATGCAATCAAGAAACCAACATTAATTAGAATATGCAATTTGCCAAATAATAAACACAATCCACACTTTCCTCCATACTATACAATCATACGACATGCAGTCATAGAAGTTTCAATCCAATCAAACGAAAAAACGAAAAACAGAAAAATGCCAGCAGTTTGGTTTTTATTGAAGAAATCATTGGTGGATTGCAACTGCAAGTCAGAGTCCACAGATGCGAACAACCCAAAATCCAAAAGCCTAAACTCAATAATCACGAAGCATGGAAGATGTGGTTGTTCAAAATCCATATCTAATCTCAGAGATGTTGTACAATATGGAAGTAGCAAAAGACCATCCAAAAAAGGGCCTGTTTGTAGCCCCAGATCGATATCCAGCAGTGAATTCGCCAACCCCATTACCCATGAGGTTGTGTTCAATAACTCAGCTTGCGAGATTAAGATAATGGGAATTCGAAGCAGAGGAGGTAGCAACAACAACAATATAATGATGGCATCAGGAGGAGGTGGTGGTGTTGCAACTTTTGTTGGTACACTTAGGCCAGGAACTCCTGGTCCTAGAGGTCAATACATCCTACCAAGTTATCACAATTCGCATAAGTTAAGTACTAGGATAGAGAATGGTGGGTTAGCTACTTTTGGGGGTGGTAGCCCAGCTTTCCAGAAGTCAAGAAAAATTGAGAGTCCTGGTGTTCATGGTACTGTTTCATCTGCTCCTATGTGTCAGAAGTGTGGAGAACAGTTTAAGAAGTTGGATGCTGTTGAAGCTCATCATCTCGCGAAGCATGCTGGTGATTCTAATACCCTTTTGATTTTTCCGTTCGATATGTTTTTATGGTACAGCGATTGCTGGGTTTTCGTTTTACATGTTTCGTATATTCCTCTTATCTGTATGCAGATTTCGAAAGCTTATGCAGAAAATGCGTTTATTTTCAAGTTAGGACAAAACTTACTATTAATTCGTGCTCGAATTTGATACTTCTAGTGTTAAATTTTTGTTTTTTCATTGATTTAACATTATTATATTGTGTTGATTTTATATATTTGTGGTGATAAATCTGCTATCCATTGTATTTGAAGCAGATTGAGTTGCAATTTTGAATAGTTCTTGACATCGTACTCTACAAATTTAGGTGGACTGTTTCTTTTACCTAAATGATGTCGTGTTTTGAGCACCAGTCTTGCTGATGAAAGTTTGGTCTGCAGTTACTGAATTAACAGAAGGAGACTCCTCTCGAAAAATAGTAGAAATCATCTGCCAAACAAGCTGGTTAAAGCCAGAAAACAGGAGTGTACAGATTCAGAAGGTCCTGAAAGTTCACAACATGCAAAGAACCATTGCACGCTTCGAAGAATACCGCGAAATGGTTAAGATAAGAGCCAGCAAGCTAACCAAAAAGCATCCCCGCTGCTTGGCAGATGGCAATGAACTACTAAGATTCTATGGCACGACGGTTGCTTGTGCTCTTGGCACCGATTCTACCGGCCTATGCTCGTCCGATATATGCGGTGTGTGCAAGATTCTAAGGCATGATTTTCCTTCCAAGAAGGAATGGAATGGGAGCAGTGGCATTTTCACTACTTCTACTTGTATAAGAGCTTTTGAATCCCTTAAAGTTGAACTTGATGGAGATGATTTGTTCATTCGAAAGGCGCTCGTCGTATGCAGAGTCATTGCTGGGAGAGTGCATAAACCTGCGGAGAATTCCCAGGAAAGGGTAATTCAATCTGGATTCGACTCTTTAGCAGGAAAGATTGGGCGGTTCTCAATCATTGAAGAGCTTTATTTGCTCAGTCCGAAAGCTCTTTTACCTTGTTTTGTGGTAATATGCAAGTCCTGAAGGAGGAGGCGGCTTGAACTCCCGTTGCTATAGCTTCGTAGTTAGTCATGTAAAATTGTTCTTGTTTCTTTCCACAGTGATTATAGTTCCTCTCAATTGTTTTTTATTTTGCATTACAATGTGTAATTTATATAAGTTTAGCTATTTTTCTAGGTAGATAAAATCCTTGTGTAATATAAAAACATGGTGTTTCATATATAAAAAGAATGAACATGTAAAGATATAATCATCTATCTAAATATATGAATTTGCTAAATAAGATGTGATTTGATATATTAATTTGTATTCTGTACATAATATAAGAGTCAAATCAATGATAATGGCTTAAGATTTGATTAAATTAATTTAGGAAAACATGGACACCAATTAATTCAAAGTTGGATCAACTGAATAAGTGAATAAAGTTTTATGATGTGGCATCAATTAATTATAGGGAAAGCAATGACCTTTTGCTTTTAAATTTTTGAACGATTCCCCGATCAATAATATCATATAAAAATTTATAATTTATAATAATTATTAGGAGATACCATAAAACGTTGCATAACAATATAAAACCGATGTTGTTGACTATTAAAATCTAGAGTTTATTTCTAAATAATTTGATCGTAGGATCCTATCGTGTCAGAATTCTTGACCATAACAATGAATTAGGCCGATCTAAAGCAAATAAAAAATAAATTACAAAGTAATAGCATAAAAAAAAAATGCACAATAGCGAGAGAGGCTCAGGTTGAGACAAAGTGCCCTAGGTTTAAGGACAATATGCTGGCATTTGTCTATCCATATCCACTAGGAATTGAAGGGAGTTTCTTTCATGGCAGCGACTTCCCATGTGCCATTTTGCGTCAGCAATTTAATACTCCGACTGAGCATTTTCAGGACCATTTTGCTGAGCTGACAGCTGAGTTGTGATATTGATGTAAAACCAATTTTATATTCTCATAATTCCCTGCCACCTGAATGTTCTCCTGTGCCCATAAGGTCCTTCGAATTTCATGTCTAGAAATTACTGTTTGGAAAACCCGCGCAACAGAAATAATAAATAATTATTAGGTGGATAAATTGATAAATGATATATGAGTAAAGTAATTAAAATAAAATAAATGGTTTCAGAAAATTTTTAATATGGTTTACTTTTTGTATAGGTTATGTCTATGGGATCAATTCCAAAAATTTTTTAAACTATACAAATAATAAACTTACAAGAAAAATACTTTCCTAGAAAATTATTCTAAAGATACAATACAAATAATTGAAATAAACTCAAAATAGTAACACACAAGTGTTTCTCAAATACCCTAAAGTGACCACATTATTTGTCACTCTCTAAAAATTATATCTCTCTCTCACAAAATAAATCTCCTCAAAGAAAACTTTGTTTTGACTAGTCTCATCATAAAATCACATACAACTCACTTGATAGGGATGATTTAATTCTCTAGGTGGAATTGCCTATTTGTAGGCCAAAATTTTTTGCTAGTTATGTTGTCAAAAGTTGGTTAAAAATCTAAATATAAATCTTTAAAGGCCAATTTGCTCCTCACATTTAATAAAGTTGGTTAAAATCGACTGGAGTTTCATGCAAATTCTTGAGAATTCTTGTGAATTCTCTAGTGGTTATTTTACGTAATCAACCTAGCTATGTCATCTCTCCTCTTTATTATTATTATTTTTTTTTAATATGGCCCCATGTGTCACAGTCCTAGACTTTTCGCTAGCACAATGGAACCATGTAGCGCTTACTGTCCCACCTGAGTAGTAGTAAGCAAGCCTAACGCAGCAATATTCGGTTAACGATCAATCTCAATATCTGTAAGCAACACACGTAGGCAACAGTAAGTAACCAACAATAAATAAAAAAGGGACGCGAGCAAGAATCAATCTGAAAATGTATCACACTTTATTAATCTCATGTACATGCAACAGTAAAGTGTGTGTGGGGGTTTGTGTAAACTGGGATATCATTGACTGTGGACAGTCAATCGGTGAGTAAAAGCTTCTATCCAGAAGAGTACTCACACCCCCACAAAGAGCTTTATTAGCTTTTGTGGTTCTTGCAGGAGGAGATATTAAAATTGGTGAGGATGCGACACCAAAATTAAAATAAGTAAATAAAAATAATTTACAATAATCCCCCCATCTACTCTTAATATACAAGCGATCGTCACACCCTCCCTCACTTAATCTATTGACGTCCTCGGCAAGGTGTGCTGGAGGTTGATCCTAAGGCTTGAGTCTTCCTTGCTTTGACTGCTCTCCTCTCAGCATGAGGCATAAGATCTTCTTCCATCTCCCAGCTGTTGTCTTCTTCTCCACGATCTTTCCACTTCACTATGTATTCAGTATGTACTGCTCCAGTGGTTGGATCTTTGACACTTCGTTCAGCAAGGATGTCTTCGACGGCTTCTCTAACGTTGAAGTTGAACTTGACATTCAGCCGCTTTGACTCATTACGCTTTGGGTCTTCCATGTCAGAGTAATAGGGCTTCAAAACACTTACATGAAAGACAGGATGAAATTTCAACCCTTTAAGAGGCTCCAGTTTGTAGGCGATTTTTCCAATCTTGACGATGATAGGAACTGGACCAACATACTTCTACATAAGTCTTTTGTCTTTATGCTTCAATGGTCTGATCTAGTCTGGAAAAAGCCTGATGAGGACTTGATCTCCAACATTGAATTCTCTGGGTCTTCGCTTCTCATCTGCCCATTTCTTCATGCGTTTGGAAGCTCTTTCAAGATAGACTTTGGCAACTTCAGATTTTTGCTTCCAATCCTTTACAAACATATAAGCCTTTGGGCATTTTCCTGTATACGGCGCTGCCACTGTGTGGGGTAACAGTGGTTGCTGACCCATAATAATTTTCATAGGGCTTTTGTTAGAGGAAGAGCTCCGCTGGATGTTGAAACAAAATTGGGCAATATCCAGCAAATCAACCCAATTCGTCTAGTTGGCAGCAACAAAGTGCCGCAAATACTCCTCCAGCATCCCATTAAACCGCTCTGTCTATTGGTCACTCTGAGGATGGTGGCTGGAGGACATACTGAGTTTGGACCCTAAAATGCTGAACAATTTGGTCCAGAACTTCCCTGTGAATTTGGCATCCCGATCACTCACAATGTTTTGAGGCACACCCCAAAACTTTACAACATGCTTGAAGAAAAGCTGGGCAGTCTCTGTAGCATTCGAACTCTTTATGGTTGGAATGAAGGTGGCATACTTTAAAAACCTGTCTACCATAACAAAGATGGATGAGAGTTCATCTACTTTAGGTAAGCAAGTGATGAAATCCATGGAGACACTCTCCCATGGACGAGAAGGCACCGGAAGAGGTTCCAATAACCCTGCAGGTTTCTGCCTCTCGATTTTGTCCTGCTGACAAGTTAAACACGTTCTGGTGTAGTTCATCTTCATCACATCTTCCTTCATATCCGAGCAGTAATAACCCTGCTTCAACAAGCTCATCATCCTCTGCCATCTAGGATGACCAGCCCACAATGTATCATGGCACTCCCTCATGAGCGCCCTCCTCAAGTTCCTCACCTTGGGAACATACAGGCGTCGACCTTTGGTATAAATCAAATCACCTTCAACCCAAAATCTGCGAGTCTTACCCTCCTCAATCAACTGCTTCAAATTCTTACCAACAGGTCTTGGCCCAAGTGTTCTTTAATCTGCTCTCGGATAGTAACAGACTGTTGGGCTATCTCGACCAAATAGGCCAAATCTACTCTTCTACTCAAAGCATCTGCCACCTGATTTGTACGCCCACTGCGATACACAATCTCCGTATCAAACTCTGTAAGGAATTCCTGCCATCTCGCCTGCTTGGCTAACAGTTTCGATTGAGTAAGAATATGGCTGGTAGCAGAATTATCAGTTCTCACAAGGAACTTCGACCCCAATAAGTAATGCTTCCGCGTTCTGAGGTAGTGCACAATACTAACAGCTCCTTCTCCTGTGCTGAGTATCTGCGCTCGGTAGGGTTCAACTTCCGACTCTCATATGCCACTAAATGGCCTTCCTGGATCAACACTCCCCCTAAGGCGATATCAGAGGCATCCATATGGACTTCAAAAGGTTTGGAGATGTCAGGTAAGGCAAGGACCGGCTCCTCTGTCACAACTCGCTTCAACTCTTCGAAGGTAGCCTGACACTCCTCATTCCAAGACCATCATTGGTCCTTCTTCAAAAGATCTGTAAGGGGAGCAACCCTCCTAGAATACCCCTCTACAAACCGCCGGTAATAATTGGCAAGTCCAAGAAATGAGCGTAGCTCAGTGACACTTCTTGGAACAGGCCACTCTCGAATAGCATCTACCTTGGCTCTATCCATCCTGATGTGCCCTTCTTCAACCACATGCCCAAGAAAGTTGATGCACTTTTGGGCAAAAGCACATTTCTCACGCTTTACGTACAAATGGTTTTCCCTCAACTTCTGAAATACCATCTGCAAGTGTTTCACATGGTCCGCCAACGTCCTGCTATACACGACAATGTCGTCTAGATAGACAACCACAAATTTATCCAGATAATCACAAAAAACATTATTCATTAAAGTACAAAAAGTTGCAGCAGCATTAGTGAGACCAAATGGCATCACCAGGAATTCGTAAGCCCCATAACGAGTTACACAAGTAGTTTTGGGCTTATCTCCCTCAGCAATGCGGACTTGATGATAGCCTGAGCGAAGATCCAATTTAGTGAAGTATTTGGCACCACTCAGTTGATTAAACAAATTGGCAATAAGAGGAATGGGATAATGGTTTCTCACTGTAAGTTTGTTGAGAGCCCAATAATCAATACACAATCTCAAACTCCCATCATACTTCTTCTGAAATAAAACAGGAGCCCCGTATGGTGCTTTCGATAGACGAATGAAACCCGCCTCTAACAACTCATCAAGCTGCTTTCTCAATTCTGCTAGTTCTGGAGGCGACATTCTATATGGAGCCTTGGCAGGTGGCTTGGCCCCTGGGATCAGCTCAATCTCATGATCTACTGGCCTTCTTGGAGGTAACTCCTTCGGGAGCTTGTCAAGCATAATGGAACCATACTCCTTCAGGACACTCTGATTTACCCTCGGAATCTCAGCATTCCCTCCATCCTCCTTTTCTGTCAAGACAGCAAGGAATGTTTGCTCTTGGTGCTGGAGCCCTCGCTTCAATTGGAGCGCTGAAAGCATCATTGCCCCAATGCTCTTACCTCTGCTATTCCCACTACCAGCTTTCCTCCTTTGAACGGGCACACAACATGGCTTCTCACCCATAAACATTAGGCAATCAGCTGCTGGCAAGGAAGCAACTCAAGCACTTCTTAGAAATTCTATCCCCAAGACTATTCTGAAGTCATCTAAAGGTTCAGCAGTTAAGTTGAGATTCCCGCTCCAATCTCCAACCTTCACCTTCACACTCTTTGCAACTCCCTGAACCGGACAGGCTTTGGAGTTTACAACTTTAATTTGGCTAGAATCATCAAACAACACTAGCCTCAATCTCTGTGCTTCGGGCACATCAATGAAATTGTGTGTGGCTCCCGAATCAATCATTGCACTGGCAATCTTGCCGTTGATGTGCAACTAAACAAACATCAATTCATTATCAGTCTTGGTTTTGCTGGGCTCTGTGGAGGCTTTCCTAACGACTGACAACATGTGTAGAGCTCCCATCCTGGGCTGCTCTTCACAATCTTCCTCTGATTCCTCATTCAGACAAACACCCTCTGCCTTCTTCGTTAGGGCATTGAGTACAGCCTTAGTTAGACATTCTGCTACCCTGTGAGGTCCGTTACACAGGAAGCAAGCAAGTGGTGGCTTCTTGCCACTACTTGAAGCACCATTTTTCCCCGTCTATCGAGAACCATTAAATTTCTTTTAGCCCCCTCCATTACCCTGATTGTTAGAACTTGAGGCTCCCCCACTTTTGGATTTGCCCGACTTGCCAGACTTTCCACCATCGTGTCCTGATGACATGCCCTTCCCTTTGGAATCATTGGTGTAGTCTGTCAAGCACTCAGCGGCTGTTTGCGCTTGAGTCAAATTCTCTACTCGTTGTCTCTTCAACTCATTCCTGGCATATGGCTTCAATCCCTCCTGGAAATAGAACAGCTTATCATCTTCACTCATACTCTTGATATCAAGCATAAGTGCCGAAAAATCTCTGACATACTGCCGGATATCATCGCCATGGCAAAGCTCATGTAGCTTCTTCCTGGCATTGTACTCAACATTCTCAGGGAAGAATTGAGTTTGCAACTCAGTCCTTAACTGTGCCCATGTATCTACATGTGCCGTACCATTCTGGATCTGCTCATATTTGGTACGCCACCACAGCTTGGCATCACCAATTAGGAACATGGTAGCTATGGAGACCTTTGTGCCCTCATCATTATGTCCTACCTGAGTAGTAGTAAGCAAGCCTAACATAGCAATATTCGGTTAACGATCAATCTCAATATCTGTAAGCAACACATGTAGGCAACAGTAAGTAACCAACAATAAATAAAAAAGGGATGCGAGCAAGAATCAATCTGAAAATGTATCACACTTTATTAATCTCATGTACAGGCAAAAGTAAAGTATGTGGGGGGGTTTGTGTAAACTGGGATATCATTGACTGTGGGCAGTCAATCGGTGAGTAAGAGCTTCTATCCAGAAGCGTACTCACACCCCCACAAAGAGCATTATTAGCTTTTGTGGTTCTTGCAGGAGGAGACATTAAAATTGGTGATGATGCAACACCAAAATTAAAATAAGTAAATAAAAATAATTGACAATAATCCCACCATCTACTCCTAATATACAAGAGATCGTCACACCATGTAGGAGGGACACACCAATAATTCTTCTCCTCTCGACTACATGGAAGGCTCCACCAATCTTACTATTAATCAATAGTATTCAAACTTGTCTCTTGGAAGAACCTTGGTCAACATGTCTAATCCATTTTTATTAGTATGGATCTTTTTAAGTCATATAGCTTCTTCTCTAACACATCTCTTATCCAATGGTATCTAACATCAATATGTTTTGATCTTGAATGAAAGGAGGAATTCTTTTCAAGATGAATTGCACTTTGACTGTCACAAAATAGATCATACTCTTCCTGGTAGAAGATAAGTTCATTTAATAACTTTCTCATCTATAGCAACTTCTTACAAGCTTCAGTTGTTGTAATAAACTCTGCTTTAGTTGTTGAGAGAGCAACACATTTTTATAATAGTGACTGCCATGACATACCTCCCCCTGCAAATGAAATCAATTATCCTAATGTAGACTTTCTTGAGTCAATATTGCCAGGCATATCTACATTTATGTAACCAACCAACATAGGTTTTTTATCTCCAAAACACAAACACATTTTGGAGTTACCGCAAAGATATCTAAAAATCCATTTCACTGCAGCCCAATGTTCTTTTTCCAGAATTTGAAAGGAACAGACTCACTACTTCAATCGAGTGAACAATATCTAATTGTGTACATATCATGACATATATCAAACTTCTAATTGTTAAAGCATATGAGATCTTGTCCATCTCCTCATTCTCTTTCTCAGTAGAAGGGCATAGCTTGGAACTCAACCTAAAGTGATTAACAACAGGACAACTAGGGATGTAAATGAGTTGAGTTGAGTCAATACAGTACCAAGCTCGAACTCAACTCAAATAGAAAACTTGAAGCTCAAACTCGATTGAGCTTTGATTTTTAAGTCAAACTCGACTTAATTTAGTACTCGATAAACTTGAACTCGACTCGATTAAGTTTGATTATTCTTTTAAATATTAATTTAAATATAAAAAATATTTAATATTCGATAAACTTGAAACTTTAACTCGACTCGATTTAATATTTAATTAAGCTTGATTAAGCTTGCAAGCTTACCAAGCCGAGTAATTAAAAGCTTAAGCTCAAACTCGATAGTTACTCGAGTAGCTCAAACACGAACTTCACTCAATTATAAGCGTGTCGAATTCAAGTTTTCGCCAAGTCAAATCTGAGTGACTCATGAGCTGTCTCTATTCACTTACAGCCCTAAGAACAACTAACCGCTTTAGATTTGTCCATATTAAACCTTTGAAGTACTTTTTCCATGTACTTCTCCTATGATAACCATAATTTCTTGGCACCCCTCTCTTTAGTTATTTTCATGCCAAAGATCTGTCTTTTTGGCCTTAGGTCTTTCATAGTAAACACTTACTTAATTGCTTCTTTAGGCTGTTGATTCTGGAAATATTTTGGCCAACGATCAACATATCATCTACATAGAGCAATAAAATAATAAGATCATCATAAGAGAATTTATGCACAAATACTAAGTGATCTGAAGTAGTTTTCTTATAGCCTTCCTCTCTCATAACCAACTCAAACTTTTTATACCATTGTCTTGGTGCCTGTTTCAAGCCATACTGGCTTTTCTTTAATTTACAAACATAGTCTTCTTTTCCTTTTATCATGAAACTCTCTAATTGCTCCATGTATATCTCTTCCTCTAAATCACCATGAAGGAAGGCAGTCTTCACATCCATCTGCTCGATCTCCAGGTTGAGACTTACTACTAACCCTAATGTTGTTTAAATGGATGTCGTTTTCACCATTGGTGTGAATATCTCATCAAAGTCCATCCCTTTCCTTTGGCTGAATCCTTTGACAGCTAATCTAGCTTTGAATCGTGGTTAGGGACTGTGTTCTTCATGCTTTATCTTGAACACCTACTTATTTTTCAAAGCTCTCTTACATTTTGGTAACTTCATCAGTTCAAAAGTGTCATTCTTATGCAAGGATCTCATTTCTTCTTGCATAGCCACAATCCATTTCATTTTGTGTTTATCATCCATTGGTTCTACAAAGTCTTTTGGTTTTTACCCGTTAGTTAATAATACATATTAATCTATAGAGTATCTAGTAAAAGGTTGTTGAGCTCTGGTAGATCTCCTCAGTTATAGGGAATCTATTAGAGCTGGTGATTTACCATGAACACCATCATCATCATAATCGTTTGATGGAACTCAAGGGGAGCATCTGCATCACCTGTCTCAAGCTGATCATTTTGTACTTCATTTGGCACCATTATTGGAGGTATCGTCTTTAAGTCTGTTCTACTACTATTAGACCTGGAAACATTCTTATGAGTCTTTTTTATATCCTCGATGGTCTCATCTTCAATGAACACTACATCATAACTTCTTACAAGCTTCTTCTGAATTGAATCATAAAACCTATAGCCAAATTGATCTTGACCATAGCCAATAAACACACACTGTCGTGTCTTGACATCAAGCTTTGACCTCTCATCCTTTGGAACATGCACAAAGGCTTGATAACCAAATACCAACGAATAATCATAGAAAACATCCTTTCTTGACCATCTTCTCTCAAGAGTATGAAACTATAGAGGAACACACGGTAAAAGATTTAATACATGAACTCCCGTTAATATAGCCTCACCCAAAACAATTTTTGGTAACTTTGCATGTGAGAGTAAACATCTGACTCTCCCCATCAAAGTCTTGTTCATCCTCTTAGCTAAGCCATTCAACTGTGGTGTCTTTGGAGGTGTTGTTTGATGCTAAATATCATGCTCTTTGCAGCAAGCATGAAATGGTCCAATGTACTCTCTACCATTGTCTATTCGGACGCACTTTAGTGTGTTGTTGGTTTGCCTCTTAACTAGAGACAAAATTGCTTAAAAGCACCTAGTACTTGATCGTTGGACGTCAAAATGTACGTCCATGTCTTTTTAGAATGATCATCAATGAAAATCACAAAATATTGAGCACCACCAAGTGACTTTGACATTGGACCACACAAATCTGAGTGTACTAAAGTCAATACATTCTTCATTCTAAAAGGAAGGGAAATTTTGAATGTAATCATGTTTTGCTTTCCTGCAAGACAATCAGCACACTTCTTTAATTTAACTTGATCCAATCCATGTAACACATTCTTCTTAGCCAAATGGGTTATACTTTTCTCACTCATATGACTAAGATGTTTATGCCATAGCTCAATTGTATTGTTATTCTCCACTGTATTCATAGAATCTTGGGAGAGCTTTGCTTTTATAAAGTACAGTCTATAATACTTCTTTCCTCTAGCTACTATTAGAGAACCTTTGGTAAGCTTCTATTTACCATCAAAGAAGGTTTTGCAAACACCTTCATCATCCAACCGACTTATTGAGATAAGATTTAAATGCATATTTGGAATATGTCGGACATCCTTCAAGACCAACTATGTACCATTCTCAGTCTCTAAACAAGCATCTCATTTACTTGCAATTTTTGAAAAATTCTTATTTCCCATCCTCACAAAACCAAAATTACCTATTGTGTAAAATGAGAAGAATTCCTTTTGAGATGTAGCATGAATGGTAGCACCACTATTAATCACCCAGCTTGTCTCATGGACAACAAGATTGAACATATCATTATCATCATAGACAAGGTTAGAATCCTCGACAACATTTGTCTGTTCATCATCATTGCTGTCATCTTTCCTCTGTTCTTTACCTTTGTACTTCTTTTGATCTTGCTTGAATTTTCAGCAAAACTTCTTTATATGCCCCTTTTTCTTGCAATGATGGCACTCAACATTGGCATATTTAGTTGACTTTTCTTACTCTTGTCCTTCATCCTTGGACCTCTAGATTTAACTCCTCCTCCTGGATTTTGCCACAGAGACTTTTTCTTGTGATGAAGAAGACCCTTCTGTTCTTCGTGTCATCTCTTCATTTAAGACTCAACTTTTGACAAATTTCATATTTACTACGTCGTTTGGTGCATAATTTGTAAGCGAAGTCTTTAAAGTCTCTAAGACTCTGGTAAGAAAGCTAGAATTAATAGAGAGAATCCTTTATTGTCAAAATTTATGCCTATTCTTGATAGTTGCTCCATGATCCCCTGAAAATAATGCAAATGATTTGCCATTGATGTACCTTTTCGATGCTTCATCTGGAGCAGTTTTGTCAAGCAAAACAATTTAATGTTGCCGGTTTTAGAAGCATACAACTATTCTATTTTATTCCACAAAGTTCTTGCATGAGTCTCATTACAAATGTGATTATACACATTGTCTTTGACAGACTGTCAAATAAAATAGTAAACTTACTCATGCCCAAACTCCCATTTCTCATCTATCTTGTCCTTAGGATTAGTGGTGCCAAACACCGATAGATGCATCTTTGTCATAAATAGAAGATCTTTCATTTTGCTTCTCCATATATGGTAATTTGTGCCATTTAATTTGATCATTTTGCTCATCCTTTGGTTCAAATGAATTAATAATAATCTAACTTATTTTATGATGTGGAGGATCCACAATTTAGTGTCGATCATAGAGCATATGATAAGTAGATATATTCACCTAAACCTGGCTCTGCTACCAGTTCTTGGGAAAACCGACACAACAGAAGTAATCAATAAATAAGAGGTGGATAAATTGATAAATGATATATGAGCAAAGCAACTAAAATAAAATAAATGGCACCAGAAAATTTTTAACATGGTTTACCCTTTGTATAGGCTACATCCATAGGACCAACTTCAAAAATTTCTTCTACTATACAAATAGTAGGCTTACAAAAGAAATATTTTTTAGAAAAATATTCTAGGAGTACAATACAAATAATTAAGATAAATCCAAAATAGTGACTGTAGACACCCAATTTTTGCCCAATTAATTAAGGCTTAAAATTTAATTAAACTCATTTTTTTTAAAAAAAAAAAGCCTTAAGTATTGATGAAATTGGCTAAGTGATCAAGGCACAGGCCAAATGGCCTGTTGGTTAAACACATTGACCCAAACACACACTCAAGCTCAATGACACAAGTTCAAATCCTAGCAAAGGCAAAATTTTGTTCTTTTTATCATCTCATTTTTTTTGCCTTTGCATCTTCCTCAAATGTGACTTTTTGCCTTACTTTGCATCAGTTTTTAACTGACAAAACAACATTAATTGTTGAAATTGATAAAGCAATTGCAAAGTGGTTATAGAATATGAAAGATTAGTGCAAAAACAACCCAAAAGTCACAAAATTCGTATAAAAAAAATAAAAAAAAATTGCAATTTGTAAGCATTCAATTGCACATGAATGAGGAGTTACAAGAATTGATGAAATTGGACAATTAATCTACATACATTGGATGATCTGACATGGAATATGAAAGATCAATCATCAATTCATCAGGTAGAAATGAATCAAGCCCAAATTGTTGATTAAATTCGTGAAAAAACAAAGAGGCAAAAATCGATTCATTTTCGAAACTGTTCGAAACGTAAAATTGAGCTTGCAACCTATAAATAGGGGGTCCTAGGATCAAAAGGCACAAGTCAATTTCAAGAAAACACATACATAACCATATCAATTCGAGATTCTCGAATTTAGGAAGAAAAATTCGAATTTTTCAAATTCGAAGTGATTGAATCGAATTTGATCGAAATTGAGTGTGTTAGGAATGTTAGAAACTTGATTTAGATGATTTAGTGTGCTTAGATTTGTTCGAATTGATCGGATTTCTCTCTGCAAATTTTTTTAAATTTTTTTCATTTGCGCCGCTGTACAACCACCGCCGGAGCCGCCTCTTGCCGTCGTTCTGGGCGCAAACCACCACCTTCAGAGGACGCGCAATCACCATAGGAGTCGGGCCGATAAACTTCCAGCCACCGAGGACCACCGGAGCCGCCGGACTTCGCCCCGAAAGTTCGCGTCATCCTTTTCTTCACCCGTCGGAGTTCCGAGATCCGACCCGAAGATCCGAATCCAACCTTGTCGGTCATCGGTCAACGGTCGTCGGTCATCGGTCAACTCTGATCAGACGGTCCAGATTTCATCAAGCAAATCAGCGACCTAGATTTCATCAAGCAGATCAGACGGTCCAGATTTAATCAAGTAGATCAGCGGCCCAGATTTTATCAAACAGATCAGACGGTCCAGATCTGATCAAGCAGATCAGACGGCCCAGATTTAATCATCTCGATCAACGCCCCAGATTTGGTCAATTCGATCAGACGATCAGGATCAGTCAATGTGATCGACGCTCCAGATCTCGTCCGCTTCATCCGACGGTCCAGGTTAATCCGCATTATTTTATTATATTTTTATTATATAATTAATTTTAAAAAATAGAAAAAAAAATAAAAAATTCAGAAAAATACAGAAAAATCCAGAAAAATCCAAATAATTACTTTTCATATAAATTTATTTTTTTGATATTTTTTAATATTTTTGAATATTTTTAATGTGTATTTATACATAAATTGCCTTATAAATGCATATTTAATGCATGAAAAATATTTTTAATATATTGTAAATTATTCTGGATATATTGTGAATTTATGTGATGATTTTTAAAAAAAAATAAAAAATAAAAAATAAATAAAAATAATAAAATTGGATTTTCCAAAAACAAATTCTAAAAAAAAAATGATTTTTGGACTTAGAAAAATATGTTTTCATAAAAAAAATCAATTGATTAGATCATAGGATCATCAAAAATGTTTTATAAAAATTAAAATTTAATGAATTAAAGTGAAAAGTTCAAAAAATTAAAATTGATCAACAAATTAAAGTTCTTTTAAAAGAACTACGTTTTGTCTGATCTCGATTAGCGAGTACGTAGGCACCTGCGGGGCGACATTAAAAAATAAAAAAAATTTTGTAAATAAATATTTTGTAAATATAAGATAATTTGTTGATATTCATGTTTCTAAAAAATAATAAATAAATAAAAAAAGATATAAAAAAATAAAAATGAATGATTTGACTTGTAATATTTGTGCTATAATGTTTTATTTGAATTTTTGAGCATGAAAAGGATAGATTAAAATTTAAAATTCCAAAAGTGGTAACCGATTTGGTTTTAATAGGTTAGCCCCCGAATCCATGATATCTGGTTTTAAAAGTTTGTTTTTTAAATCAAATTTTCGCAGACTAGTAGCTAAGTTAGGATCAACCGACCCATTGATCCTAGCTTTTATTTTTTCCCGATTTATATCGGGTGGCGACTCTAAAAATTTTCAAAATTAAAATTTCTTTTAACCCCTAGTCGAGGATTCATGTTAAATGGGTTCGGGTTTAATGTGAATCGGGTTAGGAGAAATGAACCAGATAGATAGTGGAAAAATCCAGGCTCGACAGCTTGGCGACTCCACTGGGGATTTAAATTTTTTTTTAAAAAAAGAGGGCTAGCCACTTAGGAATTTTAAATTTTAAATTTATCCTTGCTCAATTTTTGTGAATATATGATTTTGTATATTATATTGAATAATTGTTTTGTAAATATATACTAACCTTGCAAATATGAAAAATAGAAAAAAAGTTTGATTTTTTGTTTGCATTTGCATTTGCATTAGCATGAATGTGTGCTAGATACGGTCGTACCAGGGCCGTCTTAAGAGCCTAAGCGAGGAGGACGAAGTAAGGTCCGGGGGCTGTGGCTTTCCACCCTCTAGATCAAGAAATGTCCTCCCACTCCGGTTTAGTACCACTAAATCGGGGAACCTATAGAACCTTACCAAATCATGCATTCATTAGCATGGGATATGACCAACTTTTTCTAAAAAAAATGAAGTTGAAATATAAATGTACATATGTAAATACTTAAAAAAAAAAAAGAAAATTCTAAAAAAATATAAAAGCTGTCAAAAAATTAAAAAATTTTGTAAATATTAGCTTATACCTTTTAAAAATTTTCAGAAAATGATGTCTTCAACCGACAGTAGCGATAGCTTATGGGCTCGCCTTATTAGAGAAAATCGAGTGGAACCTTTCAAAGATCCAATGCTCCTACTGGACCGATGGTTTGTCAGTTTTAGTCCGGTCCAAAAGTCATTCATTGAGGATAGGTTAGGCCCAATCCTCAGCCTACCAAAGATCCATGTTCCATTCACCATGTTCCGAGCCCTCACTCATCTATGGGAACCTGAAGAAGCTGTCTTCCGTTTGGGTCAGCATGTACTTAGCCCGACCATTGAGGAATATACTAGACTACTCCAAGCACCTCCTACCTCTGAAGGAATCTATGTTCCGAACTTCAAGCATAGCCCGGTCCGTGTTATATCAGAATTTTTGGGATCAAGAGGGGACCAATAATTGAAGCATCAATGATTGCAATGAATATTGCATCCGGCTAACCACACTGATGGACTGGTTTGGAACTCCTGAATACTTTAAAAGCAACCGAGCCACTTTCAGTATACCACTTGAAGTTTGGGAAGAAAACCGGGTTAATGCCTTCATAGTAGCTGCTTTTGCAACATTCTCTTCCCTAATGGCAACTTGTTCATCCACTTCCGGGTCATAGAGCTGGTTTCTCAATATTTAGCTGGCAAATCCTATGTTCCGCTCTTCTAGCCGAACAAGTCCGTAGTCTGAATCACATCAAGTCTAAAGGAAGGCAAGTTCAAAGCAAGCATGCACTTACTGATGGTTTGGTTTGCTAGCCACATTAAGCACTATGGAAAAGAATTGGCTAATGGATCCCTCATCAGCTGAAATATGATCTCATCCAATCTTTTGCTGAAAGGGTCCACATGGAAGATGATCATCCTCTATGGGATATAATTGCCATTCTTGAAGACATGCCACCTGAAGACATGATGTGGCAAGCTCGCTGGTTCAAAAGCCCTGCAGCCATCCTAAGTTGCAAGGAATACATGGCAGTACCCCTAATTGGACTCACCGGCTGTACTGGTTATTACCCTCAAGTGTTATCAGACAGTATGGTATGCTGCAAGATATTACTGTCAAGCCTAATTTGGAGCAAGTCACTCTAGATTATCTGGATCCAACCAAGATACTACCAGCTAAAGAATTCAAGCTAAATCAAATCCGAGCTATATGGGAAAATAGAGAGGTGAAGCCGGTTTTTGAAGTCGAGCCAGAAAGTAAGGAAACAAGAAGTATAGAGCAACCAGGTGGTATGTGGCTAGCCAAATGAAGAAGAATAAGGATATTCGATATGAAGCTCCCGATATCCTTCAACCAGCACCATCGGAACCTGACCCTGAAAAACTGCTTACATGGAAGCTGTTTCGGCTCGCCTGGAAGTATGTCACCGAGATTTCCAAGAAAGAGAGAGGGAAATGGTGGATCGCCTGCAAAGTGCTGGAAGCAGAATTGCATTCTTAGAGGCGAGTTGAAGGCAGCTCGAAAGAAAATTCTAGCCCTGGAAGACAAGATTGTTTGCCCCACTAAGACAAGAAGACTGGTTTAGTTGGTTTAGGTTTAGTCCTTAGGAATCAAGGTTCTTTGAAACCATTAGAAAGTAGTTTTAATTCAGTCACTAGGAAATAAGGTTTCTAAACCATTAGAAGTTTTTGTTATGTAAACATTATCTTTTAATACAAATTTTTTTTAAAATCATTGGTCAATATCCCCATTTGCATCTGTATGATAGCATATCTACATTCTTGCATATGTATATTAATTCATTTATTCTTTAAAAATATTAATAAATAATAAATGTCCAGGTCTAGCAAATTCGAGTTTAAGTCAAAAACTTGAAAGATAGCGTCCAAGCCGGTTAGGAGCCCTATTGTTACCAGATCCCGAGCTAAGATGTCTAACACCGGGAGCAACCCCACAGACCAGACCAATGAGCAAAGACTCAACACCGTGGAACAAACCCTCCTTGGAATTGCTGAACAGATGCAGGCTTTAACACAGAGTCTTGCACAACTTAAGACCCCCACAACTTCTGAAGAATCCTCAAGGGCACAGAAAGGAAAAGAAATTGAGGACAGCTTATTCAGCAAGAGGAGTCACCAAATGAGTTTAATGCGGCTGAGTTGAAGAAAGAACTGGAAGCTCAGGCTAAAGAATGGAGAGAAAACTGCTTGAGAAAATGAAGACGTTCGATGGTTTTGATCAAACCGCGATCCTGAATTTGCCTCAATATGAGGAAGGTGCCTTCCCTGAGAAATTTAAGGCACCGGAATTTGAAAAATATGACGGGACAGGTTGTCCTAATATGCATACCAGATTGTATGTACGACGAATGGGGCAATACGCAAATTTGACAAGCTGATGGTGCAAACCTTCCAGGACAGTCTTACTGGTGCTGCTTTGGCCTGGTACGCCCAATTAGACCATCAAGAAATTGATACTTGGGACAAGTTGGCTAGGGCATTTTTTAATCAGTATAAGTTTAACATTGAGATGGCGCCCTCGGTATGGGATTTAAGCAATCTGAAGAGAAGAAAGAAGAGACTTTCAAGGAGTATGCTCAGCGCTGGAGAGCATTGGCTGCAAGGATCACCACCCCGATGCCTGAAAAGGACCTCACTTTCACTTTTATCAACACATTAGAGGAACCTTTCTTTTCCCATCTGATTGGGCATGCATCAGCAAGTTTCTCAGAAGTGGTGATAGCTGGATGCAGGATTGAGAATGCAATTTCAGCAGGAAAATTGCAACAAGAAAAGAAATATACTGCACCAAGAAATGTCCCATACAAAGGGAAAGATTCAACCGTCAGCATGGTCAATACTTCAGATGCAACTGGCCCACTAAGTCATTGTGTTGTCAACAAATCAGAATCAAAATCAGAATAAGGATCAGACTCAACAAAGTGCAGTCCCAAATCAACAATCAAGGTTCAACAGGCGGAACTTCACTCGAATTCCGGTTCCCCTTAGCCAAGTATTAGCTAAACTAAGGGCCGATAATCTGATCAATCTTGAAGTTCCTAGGGAAGACTAAGCCTAAAATTACAATCCTGAGCTGAAGTGTGAATATCACATGGGGCAAATCGGGCATTCAACAGACAGATGCTGGAGGCTTAGGCATAAAATCCAAGATCTTATTGATGCAAAAGTCATCCAGTTGGATTTCATTGAAGCTCCAAACGTCTCTACTAACCCATTGCCAAACCATGGACCAGTTATCAATATGATTACCGCTGAGATTCCGGATCCAGAAGAGCTTGTGTGCATGATTGAAGGTGGACCTAGATCCATCAAAATCGAGATAGGCAAAGGAGTGAAGATGGATCAACTTCATCAAAGCCAAGAACTATACCTTTCAGATACCCCTTGCTGTGAGTGATTATAAAGCCGCTCCATTTGATTATAAGCGGTAAATCATGCTTCAATGGTTGGTGGCCTTACTCGCTCAGGAAGAGTTTATGAGTCGACCGGAAGAATGCAACTGTGAATATGCCACAGCAAAATGAAGAAGGGAAGAAAGATGAAGAGAAGTCAGCATTGGCAAAACTGATGAAAGCAAGTGAATACAAAGTTGTCGAGCAGTTGGCCAAAAACCTGCCCAAATATCGCTCATGAGTCTGCTGATTAGCTCTAATGTACACCGTGAGGCTCTTTTCAAAGCCTTAGAAGAAGTGAAAGTTCCAGAAGGTGTATCAGAAGAAGCCTTGGGGCATATAATCAACTCAATCTTTGCAAATGAGCAAATCATTTTCTCATCTGAAGAACTGGGAGAGGAAGGGATCAACATAAAAGCCCTCTTCATTGTAGTCAAAAGCTGTGGAAAGATCGTCTCTCGAGTATTAGTTGACAATGGATCCTCTTTGAATGTGTGCCCCTTAGCCACTTTGAGCCTATTGGGATTGAACCGTCAGACATCAAACCAAGCTCTACTGTGGTTCGTGCTTTTGATGGATCAAAAAGAGATATAATAGGTGAAGTGGAGTTAGAAGTCACCATCGGGCCTCAAACTTTCATTATTCCTTTCCAAGTGATTGATATCCCCAGAACATTCAATCTGCTGTTGGGAAGACCATGGATCCATGCTGCCAGGCAATACCATCAAGCCTGCACCAGAAGGTTAAGTTCATAGCCAATGGTCAACTCATCACTGTTATGGGAGAACAGGATTATGCCATTTACAAGGAGACAGCTGTCCCTTACATTGGAAAAGAAGGAGAAGAAGACTTCGGGCTCCAAATGTTTGACGAAGTCTGTATGATGAATGATGAGAAAGAAAGAACTCAGGTGGGAACCTTTGGACTGGGTTATTCCCCCACTTGTGCTGAAGTGGCAGAAATGAAAAACCAAATGAGAAGGAGGAAGCTCGACAAGGAGTATGATCCAATTATCAAAATCCCTCACATCAGCCATTCCTTTCCAAAGCCACATCATATCCAGCAGCCAGATGATATCAAAGAAGATGCTTCATCCAAAGAAATGATCTTGAGAAATTGGTTCTCTGTGCCTTGCGCTAGTATTAAGTCTTTTAAGTAAGAACTTATCTAAGACTAGATTTGTGTTTTGTGTTTTTCAGTATTATGTGATGCTCAAATAAGTGTACTTAAACACCGTCCCAGTTTAATGAAATTTATTTCGTTTGTGCTTTCACATATTCTCATACATTCCTCATTCATATTCAACCAGATTCGACAATTGTGATGAAGTTCAGGGATATCTCGCGCGTATAATTAATGAAAATATCAATATCACCTCTAACTCTACTGGGTTAGACGTTGAAGATGATATTGATTATCAATTTAGAACACAAGAAATTTGGCAAAATTTTGAACAAGGAAGGATTGAAATTCCCGAAACCATTGAAGTGATTAATTTGGGAACAAGTGAAAACCCTAGGAATCTGAGGATAGGGGGAAAATTGCCTGAGAGCACGGCACAAGATTTAACCAAGTTACTAGCCGAATACTTGGATGTTTTTGCATGGTCGTATAGCGATATGCCTGGTTTAGACCCATCCATTGTGGTTCACAAATTGCCAACAAAGGAGGATTTTAAACCTAAAAGCAAAAATTAAGGCGATTTAGGCCAGATTTACTCCTCCAAATCAAGGATGAAGTAAAAAAGTTGCTTGAAGTAGGATTCATTGAGGTTTCTGATTATTCGGATTGGGTATCAAATATAGTGCCAGTACTTAAGAAAAACGGGAAAGTAAGAATTTGTGTGGATTTCAGAGATCTAAACAAAGCAACCCCGAAAGATAATTTCCCGTTGCCTCACATCGATGTTTTAGTGGACAATACCGCTGGAAATCATCTATTTTCATTCATGGATGGATTTTCAGGGTATAATCAGATATTAATGGCCGAAGAAGATAAGGTCAAAACCACATTCGTTACAGCCTGGGGAACCTTTTGTTACAAAGTCATGCCTTTCGGTCTCAAGAATGCCGGGGCAACTTATCAACGAGCAATGCTTGCTATACTTCATGATATGATGCACAAAGAGGTGGAAGTATATGTAGATGACATGATCGCCAAGACAAAGGAAGGAGAGGATCATGTAGTGGTGTTAAGGAAGCTTTTTGAAAGATTAAGGAAGTTTCAGTTGAAATTGAATCCAGAAAAATGCACTTTCGGAGTGACATCTGGAAAATTATTAGGATTCATGGTTAGCCAAAAGGGATAGAAATCGATCCTGATAAGTCAAGGCGATTCAGGATTTGCCTCCACCAAAAACATTAAAGGAAATCAGAGGCCTCTTGGGAAGATTGAATTACATTGCTCGATTCATATCACAGTTGACTGATAAGTGCCAACCGCTGTTTAAACTGCTGAAGAAGAATGCCCTAATTGAATGGAATGACGAATGTGAAAAAGCCTTTAATCGGATAAAGCATATCTGACGAATCCACCAGTACTGGTTACTCCAAAACCGGGGAAACCGTTGTTCTTGTACTTGACAATTCTTCCTGAATCTATGGGTTGTGTACTGGGCAAAAAGATGAGGAAGGAAAAGAAAGAGCTGTTTACTACTTAAGCAAGAAATTCTCAAATGGAGAACAAAAGTATTCAGAGATAGAAAAAACCTGCTGTGCATTAGTATGGGTTATGCACAGGCTTAGGCAGTATACGCTCTTCTACTCGATCGAGTTGATTACGAAGCATGATCCATTGCGATACTTGGCACGCAAACCGGCTTTGGTAGGTCGAATCTCGAAATGGCAGATGCTACTTTCTGAATTTGATATCATTTATGTAAATCAAAGTTCAGTCAAAGGACAAGTTTTAGCTGATCAACTCGCAGAAAGCCCAGTTGATGACGAAGAATTAAAGGAACAAGATCAGTTTCCAGATGAAGGCATCAGATAACAGAAACAGAAGCCGAAAACAACAATTGGAAGTTGTATTTCGATGGAGCAGCCAACGTATACGGGTGTGGAATAGGGGCAGTCCTTATCTCACCAAAAGAAGAACAGTTCCCGGCATCAGCCAGATTAATGTTTCCTTACACAAATAATGTAGCGGAATACGAGGCATGCATCATGGGATTAGAAATGGCAATTCAAATGAATATCGAGGAGCTCGAAGTGTTTGGAGATTCATCACTTATCATTTTCCAAACTCGAGGCGAGTTCAAAACTAAGGATCCCAAGTTGATTCCTTATCATAATCACTTGGCTGAGTTAGCAGGAAGATTCAAAGAAATTTCCTTCACTTATGTGCCGAGAACTCAGAATCAATTTGCTGATGCATTGGCTACTCTGGCCTCTTTGATCCAATTCACTGAAGGAGTAAGAATACAACCTTTGCAAGTCCGAATAAGAAGTGAACCCGCATTCTGTGCTGTGATTGAGTCAAATGAACCATGGTTTCAAGATATCAAAATTTTCTTGCAAACAGGTAGTTATCCTGAGTGTGCTACAAAAAAGGATCAGAAATCAGGCGTCTGGCAAGTCATTTCTTGTTAAGCGGAGATACCTTATACAGAAGGTCATTCGACAACCCTGTTGAGATGTGTAGATGAAAAAGAAGCTCAAAAATTAATGGAAGAAGTTCATGAGGGAGTATGTGGACCTCATATGAACGGATATATGCTAGCTAAAAAGATTATGAGGCTAGGATATTTCTGGTTAACCATGGAATCAGACTGTATCAAACATGTGAGATCTTGTCATCTATGTCAAATTTACGCAAACAAGATAAATGCTCCTCCAAAGGAATTACAGTCAATGTCAACACCATGGCCGTTCTCAATGTGGGGAATAGACGTAATCGGGCCAATTTCGCCAAAAGCTTCAAATGGTCATCGATTCATACTAGTTGCAATCGATTACTTCACCAAGTGGGTTGAAGCTGCTTCATACGCCAGTGTGACAAAAGCCGTTGTGGTGCGATTCATCAAAAGAGATATCATTGCTCGATATGGAACTCCAGAAAGTATCATTACCGATAATGGTACAAATCTGAACAACAATGCAATGACTGATTTATGTCAGCAATTCAAGATTAAACACCGGAATTCCACTCCATATCGCCCACAGATGAATGGAGCAGTAGAAGCCGCCAACAAAAACATCAAGAGAATCATTGAGAAGATGACAATTGCATACAAGGATTGGCATGAAATGCTCCCATTAGCATTAATGGCGTATCGAACCTCTGTAAGAGTGTCAACTGGGGCAACGCCCTATTCCCTGGTATATGGAACTGAAGCCGTTTTACCAGTAGAAGTTGAGATTCCTTCGCTCCGAGTACTGGCTGAAACAGAGCTCGAAGAAGCTGAATGGGTTAGACAAAGGGTTGAACAGTTAAATCTTTTAGATGAAAAAAGATTAACTGCCATGTGTCATGGACAATTATATCAACAAAGGATGGCTAGAGCATTTAATAAGAAGGTTAAGCCAAGAAATTTCCAAGAAGGTGATTTGGTTCTGAGAAAAATGCTGCCAAATGTGCAAGATTCCAGAGGAAAGTTCACACCAAATTATGAAGGACCATATATAGTGAAGAAGGTCTTATCGGGAGGAGCATTAATCCTTTCCCAAATGGATGGACCCAATTTAAAGGATCCTGTGAACTCAGATGCTGTAAAGTTGTATTATCCTTGATCAATAAAATTTGTCATTTCAAGTGATCAATTGATTTTTTTTAATTAATTATAAGCAAAGTTGATATTCCTGAAATTCTCTGAAGTCGATAATAATTATAAGAATCAAAGTTGATATTCCTGAAATTCTCTGAAGTCGAATCAAAGCCTGATAATCCTGAAATTCTCTGAAGTCGAATCAAAGCTGAAATTCTTTGAAGTCAAATCAAAGCCTAACCCACAAAAATTCTTCTAAATAAATTTCCAACCAAACACCATTTGAATCATCAGAAAAAGAAATTTGAGCATCTTATAATGCTGAATAAATACGTTTATACAGTTTGGTCTGTTGATTGTTCTTATTTTAAAAAAGAAAATATTACTGCAAGGATAACTAATTTTGATAGAAAATTGAAGCATGCTTTTTATCATCAATGTTAAAAAAAAAGGAAAAAAGAAAGAAAAGAAAAGAAAAAAAAAGAAAGAAAAAGAAAAAGAAAAAGAAACCCCTAGTGGATTGAAAAATCACAAATACCCCTCAGTCTAGACAGATAGTCTAATACTATCCAAATTTAAAATCCATCCTTTCGAGATGGTGACCCCAAAATCCATCCTTTAGAGATGGTGACCCAAAATCCATCCTTTTGAAATGGTGACCCAAAATCCATCCTTTCGAGATGGTGACAAGATTCAAAAATACTTCTACTAAGATGGTAACAAGATTCAGAAGCTCAAGATAGTGATCAAGACAAAATTCAGAAATCTATCCAAGATGGTGATCAAGACAGAAGTCAGAAATCCGTCCATTCTAGATGGTGACCAAGACCAAATAACCAAACCAAAGCCTATAGGTCCGGCAAATGACCAAACCAAAGCCCATAGGTCCTGCAAATGACCAAATTAAAGCCCATATGTCCGACAGTTGACCTAGCAAATCTCAAAATCTAGACCCGACAGATGGTCTATCAGTTTTTTAAGTCTAGGTCCGACAGTTGACCTAGCAAATCTAAAAATCTAGGCCCAACAGATGGCCTATCATTTTCCAAAATATAGACCCGATAGATGGTCTATCAGTTTTCTAACTCTAGGTCCGACAGTTGACCTAGCAAATATCAAAGTCTAAACTCGACAGGTAGTTTAGCACAAGATAAAAATCTCCTTGTTGAAAATAAAATTTGGAAGGAGAAGATAAGCAAAAATTGGTTATCTTTTTGTCTTTGTGGCAAAAGTTTTGTTCAAACTTTACCACAAAGAGGGGCAGCTGTAGACACCCAATTTTTGCCCAATTAATTAAGGCTTAAAATTTAATTAAACTCATTTTTAAGAAAAAAAAAAAGCCTTAAGTATTGATGAAATTGGCTAAGTGATCAAGGCACAGGCCAAATTGCCTGTTGGTTAAACACATTGACCTAAACACACACTCAAGCTCAATGACACAAGTTCAAACCCTAGCAAAGGCAAAATTTTGTTCTTTTTATCATCTCATTTTTTTTGCCTTTGCATCTTTCTCAAATGTGACTTTTTGCCTTACTTTGCATCAGTTTTTAACTGACAAAACAACATTAATTGTTGAAATTGATAAAGCAATTGCAAAGTGGTTATAGAATATGAAAGATTAGTGCAAAAACAACCCAAAAGTCACAAAATTCGTATAAAAAAAATAAAAAAAAATGCAATTTGTAAGCATTCAATTGCACATGAATGAGGAGTTACAAGAATTGATGAAATTGGACAATTAATCTACATACATTAGATGATCTGACATGGATATGAAAGATCAATCATCAATTCATCAGTTAGAAATGAATCAAGCCCAAATTGTTGATTAAATTCGTGAAAAAACAAAGAGGCAAAAATCGATTCATTTTCGAAACTGTTCGAAACGTAAAATTGAGCTTGCAACCTATAAATAGGGGGTCCTAGGATCAAAAGGCACAAGTCAATTTCAAAAAAACACATACATAACCATATCAATTCGAGATTCTCGAATTTAGGAAGAAAAATTCGAATTTTTCAAATTCGAAGTGATTGAATCGAATTTGATCGAAATTGAGTGTGTTAGGAATGTTAGAAACTTGATTTAGATGATTTAGTGTGCTTAGATTTGTTCGAATTGATCGGATTTCTCTCTGCAAATTTTTTTAAATTTTTTTCATTTGCGCCGCCGTACAACCACCGCCGGAGCCGCCTCTTACCGCCGTTCTGGGCGCGAACCACCACCTTCAGAGGACGCACAATCACCATAGGAGTCGGGCCGATAAACTTCCAGCCACCGAGGACCACCGGAGCCGCCGGAATCCGCCCCGAAAGTTCGCGTCATCGTTTTCTTCACCCGTCGGAGCTCCGAGATCCGACCTGAAGATCCGAATCCAACCCGGTCGGTTATCGGTCAACAGTCGTCGGTCATCAGTCAACGGTTAACTCTGATCAGACGGTCCAGATTTCATCAAGCAGATCAGACGGTCCAGATTTGATCAAGCAGATCAGCGGGCCAGATTTCATCAAGCAGATCAGACGATCCAGATTTAATCAAGCAGATCAGCGGCCCAGATTTCATCAAACAGATCAGACGGTCCTGATCTGATCAAGCAGATCAGACGGCCCAGATTTAATCATCTCAATCAACGCCCCAGATTTGGTCAATTCGATCAGACGATCAGGATTAGTCAACTCGATCGACGCTCCAGATCTCGTCCGCTTCATCCGACGGTCCAGGTTAATCCGCATTATTTTATTATATTTTTATTATATAATTAATTTTAAAAAATAGAAAAAAATAATAAAAAATTCATAAAAATTCATAAAAAAAATTCAGAAAATACAGAAAAATCCAGAAAAATCCAAATAATTACTTTTCATATAAATTTATTTTTTTTGATATTTTTTAATATTTTTGAATATTTTTAATGTGTATTTATACATAAATTGCCTTAGAAATGCATAATTAATGCATGAAAAATATTTTTAATATATTGTAAATTATTCTAGATATATTGTGAATTTATGTGATGATTTTTTAAAAAAAATTAAAAAAAAAATAAAAATAATAAAATTGGATTTTCCAAAGAACAAAGTTTCTAAAAAAAAAATGATTTTTGGACTTAGAAAAATATGTTTTCATAAAATGAAAAATCAATTGATTAGATCATAGGATCATCAAAAATAGTTTTTTTTTTATAAAAATTCAAAATTTAATGAATATAAAGTGAAAAGAGTTCAAAAAAATTAAAATTGATCAACAAATTAAAGTTCTTTTCAAAAGAACTACGTTTTGTCTGATCTCGATTAGCGAGTACGTAGGCACCTGTGGGGCGACATAAAAAATAAAAAAAAATTTATTGTAAATAAATATTTTGTAAATATAAGATAATTTGTTGATTATTCATGTTTTAAAAAAAAGAAATAAAAATAAAAAAACGATAATAAAAAAAATAAAAATGAATGATTTGATTTGTAGATATTTGTGCTATAATGTTTTTATTTGAATTTTTGAGCATGAAAAGGATAGATTAGAAATTTAAAATTCCAAAAGTGGTAACCGATTTAGTTTTAATAGGTTAGCCCCCGAATCCATGATATCTGGTTTTTAAAAAGTTTGTTTTTTTTTTTAAATTAAATTTTTTCGCAGACTAGTAGCTAAGTTAGGATCAACCGACCCATTGATCCTAGCTTTTTATTTTTTCCCGATTTATATCGGGTGGCGACTCTAAAAAGTTTTCAAAATTTAAAATTTCTTTTAACCCCTAGTCGAGGATTCATTTTAAATGGGTTCGGGTTTAATGTGAATTGGGTTAGGAGAAATGAACCAGATCAGAGATAGTGAAAAAATCCAGGCTCGACAGTGACACATAAATATTTCTTAAATATCCTAAAGTAACCTCATTATTTTGCCATTCCCTAAAACCTATATCCTTCTTTTACAAAATAAATCTCCTCAAAGCAAAGTTTGCTTTGACTAATCTCACCTTAAAGTCACACACAACTCACGTAGTGGGGATGATTTAATTCTTCTGATGGAAGTGTCTATTTACGGGCCAAATTTTTCTTGCTGGTTACGTATTATAAATCTTTAAAGGCGAGTTTGCTCCTCACATCTAATGAAGTCGGTTAAAACCGATTGGAGTTTCACGCAATTTCTTAATAATTCTTGTGAATTCTCTTATGATTATTTTACATGGCCAAGTTGGCTATGTCACGTCACTTCCTTTTTTTTATTTTTTTTTTTTATTTTAATATGTTACTTGGGGACTCACCAACAATTACTCCGTGATTCCGGTTGTCTGACCTGACATGCGGAGATTGGCTTAAGATGCTACGATTTGGCATAGATGAAAAATCAATTTTTGGGAGAGTCATAGTAAATTGAGGCTTATTTAATTAGACTAGATTTGATCGTAGTGTTAAAACTCCGCATGGGTCCGGATTTAGTCAAACCTCATACGGATCTACTAGCTTACATGTCTAAAATTTGAATCCCAAATCGGACTGATCATATATTTAGGGTGCATCTTTAACCTATCAGGTTTATGGATTGTGTCCTAAACTTGTGACTCACCTAATAGTTTTGTAAGGGTTAAATTTACAAAATAATTTAAAAGAAATAAATTTCTAATATTAAATATCAAAATAAAAGTTGAGTCTAATTATTGATTACTTCGTTATATTAGCTATTTTATTGTAATCTAATTTTATATAACGAAGTTTAGTTGCCTGTAACAATAATTCAATGAATATCCCTATTACAAAGAAACAAATGAATAATTATTTAATATTCAAATCTATAAATAATAGTAAGATACTCGAATTTTTTTTTTCAAAATATGCTCATTAAACTAAAATATTAACAAATAAAAATTGCCAACTTTATTGCATTAATCGGTAATAGCAATTACATTACAATCTTATTTTTTTAAGTGGAATGGATAGCCACTAAGAACATTATATTTTTTTCCCCAATATGAATAATCATTTAATATTTAAATATATGAATAATAGTTCAATATCGGAATTAGGGCTGTTTATTAAACTAAACCGAAAACCAAACCCTCAAAATGTTGTTTTATTATATTTCAATTCGATTTGCGATTCAATTCAAGAATATTCTATACGATTATGGTTCGATTTAAGGGGTTAAACCGAACTGAACCGAACAGTTTGAACCCGAATCGAACCACTTCACATTAAAAGAAATAAAAAATATAAGAGCATTTTATTTTTTTATAACTCTTAATCATTAAATATTAAGATCACATGTGACATTTCGTTCTAATATCATGTAAGTATGCAGTATATTAGAATAGACTTGAAATTGAATTGTAATTCTGAATTTAAAAACTATTCTTGTGTTTAGATGCATCTTTGAAAGGGACTTGGAGTAAGATTTCAATTTGTAAATTTATTAAGAGAAATTATGATTCCATTCCAATTCATAAAATGTAAATTACATTTGTAAAAATATTAATATTATTTATAAATATAAATATTGTGTATATATTGTATTATATATTTTACATAATACATTGTTAAACAAGCAATCTATTACTCATCTAAAAAAGAAAAAAAAAGAATAGGATTTTAATTCCTCAACATAGAAGATAAGTTTTAATACTTTGCATATCTCTTTGACACACTAATTGTTTTTTCTATAAATATTTTTTCTAAAATAATAGAATAAATTTTCATAAATCATGATGTCCTTTATTATTATTTTTAAAATCTTTTCCATATGCTTTCCTATTTTATTTCATTGATTTTGAAACCTTCCTCAAACTATTGAAAATATTTTCATAAATTTTTATGTTTCTTATTATTATTATTTTCAAAACTTTTATAGTATGTTTTTCTACTTTATTAATTTTAAATTCTTTCTAAAACTAGTAGACATGCATCAAATTAAAATAAAACGGTATAATAGAGTTTAGAACATGCACAATCATTAAATTGGTATAACGAAAATTTGAATACGTTATAAGAAAAGAATATTATAAATCAACATGGATTTTAATGGAAAAAAATAATTTTCTTAGTTAGTGTTATAGATTTATTAAGAATAGATGTTGTTTTGAATTCACATTAAAAATTATTATTAGGACAGGATAATATATATTTGAAATTATTAAATGCACGACCTGATATAATGATAAATAACTTTAATCCTTGCACAACATTTCTCAATCTTAACAATTTTTTTTGTTGCAAACTCAAATAACTATCAATATTATTTATTAGAATTACATGCATTTAAAGGTGGTTCGAACCGAACCTAATCAAACCAAGCCACATTTAAAGTGGTTTGGTTCAAAACCTCGAACAATTAAAAGCAGTCTGGTTCATTAAGGGTTTGAATTGAATCATTTCAAATGTGACTTGGTTTGATCCCTGAACCGAACCAAACCGAACTAAATCGAACTAAACCTTTAACCGGAATTAATTTTTTTTTTCAAAATATGCTCATTAACTAAAATATTAACAAATAAAAATTACATTAAAACTTCATTGCATTCATTGGTAATAGCAATTACATTACAACCTTATTTCATTAAGTGAAATGGACAACCGGTAAGAACATCGTAGTATTTAGCCAAATTTATTAAACACCTATTAAGAATGTGAATTTATTTATATCCAACCAAATCTTACTTTAGTTGTAATGTTAAGTTTATGGGATTGCAAAATCTATACTTTTATATTTGTTTATTTTAAATCTTTATATTTTATCACTCTTTCTCTTTTACTTTTTAATTTTAGGAAGTGTTTACATATATATTTTCTTTCATTTTTAGACCCAACTTTTGAAGTAGACATGTGCATGGTTCAGTTACAAACGAGGAACTAGACATGAACCATCACTAGTGGTTCCAAAATTGACTAAGGAATTTGTTAGTTCTCTGATTCCTAGACGATTCCTCAAATCCTAGAAGGTTCTTCAACCTAGAACCAGTGATACCAGTAGTTTCAGCAAGTTTCATTGAAAAAAAAATTAGAGAAAAATTTAAAAAAATGTATAGATAATTATTAATGTTTACACTATTCACCATGTTCAATGTATTATTATCAACAAAATAAATAATCATAACTCAAAATAATATATAATTAGTGTATAAACTTCTTCTAAAAGCAAAATTCATTTCCTTAATAATGTGAGACTTTTTTTATATCGTAATTTTTTTACCCTCTAGAGTATTATGCAATCTCATATTACTTACTACAATTGATATTGGATGTGTTTCTATATAAATAAATACACACTTGAAACAAAATTTTTAAAAATTTGGTTACATAATTTTGACACTTTTAGGACCAACAATTCTATTGAGTTTAAAATTTATTTTGTTAAAAACTAAAATTAATTCAATTTTTTTATTTTTACTTTAAAAAAAGGCAGTTTCGTAGCTCCAAAACTAGAATCGGAAACCACCGATATCATAGAACGAGACTGAAACCATGAAAGAAAGTTTCGATTCCAATTCCCCAATTTCATGACACGGAATCACCTGTTTAGGTTCCCATTTGTTCAGTTTTGGAACCGTGCCTATATCTATTTTGAGGGCACTTGTACTAGAGGTAATAACGAATATCTGCTTTTTCTTTTTCTTGATCTATTTTTTGTAACTTAGTTCTAAATGAGTAAAAAAAATTAAAAATTAAAAACATGGACGCTTAAATTGGAGAAAAGATTTATCAAAGGTCATACACTAATGAAATGATAAGTAGAATATTAGTGTAATGAATATTCCCCCACCCTCTTAAATGGAGGATAGGTCTTGGACTTTTCCCTCGATTTTCACTCCTATTCAAGACATAGTGGGCTGGGCCGTGTTGCGTTGCTGTGCTGGGTTGACCTCTAGCGTGTTGTTGCTATGTTGGCATGAGCTTGCACTGAACTCCTTTTGATACACTCACTTCGCCTTTTGCTGGGACATGTGGCGCGCCAGAATTTTTATATTCTTGGATGGGCTTTCCTTTTAGCGTATGATTTCAATTTGCATGGACATGTTTTCTTATCCAATGTGGCAATGGGCTTGACGTAAGTCTTCATTTCATTTTATCTTTGATCCATTTTCACGTAATTCTTATACTCCGATTAACTTTTGACTATATTTTCCGAATGTGCGAATTTATTTATTTTATAAAGATACATATGTAACTATAATATAAAGTTAGGAAAAAATATATCATATTATAACTTACTCATAGCAATATTAAATGCTAATATCTAGAGAAAATGGGATAAAACATAAATTCACAAATATAAAGTGAGCATGACAGAGGCTAAGGTGATGTTAGGGGTGCAAACTAGTTAGGCTAAATCAGGGCCGGCTCGGGCTCAGCTCATTTAAAAACTTAATAAGCTCAAGTAGAGCTAGACTCTTAACGAGCATGAAATATACAAACTTAGCCTGGCCCGTTAAGGATTCTGGAGTCCGAGCTTGGCTCGTTTACGTATATAATTATATGTTTAATTATATTTATAATATTAATTAATATAACTAAGTATATATAATATAATATTAATATATTTATATATATATATTAAATAAGCCTATTCACAAGCCATTTCGTTTAGCAAAACGAGATGAGCTTAAGCTGAGCATTAATAGATCGTGAGTAACTCGGTGTGTTTTCAACCTACATAATGTGAACACGATGGTATAGAGGGATAATGTGCTAAGATTTTAGAATCTTCTTTCATTCTTACAAATAATATTTCCTATATAGAGAGCATAAGTAAACTTATTACCCTCCCATTCTACAAGGAAAATAAACTTTATCCATGTTTAATAAATGACACTGCATATAGAATAAATGTCACAAAATACACTCCGCCACATTTATTAAAATGTGGCTAATAAACATCACAGAAAAGTGTGTCGTAGATTGATTTGACTTGTCAATAGGAAAAGTAAGCTCGCTAATTTGAATGTAGAATGCTACCCTTAAATGTGGCTAATAGTATTTCGATGGGTGACTTTTATACTTTAAAAAGGTAAACAACCATGTTGTTTCTCCTTTTCTTTAAATGTCGATTAAACCATTCCATCCTTTTTTTTTTTTAAATGTAACTGTTCACACACATTTGAGATAGCTAGACGTGGCTACATGATTAATCTCAGCGATGTTTAAACATGACTTTGTACTAAATTTGTGACCCTAAACATTACTACTACACTAAATTGGCAATGCGCGAAAGTCACTAGGTAAATAAATTTGAAATGTTTTAGTGTAATTTTTAGTAAAGATTGGTGACATGTAAGAATGATTATTCAACCAAAATAACCACTATTAAATGTGCCTACTAAACCTATTTAGCAATGTTTACACATGACAAATTCAATTGATTTTGTGTTGTTTAAGTGTAACTATTCGACCATATTAGCAGCGTTTATAGATACATTGTCACGCCCTAAATGGTACCCTAACCGCGACAATCCACTACACTCAATAATAAAACTTAAGTATAACAACCTTAGTCATCCCAAAAAGCTTTGATATCGGGTATAAGGCGTATCTTCACGATCATAGAAGACCAACTTTGAAACAAGTTGTTTAAGAAGACATTCATAATAGTAGTTAAGAATGTAAATCACAGCATAAAACACATTAAATATGAAATATAAAAGTCTTACAAAATATTAAAGGGTCATTCCCCTATCAAAATATAAAGTCCATCATAGGCTATCTATAACAATTACATTGGAGATTTACTTAGAAGTTTATATCTACAACTAGTCTTTGAATTCATCAAAAAACTCTTAAATCCAAAAGGTAGCACATGAGAGAAAATCCTTTAGGCGTCAACCAAAGATAAGGTGCTACAATAAATATGTATAAGGGGGTAAGCTTTCTTGTTTAGTGAGAATTATTTCCACAAATAAAGTACTCGAAAAACAATATTCAAACAAGTTATTTAAACACGCATATGAAATGCAACAAACACGTGAGCAAGCAATACATATGATTTTCCGGGAATAATATATTGAATGGATTTATGCCTCCATTTGGGGTTAGGTGTTCCGAGCCGTAAGGTCATAGTTCGTAAATGAAGTTTTTGCAGTTTTTATACGAGCCACTACTAGTCGCTAAAATATAGTTAATTTGGCTGTCTATTCACAATTTTAATCGACGCGAACATTTTCCATAAAGTAGATTTTCGGGTTCTATGGACCTCACTACTATGCCCTTGTCCCACCAAGGGTATAGTAATGAATGTAATATGACTCACTATGTGTTATGCATGGATCAATTTATTTAAGTAATCATTGCATAATGTTAAATATGTTAAAAGTGATCATGGAGCTCGCAGACATATCATTCCTATACTAATCATACAATGATTATTTGATAATTCCTGCCTCGATATGCTTAACATAATTTCAACCATATATCTACAGCACATGCGCTTTCATGTTTTTATCTTCTCCTAATTCTGTGCCGCTAATCTACAAGTAAAAATATAAGTATAAGAATGTAGGAAATTAAACTCACTTAGCCATGGCGGCAGAAAGTTCCTAGTCAAAATAGGCTTTGAGGTAATGAAACCCGGGCTCTTCGTTGCTTAAACAAGAGAAATACCAAAAATGAATATTTCTGGGAAGTTCTACTTAAACTTGCAATTTCTATTTTACTAAGTTTGTCAAAATTCGTATGTGGTAAAATTCCAACTTAAAATGGCTACAACTCGCTCATTTTAACTTAGAATTTCGCATATTATAAACCGTTTTCTAACTACTCAAAAAAATCTATTTATTTCTAAGGTTATTTTTATCACAAAAGGTCATTTAGGTTACAAAAATATTAATACATAATTGACACAAAAATCTCAGCCATGGAAACATGATTTTTCTAAATATTTTATCAACCAAAAATCTCATAGCAAACATAAAATATATATATATATATATATATAGTTGAAAAATCCTTTTCATATATATGCAACTCATATTATACAAATAATTCTAATAATATTGTCTTAATTAATGATTTTTTCATAAAACAACTTGTCTTACTAGTTGAAAAAGTGAAGTTGACAAAATTAATTTAAGTTGTTAGGGAATAAAACTAAAGATTTTTGAGTCATTAAATAAGTGATATGATTTATTTTTCCTTAACTCCTAAAAGATAATTTGGTTTCAAAAATTTTTGTCTTTCCAAGTTATATACAAATTTTATTCCCAAAGCAGACTTTACTTTGTGAGTTAATTTTAACTCGTTTTGAAAAGCTTGTTTTGGTCTTTGTATTTATTAAAATATTAGTGAGGATTTTATAACCAAGTTTTTAAAAAAAATTCTCGTAATAAGGCATTATTAACATTAATGTTTTAATGGTAGTTAAAAAAATAAATAAAGAATTTCTTAGTTAACTTTTGAAAAGTCCTTATATGTTAACAGTACTAAAATCTATGGTAACCTTTGTCAAAATTCTTTGAAAAAAATTTTGTTGATATAAAGTTTCTAAACTCTAATGAAACTTTTCCTAAGTAATAAAATTACATTTTTAAAGTAAGTTGAGCTTATTTTCTTTGACTTAAGAAAGAAATTTTTGTTTTTATTAAGACAACATTCAACATGATCATGCATGACATGAGTTTATAGCTAACTAACATGACAAAAATATTTAATAAGAAAGAAGAAAAACATAAAGATAAGCAAATAATAAATATTAAGTATTAGAAGTCTTAACTTGATTCAAGGCTTCTGGACTTAGACATGGGCAAGTCCAAAAAAAAAAAAACAAAAGAAATAAGAAAACTGTTTTGATTTGATGAGGACAAGTCTAAGATTAGAAAAATTAGTCTTAATATAAAAGCATGGATTAAATAAATTACAAAGCATAATAAATAAATAAATTAATTAATAAATAACGGTTATATTAGTGAGCTTATATGTTCTAAGAAATATATATATACACACACACATAAATATAATTACTAATATATAGAAGTTAGATTAGAACAATAATAATAATATGTAACAATATAACAATAATAAAACAACTTAATAATATAATGATATTTATTCATGAATAAGAACAAAACATGAATATAGTGTTGTTTCCTTAATAATTAGATGTTTAGGAAATACGCACCATGGTCATGTTAAGTTACATAACATAGTAAAAAAGTATATGTAAGAGTTTTACCTATATTAGAAATATGGAAGGTAGAAAAAGAGCGGTTTTGGTAGTATGCAGATTGTAGAAATATGGGAAGATGAGAAGAGATTTTTGGAGAGATGGTTTGAGTAGTGATTTTTTGAGAGTTTGTTATAGTAAATAAATGTGTGAAGGAAATAGAGGAGGATGTGGTATTCATAGAGTTTTAAGGAGGGAAAATTATGTGAATTAAATAAAATGAAGAAAGAAAAAAATGTGTGTGTGTGTGTGAGTGTGAGATGCATGGCCGCGCGTGAATCAAGAAAGAGAGAGAGAGAGAGAGAGAGAGAGAGAGAGAGAGAGAGAGTTTTGTTTTGTTTTGTTTTGCTTTGCATTTTGTTAATTAAAAGTAATAATTTGTAAGGTATGATGTAATTAAAGTTATATTTAAAAAGTAAAAATAAGAAATAGATATGGTAGAGTATAAGAATATGTAGTAGAAAAGTATAAATAAGTGAATATTAATGAATAATACTATGAATAGTAAATAAGACAAATTAATATCGGTAGTAAAAAAATACACATAATTAAGCTATATCTGATATTTTTAGATACAGAAAAATTATAAAACTGATATTTTTGAAATCTTTGTATTTTTACGAATCAAATGTTGATGTCGGAATATTTTTACCAGCGGGTGTACCAGGGCATGGTTTTTAAAATCTGATTCCGTTCGGATCTAAACGAACTGAATTTTAGCAAATCTAATATATTTAAGCTTCCCTATATTATTACAGACTACAATCCATGCTTATCTCAATTTCTTTGTTTAGGGGTTAAGAGCACGGGATTGTCGGATCTAAACCTACTACGGTTTGTTATAGATTTGTTGACTTTAGGGTTTCCGATTGACTTTCAGTTAGGGATTAAGCATAAAACGTAGCATAAAATCTAGGAGCTCACATACATGTTCTTTAAATATACCTATGTGATGTCCATAGTCATGTTGTTATAATTTGATAAATTGGTCATATATCACTATATTTGCACACTTGGGAAAACTAGAATTAATAAACTTATATAAGATACATAATTCAAAAATAAAAAAGGATAAATGACACTTGATGATGAATAAAATTGGTATAAACAGATAAAGTATGATACATTAAATCATCCATACAAACATAAACACAAGTTGTAAAGTATATTAATTTGAACATTTCAAAGAATGTCATCTTATTTGAGGCATATTTAGAAATGATTGAAAAAAATCCTTGTCCACATTCTCAATATTCATCTTCACTCCCTCCGTTATCTTCATTATCATATGATATTATAGAATGCACTTGTCTACTTGGATTTTTTGTAACACAATCTTGAAATAATAAGATGCACTTAGATATACTTACTGGAAAAATAAACATGAAAGAAAGAGAGTATTATGAAAGCTTAATGACAAAACTTACCAAAAGTAGTGGGATAATCCAGACGAAGTCATTGTATCATTAGAATTAGTATCTTGAGTAAAAGCCTTTTTTTCATATATCATAATCATTCTATATACTTTTGCTCTCATAAATGATGAATTAAGCTCGTAGGTGTGCTTGACTAACTCTTTCCATATGCTTTTAGCGGATAAGTGATTATATACATAATCTACTTTCTTATCATAAATTATGTGATAAAATAATATCATATTAAATTTTTCCTAATTGAAATCAAATTTACAATTAAGGGACAAATTAAATACACCAAGCAAAAGTATTTCATACCTCGTACTCTATAGGAGTTTGGAGTTGAGGGGTACACTATAGTATTATTTGCTCTATTTGGATCCTTCCTCCTTGTCTATTGTCCACTTTCTATATCTTAAAGGCACTCAAAATAAGGGAAAATGACCAATCAAAACCCCATGCTCTATTTCCTAAAAACTGATATGAAACGAAAAATGTCATCAATCATAATAAGAAAAAAAAATATCATAATTGGATGAATAGATATCATCCCATGTATATATGTATTCGCATACATGTATAACACATAATAGAAAGCAATATCTATTATGAAGGATTATTATATGCAAGTTATCTTGTTGTTTTTGGGATTAATTGCTTTTATAATAATTTTTGTCCATGAAGTTGAAGATATGTCCATATACCTATATGCATCCAACTATTAATTTAATAAATAAAATCTTGAATTGCGTATTTTAACATAGCAAGAAGAAAAAAATTATTCAAGTTCAAATAACACAATGCATTTGAAAAAAAAAAAAAAAAACCTGCAAACACCAAAACAATAATGATACACTGTAGAAAAAATTGGTTCAAACTAATGCATTCGCTAAAATCATTTTAACTTAATGACATACACTATCTTATGGATTGGTTTGATAAAAGAAAACTGCATACAATTAATCGAATTTGAAAACGATAAATAAATAAATAAAACATAACAATATGTTTCCTACGGTAGTAAATGAGTTGGAATTGGAGAGTGGAGGCTAGGGTTTAGTTGCTCTTTTCTTTTGTGTGAGTGTGTTTTGTGTTTTTCATCTTACTTTAGTCCTCCTCTTCTATTTTTTTTCCCTTTGAATTAAAAAAAAATTGTTAATGAGTGGATAGTTAGTTTGTTTTAGGAATAATCACTTTTTCTTTTCAAATTTAGTTCTTTATATTTATAAATATATAGAGTGATTTTTCTAAAATGTAAACTTTATTTATTTATCTATTTATTTACTTTATTTGATAATGAGAAGTAGTGACCTTTACTTTTATAAAAGATTTACGAATCTAATGGCAGTTCGGTGTAATCTAAATTTGTTCATAAACGTGACTAATATTATATACACCTATGTTTAATAAATATGATAAGAGTATAAAGAAAAGATGGCATTTGAAAAATCTACAAACATGATTGTCAAAGACTCATGATCTCCTCCAATATACATGCCTTGCCATGCAACAAGATAATTTTTCCACACCCAAGGCATACAATTAGTGCTTCTTAACATATTAGGAAATCCATGTTGTTTAGCCACATTAAGTAAGTGCTCAATATCAACTTGATTTGACCTACGTAAATACTCATCACTATGCCCCTTAGATGAATTTTTTGACACATTATATGATTGTATCTTCAGTTGTCCGTAAGTAGTCATCTAAAACATCACCCGCTACTCCACATGCTAACATTTGAATAGTTGTAGTGCACTTTTGTTGTGATGAAGCACTAAGTTTACCCGTAGCATCCCTCCTTTGTTTAAAATAGGATGAGTAATCTTGTAGTGCTTAAACAATGTAGAGGAACACACTTTTTCTTATTCGGAATCTATTTTAAAAATGTTCATTGGTGTATACTGGGTTGTCCGAAAAGTAGTCATTATAAAGACGATTGTAGCCTTCAAGATGACCACTATTTATATATTTTCACCTACGTCTCCTAGTAGAGATAGAATTATTGCATATCTCTAGGATCACTTGATATTTAATGTGTAATTAACTCAGATAGTGAATTGCTCATCTTTGATAAAATAAATTCATTAATTGCTTTATCGTAACCATTGTTTTGCTTAGAATCATACCTGCTAATAGACATTATATTTTGATAGGATGAAGAATAGTAAACACTTGAAAGTGAGAAAATTGAAGGGTGCATTTTATTTTACCATTTATAGAACTTCAGCTTCAATAGCTAGTTTTACAACGGCTGGTTTTCTAAGAGAAAAATATAGGAAAATAATTAAAAGACTAATTTTAAGCCATAAACGATGTTTTTTAGGTCTCAAATTTGCAATTAGAAGGTAAACTCTAGCAACTAATGTACATCTTTGAACAAGCTTCATTTAGATATATTATAATAAGGACTCTATGTAAATCCCCGAAAATTTTGGATTCGAATTATAATTAAAACCCTAATCGGAAGTAAAAAGGATTCTTAAGTCAAACAAAACCCTAGTTTACCGTAACCGTTTAACTCCGGCTTTGCCGTTTTCTCAAATCCTAAAACGAAGTTGGAAAAATTAGTTGAAATAGTTCGTAATAGCTATAGGTTTTATAAAAATATCAGATTAAAGAAATTCGAGTGTCCGTTGAACCCGATCGGACATGATTCTTGAAAGACGTGTCCGGAAGCCCGGAATAGGAAAAATATTCCGAATATACCGTTAGACTCGTAAAAATATAAGATTTCCAAAAATATCAATTTCGTAATTTTTCGATAACTAAAAATAACAGATATCGCCTTTACATGCGTATTTTCTTACTACCGGTATTAAATTGTCATGTCTACTTTTACATTGCACTATTTTCTACTATTCTACACTATTTATCTATCTCTACTTTTTCTTACAACCTACTCTTACAACCTATACACCTATTTCTTACATATTTTCATTTCCAATACAATTTCACATCTTTCATTTCTTACTTTAATTAATCAAAAGACAAGAAAATTGATTTTTGGTCTTCCCCATGCTCCAAAAATGACGCCGGCCACCCCCATTCATGCATCCATCAATTTTGTTTTCATTTAAATAATTAACACAAATAATCTCCCACATTTTCCTATAAATACCCATTCATACCTTCACTTCTTTCACACCACTTCTTCTCTAAAGTTACTCTCTCAAAATCTCTCTCAAATTCTCTCAAGAGTTCTTACAAGAAGTCCTCTTAAGTTTAGCTTCTTTAGGTAAGAAATTTCTCAAGATTTCTTCATGTTCATTTACTTAGTATGAGCTTAGTGTGTGTTTTCTAAAACCATGAAGGTTAAGAAAGCAACATTAGGTTCATGCTTTGTTTTTGTTCATAATCAAAATTCCTCCATGATCATTTATGTTTCTATTATGTTCCTTTATGTTTCTCTATAATTCCTTTATGTTTATTACTATCTAATATATCTTTATAGCTATATATACTATTTAGAGCATATAAGCTCATAGCCTTGCAATTTATTTACCTTTCATGCAATTTTATTCCAATGCAATTTATTTAATTTTAAGTTGATTTTAAGACTAGTCATTCTAGTCTTAGACTTGTCCTCATCAAGTCAAAACAATTCTTTTTCTTTTCGGGACTAGTCTTTTCTTAGTCCCGGGGTACCTTGAAGAAGCTAAGGTCCCAATACTTGATTTATTCTATTATTTACTTAAGCTTTCAAATTATTATGTTCCTTTATATTTCTATAGTTTATGATTCATATTCATGCATGAACATAATATTTTTGTCTCAACAAATAAACGAAGAAGTATTTTCTCAAGACTAAAGGTACTTTCCTAAATAAATATAGAAAATGGATTTCTTAAAAACCTATGAACATGCATGGAAATAATTATTCTTACATAAACAAAGGTTTTTATGAAAACTCATCTTTCATCAAGAAGTAGAAATTCTTTTGGAAATCATTACAAGAAATAAAAATATCATTTTACTACTTTTTGAATCCAAGTTTTGAAAAATGAAACCACACCTTAGGAATTTAAAGAAGTTTCAAAAAGAGATTAAATATTCATCTCAATAACTCAAAGAGCTTTCAAAAGTAAAATAAATATTCCATAGAATCTCAAGTTCAAAAGTCTTTTAAAACCTTAATTTTATAAGTTGAGACAACTTCATTTACTTCATACATTTGTTATGAGTCGTTACATATATGTACACCTTTCAAAAAGTTTACAAAATAAATGAAATAGTAATCTTTTCAAATGAACTTTGTTTACAAAAAGGAAAACAAATTTTTGCAAATTCGTGGCAAATCTGATCGCTATCTTTTTGGAACCCAAACGACTTAGTTTTATGGAAATAAGCTTAGAAATGCATAGATCTTTTCGAGTAGGTAGAAAACGATATATTATACGCGGAATTCCGAGTTAAAATGGGCAAGTTATGGCCATTTTAAGTTGGAATCTCCCCTTATACGATTTTTCTACGATTTTAAGAAAAGATTAGAATCTTCAAGTATAGAATTTCATGAAATACTCATTTTGGGTATTCTTCTTGATTAGATAATCCCGAGGAGGAGTGTTCGTATCCCGAGGATTACTACGATTAAGAGGAATTTCCGAACGACCCATCCAAATCAAGAAATGTGTCACAATGGCCAAGTGAGTTACTTCCTGTTGATTTTTCTCATACTCTTGATTGTTCTTGTAACATTAGTTGCACTAGAATTTAAGAAAAATCGAAAGAAAGTGTATGATAATACGTTGAAAGAATACTAAGTATATCGAAACTCGATTTGTTTGTAATAAAGTTGTATGTGAATTAATATCTTGAAATGTTTGAAATTGATTGATCACTTGAAAGAAGTTAAATGTAAATACTAGACCTTAATTAAAGAAATTATTTATGCACTTCATATGTTGAGTCGCATTGCATTCACTACTATACAATTGGTGGGACAAGTGCATAATAGTGGTGGTAGACATAACCGGTATATCATGTAAGTGGCGAGTAGGAGCCGGTAAGAACTACAAAATTGGTGGCTAGTAGAGCCTGTAATAACTACAAGTTTTTGATGGCGTATAGGAGCCGGTAAGATCTATAAAAGTGTTTTTAAAAGTTGTGGCTGTAATTGGCCTGAATCCCCAACCCCGAATGAAGGGCGTAAATTCATTCAACATATGATTCCCGGAAAGTCATATGTCTTGTATGCTCACGTGGTTGTTGCATTTCATGTGCTTGAATAATAAACTTGATTGTTAATTTTCTTCGAGTATGAATTTTTGGGATTTACTCACTAAGCCCATAAGCTTATACCCCTATAGATATCTGTATTCTCAGGAACACCTATTTTTGAGCTTGAGGCCATCCCGTATCCAAACAGGTTTTGATGTTAAAGCTTTTGGAGGAAATCTACTCGAAGACTTAGATTAGAATTCCTTTGAAATCTTTAATTTTGGAAGTTAGGAAGTTTATCTCGATCCTTGGATTCAGCGGGGGAATGCCCCTAAGAAATTATGTATCAGACCTTTGGTTATTTATGATATGATTTTATTTCTGAATTCTTGTATGTTTATCTTTACTTGCTTAAACTATGCTTCCCAAAAGCGTCTCCTATTACCGTGTTAGACACCTTACATATAATGCTAAGGCTTTTGCATGGCTAAGGTAGCCATTCCTAAGCCTTGATATTATATGCGGTGGACTGCCACGTTTAGGGTACCCATCGGGGCGTGACACTCTAAGTTATATACTGAAAGTTATGACTAATTGAAGATTGAATACCCAAAGTTGCGACCACAGTCCCAATTGCAGTTACAACTGCAATCCATAAGTTTTTCCTTAGTTAAGATAGAATTTAGAAATTAAAATCAATGTAGATATAATATAAAAAGTCAAGATGAATAGCTTAATTATTGAATTAATTGTATTAACATGCATAGAATGAATTAAATGAAATTAGAAGTCCTAAAAATTTTAATTGATCCTTTTCAAATTGTCTATCAAGTTGTTCTATTGTTAAACTTTCTTGAGACTTTGCATTTCTAAAGTTTAACACTAATTATAAGGAATTTTATTATCAACTGCCATAAGAAAATTCTTTATTTAAATAAATTTGCAAATCAAATTAATCAAATTTTGTATTAATTTGAAATATTGTCTTTTGATGCATTAGACTTAGACAAGCCCATTTGTACATGAAAACTCATGCCTTTTTAATGCTTTAGGCATAAATAAGTCCACGCAAACTCAAGCCTACAACCCAATTACCCCATCATACTTAGCATACAGCCTCTTACATACAAAAACTCTTGTAATGCCTCAAAAGTCAAACTTTACTTTATCAAAATTAAAAGATAATGATTAAATAAAATTAGCAAAATATCTACTTTTTCTTCTTCTTAGCAAGTACCATTTTCTACTCCCTTTCATCATTTTCTTCATCAAATTTCTCTCTCAAAACTCTTCAAAGTTCATATTAAAGCTCCATCATCAAGTCAAGACTATTAGATAAGTTATTACTCACTATTACCTTGTTGGTTTTGTAAGAAATGTAACTATATTTAGTATTCTTGTTATCTAATGTTGTATGTAGAGTTGTCAAGAATATTGGTGTTAGATAGGTGAAAGTGATGAGAATGATAGTTTAAGGTCTAAAGTAGAGATATAATGAATTTTTGTTGGTTACCTAAGGTTGACGTGGTGTATAGTTGGTGTAGTGTAAATTTTTATATATAAAATCATTTTAAAGTTATAAAAGAAGCATATAAACCTTATATGTAAATGGGAAAGTGTTTTTGATGGAAATAAGGTTATAATAATTAGTTGGAATGTGTAAAATTTCAAAGTTGAAAATACAACTTATAATAATCAGATCATGAGCGTGATAGAGGAGGTGATCTTCTCGGATCGAATTATTTTGTCTCATCACGAACATGACAAAGCCTATGATCTCCTTGGGATGAGTTTTCCTTAAGTCGACATGGGCATAACAGAGCATGTGTTTCTCTTGGATCAATTTTCTCAAAGTGATCACGAGCATGATCATGACCATGATGAGGGGCATTATCTTGTCGATTTCCTTTTGTAAAATAAGATGCCCTTGATAAAAGGCATGTTGGTAACCGTGTTGAAGATCATGACCTTGGTCATGGTTGTGATTCTTTTCCTGTTTCTTATAAAAAAATGAAATAAAATAAAATATTAAATAATATATACAATATAATTTATGTATACACAAATGCTAGATTAAGATCTCTTATAAATTCTTAGTCAAGTTTTCATAGAGTCATCGGCTATTGATATGCTAAGTTTGTAATACCTAGATTTAAGAATTAGTTAGGTTTATATAGTTGAATAATATTTATGAATAACTCCTTATATTTCTTAAAGACCAATGAATTAAGGATATGATAACATGAAACTAGAACTTTTTAGTACCAATAGGCACTCCTACTTAGTTATGTACTTAGTAATGTATGTTTATTATTTTATAGGAATCTTAAGTCAAGACTAGAACTTTTCGTTTGACTATTATGACCACAAGCCAAGATATATCGGTGAATAATTGAATCTTCAACTACACCAAAAAGATCTAAAGCATCAACACTATCTATTGCATAAGCCATAATTTTGTTGCTTAAAGGCTTATGCAATGAAATTTCATCTGTTGCTCTAAGTGCCCATTACTTAAAATAAAAGGAAACTTATATTGCTTTATGCAATAAGAAATGAATGTTGCTTAATTAAATTTAATAAAGTAAATTTTATTCAAATGCACAATTATTATTTTTTCTTTACTATCAATGATATTTTAATATTGAAGTAACACTTTAGTTAAAAGAAATGCAACACTATTAGAAATAGGCGACAATTTATTGCAACACTTAGAAGATCAAATACAATAATTTTATAAATGTTGTTATCTTATGTAATAAATTTTATATTGTTATTATAGTAAAATATTTAATCTTTTAAATTTAGCATATAAATGGCATCCAATTATGCTAGAATTTTCTTTTACACTATTTCAGCTTATAGCTTTTAATAAGTTACAAAAGAATTATTAAGTAATGAATGGAAGCATGATAATTTAACTAATATAATTGACTGATAAATACATAAAAAATGTTAAAGTGACTTTTGGTTACATAAATAAAAGATATTACATCTATACAAATCCTTCTAAGGAAAAAAAAAAAAATTTCTACAAAACCCATGATAGTTCAAACTCAATAAAATTTGAATCTGCATTACATTAAAGTACTAACATTTGCCATCTTCCAAATTCCTAGTGAGAAACTTGACTTTTTAAAACTCTTTGCTCCTGTATATAAATAAACATTATAATTACTAGTGATACAAAAAATATAAGTAAAATCCAACTTTAGTAGTGTCATACATCCAATTAATTACCGTTACCCAATCTATTTGGAATGTGTTTAACTAGATTTTCACTTTGATTAATTATGTTTTCGATCAATATAATAGTTTTAATAAATCATCTACAACTTTATTAATAATCACAAGATAACTTAGCTTAAAATAAGTTTCCTACATTATGTGTGTCCTTCACTCGAATGAATGGATAAGGGCAATTTTCTTGTCGAACACTTTGGAAAAGAACAAATTATTTGAAATCAAATCAAGAAAAGTGAACCAATTTAATAAAACAAGAAACATACATAATCTAAATAGAATCAAACAAACATGGTCATATGTAATTTCCTTTCTCATGTTGATTTTACTTTAATAAGCATGATTCCATGCATTAAAAACTATATCACAGCCCTATTCTATTTTCTTTTAATCGCAAAAGACAACATGTTATTGACTTATTGGTGCATGTAGTTAAAAATTTTGATAGGAATGGAGAATATGTGGATAAACAAAGAAATTTAATAATGAAAACTTTTTAAGCTATTTATTGTAAAAGATTTTTATGTTTGAATATTGGCTAGATAGAAAGGTATTAGACACATTCCAAATAAAGTCCTAAAGGAAAAAAAAAAAATATTAAAATGGATTAAAGAAAGCAATGTCATATACTTACACTTAACATCATATTATTATCAGTGACAAAAGTCAATATACAACAATCACTGAATTATGTCGTTTCAACTATCTAAGAAACATTGTTTGAATTTGTCTGTGCTCTTTGAAATACTAAGTATATCACTCTTTACAATATTTGACTACTCATAGAAACAAGAAATATAGAAGTCTATCGAGTGCACATATCAAATCTGACTACATAATGTTTAAAAAAAGATATGATTTTAAAAGAAAATAACAACATTAATATATTTTATTAGTTACTAAAACTAATTCAAGCTTTAATAATGTCATTTCAGCAGCTTCATCTGCACATTACACTAGAGACCAACAATAAGATTCTGTGCATTAGGATACTCCACAAACAAAACTATAGTTGAGTTACACAAGAGATGTCAAATTCATAAACATAAAAATGTCATCATCACATTATCACTTTAAAGCAATGGCTTAGAGGTGTATCCAGTTTTAACAAATTAATAGGGCAATATAGGAGACAAATAAAAAAAATTTGTTTGTATAATATATTATGATTGCAATATGAAAAAAAATATATATATATATATATATATATATATATAAATGCCTTTTTTTTGTTGTTCCAAATGTTTCTTACTTGAAAAATACTCACATTAGTCCCATAAGAAGTTGAAAAATTGGGGAAAAAAAAAATGAATAGCTTAAATCTCCCCAAAGATTTCACATCTAGCATGTGACCTCCTTCATTAAGATGTAGCTAATTGAATCCACATCTATCTAGCACATTGGCCTTAAGATTTTTCCTCATCAAAAGAGGGACCAAATGATAAAAATTATCAAGTCATACAAAGGATAAAAATCTAAAAAACATTAATAAGTAACCTTTGAAAGGATACAAGTAACTTGTAAATAAGTTTTTGGGAGGGACCGTTTTGTCAATCACATTAAACTATGTTAGTTGATATCAGTATTTTGTGAATCCCATTTGTTGAATAATTGAATATCAGTAATATAGCCAACTCTCATTGACAAAAGTAAAGACATGTCAAGAGTGGTTTTTCCCTCTTTTAGAACTTTGTGATGATACTTTTCAATACATGGATCTTCAAACATTTTCTTGCATAAAGTCTGTTAAACAAAGTAATATGAGAACAAGAGAAAGCTTAAGATCAAAATCCTCATAGCTTGGTGTAAGTCAAGTGCAAAAAATAAAATAAAATAAAAATGAAAATATATGCTATAAAAACTAGTTATTATTAGTAGCTACATCATTTGTATGATAGTCAAACATAGTATTGATGCTCATTCTAACCAAACTTGTCCCAACAATTAATAAACAAAATGATGAAAGTTTGATTCAATTTCCATGTTTTGTTGCAATCTTCATGAAGCATTAAAATCCCCCTAAAACAAAGAGATCTATGATGAAGTGAGACAAATATTAAGTAGCCCTTAAATCCCAAATAAAAAGAAGATTATTATTAATATAAGAAGCCTTCACATTTTAGTAAAAATTTCAAATCTTTGTCCTTGATTACTGATATTTCTATTGATTTCTACAAGATAAGATTTAATAGGTATACTTAAGTTATCAATACAAATTTTTATCCAAGATCTATAGCTCCAAAAAATCAAATACAGGTATTATTTGTTTCTCATATCCAATTTCTAATAATTCAACACAAAAACCACACTAAATTAACCAATATTTTATCTGACTTCTAATAATTTGTAATTGAACTAGCATCATATTTTAAAGGAAAACTCATTCAAAGATTCCATTGAGTACAAGAGAAGAAATTTGACACCAACACTTACATCATTCAAAAAATTGAAACTTGGTACGTACCTTATAAAGGTCTTGTTTACATGGACAATAACATCAAGCTTAACCTTGTGGTTGCAATTTTAGAGGAGGTATGCTAGATTGGCTACAAGAAAGACAAAAATACAATATATAATAATCATAAAGGTACACGCAGGTATTTTCATTGGGCATAAAATTCTTTATAGACATATGTATGTGTTCTTAGAAAGAAACCAAATAAAAGAGGGGAAGAATGATACTTAGAGAATGTTATCGTTATTGCTATTAGACTTTCGTAGCTTGAACAAACTGACACCCAAAAAGCATAATTTTGATTCTCTCTTTTGCAATTGATTTGGTGAAGATTTAACCAATGAATAGGAGAGATGGGAAAGTGGGGAGTTGCGTGACAGTGTTTAGGGTTTTTTTTTTTTTTTTTCTTTATCATGATTGAGATTTTAGCGGCAGTTTCAAGTGGAATAGATTTGATGTGGTGCCTCAATTATATTTGAGAATAGTTAAAAAAATTATGCCATAAATTAAGTTAAATTAGATCTTTTTATGCTATGCATCTATTATCTTATATAATAATATCCAATAAGACTAATTTAGAATAATATATATATTTATAAGAAGATGATTATATAATTTTGAATGCTTTAGTAAAACGTTAAATTCTTGAGTCATAATATAAAATTATTGAATATCTATACATTGATTACAAAAAATCCTTTATTTTGTTTAGGATTTTTAGAATCTTAAGTTATTTTAAGAAAAAAATCATATAATTAATGAGAACCCTAGTACATTAAGTTAAAAAATAAAAATAGGGATAAATATTTTTCTTTTTCATATAAATATGAATCATAGAAATATTCAACTAAACTATAGCAGCAACATGAATTTGTTATTCATGTAAAAAAAAAAAATTAGATACAATGAAATCATATAATTTAAATTATTAAACAATTATTGAATTAAACCATGCACTTTATTATTGATAATTTAAGGAAAAAAATATACATAAGTAGTACTAAAATACTAAAATAAAAGAATAAATGTATAACTAATGTTGTTAAACTCGAACTAGCCTGGCTGGTTCAACCCAATTCAATCGGAACCAGCCATAAAAGTCGGTTGGTCCACTCATTCGGCCTAGATTTACATTGAATCGATTGACCCGGACAATTGAAACGAGTTGAACTAGGCGACCCAGACCAGTTAACTTGGATAAAAAAAAACTAGAAATTTAAATATATATTCATATGATATTATAAATTTATAAAATATAATCATTGTATTATGCTTATTTAATAATTAATTGATGAATTTGATCCAAATGTAGATTAAATTGAGTGATGTCATATATATATATTTTTTTCATAATTAAATTATCCCTTATATTTTTATTTTTTAGTGACATTGGTTTGACCCCTAGTTAAACCTGATTTGACCAATCAACCCTTAATCCCCTAGTATGTTCGAATCAAACCCTGCTCTCGGCTCCCAACTCCCTAGCATATTTGAGTCAAACCCCACTCTCGACCCCTAATCCCTTAGCATGTCCGAGTCAAACCTTGGTCATATTCTGACAACATTGGTCACAAATGTGTTTGTTAAATTAGATAAACAAATTCATTAACCATATTATATATATTTTTATCATTAATATGTAAATATAAATACATATATATATAATAATCGCTCATAATTTTTGTATCTTTTTCTTTAATAACCTTCCATAATAATTGCATATTTTAGATGAGTTAAAAAAAACCATAAAATCTTTTAATTTGGAGGCAAAACAAAAATCATTGTTTTAATCAATTTATAAATATGATCAAAAGAAACATATATATATATATATACACACACACACACTATTAAAGCAAAACCACCCCCTTTGATATGTTTAGTGTAAATATTTTTAGCATAAATTTTTTTAATATAATATTTTTAGCATATGAGTGTAAAATATTTTTGGTATTCTCAAAATCATGAAATTAAATAGGGTCTGAATAGAATTAAATAGTGATTGAATAAACATAGTCTTTTCTTTTTTAGCCTAAGCATGTATCTTTATATACTGATGTAAATGTTTTTAATATAATGTTTTTAGCATATGGACGTAAAATATTTTGGATCCCTGAAATCATGAAATTAAATAGATGTTGAATAGACATAGTCTTTTCATTTTTTAGCATAGGAGCGTAAAATATTTTTGGTATCCTTAAAATCATAAAATTAAATAAAGTTTGAATAGAATTAAATAGAGGTTGAATAGACATAATATTTTCCTTTTTTAGCCTAAGCATGCATCTTTATATACTGATCTAAAGCTCTAATACTATATTTAATGATGTTCCGCCATGTTTTCTCTGGATAAAATTAATAATGTTCCCAAATATATGATGGTGGCTTAAGATTCAATGTGAATTGCTTGAAAGACAACCACTACAAGAAATCAACTTTATGTAGCATTATCGCGAGGAGTATCGATGGCATCAACAAAAGTTTTGGTTAAGAAAGGAAATCTACCTAGTGTATGTGCGACATACACGAGGAATATTGTATACAAAAATGCATTATTGTCTTGAAGGTATTTTTATTACCAACATGTTATATCATATTTTCACATGTTGAGAAAATTGTTGGATCTATATGTATTGTATAGGAATGATCACTAACTATTTACTACTCTTTATATAATTTCCAAATCAAATTAGTCAATATTTTAAAAGGTTACTGTTTTATTTGCACATGCATTGCGGGTGCGTCATCTGCTTGTATATATATAAGTATTTTTAGTAGATAAGTGTAATGCGAAATTGAAAACTCTTTATTTGCTAAAAAAATATAACCATAGATAAATATAGATAATACTAAAGATATGAATAGATAGATATTGATAAATATATAATTACATATGGATTTAATAGATATTAAAGATCATGGAGTGATTAGTTTTTCTAAATAGTCTTTTATGCATAGTTTACTTAATTCAAAAAAATCATTTGATAAAATCTTATAAATTTATTTTAATGAATTTAAATGCAACACTGGATACATAAGATGCACAACATTGGTTGCATAAGTAATGTTGAGGTGCAAAAGAATATACGAAGTCTAAAATATCTCCTATTAATACTATAAATATATATATATGCTTACTAGACAGGTCTAGATAAGTATCCAATATACGCTAATATATTATTTATAGTACGTAGGGTCTAGTGTTTTACTAATATAGAGTTTATACAATTCTTATAGGTTTGAACGAGTGAAAATCATGTGTATTGTCATAATACCATTGCTATGTTGCATTTATTACTTGTGATAAAGCATTTTCAATGTATGTCTCATCTTAAAAATGTGACATGAGTATCGCATTTAATACATGCGATACTCATTTTTAATGTGTATCACATGTATTAAATGTGATACAACAATTATAATATATTACTTAATCTCATTTTATACATGAGATACACATAAAAAATAGTATCACATGTATTAAAATGCGATACTAATGATGTAATTTTTTTTTGTCAAATTAACATTTATGTAATTTTTTTTGTTAGCTTCGATATATGGGAAATTACCTCAGTTTTAAGTATATTTCTTATAAAGTAACATGAGGATTTTATAAATCAAGCAAAATTTAAATGCTATTTTGGTAAGCATGTGTAACCCTTAAATCCCTAAAACAATATCAAGCATGGTTTTAGGTACTTGAGGTTAGAAATACTAACCTTGTGGTTCATTAAAACTAAGTACAAATGATAATGCTTGTAATATACACATTTAGTATCTTAAATCAAGTAGAATGACCCTTAGGCAGCTTAAGAGTTGCACTTAGTGACTCAATCAAGTAGAGCAACAGATAATGAAAATATTATCTTACCTCTCAAAGTTAACTCATATTAGTTTATATTCAACTTGATCTACTTTTTTTTTTTTTTAGCTAATCATCTATTACAAGTTTGGAGAGAGGGGAAATCAAATTCAAGTTAATTAAAAGCTATTACACTACAACAGCCATGGCAAAATCTAATGGACTTTCAACTAAGCTTTTTCAAATAAGAAAAATTTTAAAACCCCTATAATAATTTAATTGTATGATCTCCTTAATTGTAACATAGTAAGTCACAACACCAAATGTTTGGTATGAAACCAATGCCAATTTATTACATGTTATATCAAAACCTTTCTACTTCAAACGACCTAAAGCGACATTTCATCTAACTAATTATTGTTATTACATCTTAAATAAGGACGTAGACATTCATTCTCTATAGCTATCATAGAAAATAAAAATATAAAAAACCTTTAAATCCTTTTATGTTTGATGAAGTTGAGTTTCCTTTAAAAATCTAACTTTTACCTATGATATTAGTTAGATTTTTTTATTAAATCAAAGATATATATATTTCTTAATTACAATTGGTAACGAACATTATAGTTATATGGAGAATTTATTTGGAAATTGTTATTTTCCTCTTTTGTTAGGGTTTGTAAACAATGTTTTTTTGCTTTTAGAATACAAATGGTGAGGTTGAAATCACAAGAATGAGATTTTACCATAACAATATTTCATAACTACCAATAACATATAAATTTTAAAAGATAATTATCTTTTAGATATGTTTCAATGGATACTCCTAATCTTAGGAAATCTAGTTATGATATACATAAAATCACTTTAAGCTTAAATATTATCATTGAATTGGCTACATGAATTTTAATCTAAACTTTTGAAATTACTAAAATGATCATCATCATCATCATCATCAAGCAAATCTTTAATTCGTGTCAAAAATGAAATCCTATAGTATATAGTTATTTATTTTCCTATTTATATTTATGATGCTTCCTTTACTCTCTCTCTTCTCTTTTCTCCATTGTAATTGCATGATTATAAAAATTAGATCTTTTCTATTTTTGTACACGCAATGTGGGTATGTGTGCATCGCCTGCTAGTTATTATTAACTAATTCCACCTTCATTTATGTCAAAGAATCATATAATAAAGTAGAGGCACTAATTTTTATATTTATCTTGGATGGATGATTACTGATAGGTGACAATTCTCTGTGTGTGTAGCAAAAATCATTCCCTCAACTAGACATCTCGCAGTCATAGTTCGGGTCCGATTAGTTTTTTTTAGGAGACCTGGAACCGCCCTGTCCATATGATGGAGCGGGTACGAACCGGGGACCCACTAGTTCACGGGACGGTCAATCAGTTCAAAACCGAGATAATTTTTTTTTAATTCAAAATTTTTAAAGACCAAACGCGACCCCATTTGCTGAAAAAACTGATAATAAGTTACTCTTATTTTGAAGGAAAAAATTTTGAATTAGTGACTAAATACACTTGTTTCACTACAGTTTAGTTCATATATTGATGTGACAGGGACATTATACTTTACCTCACTTATATGTGTTTTGGAAAAAAAATACAAAGTAGAAATTAGATAAAAAATTTTTGGTCGTCCCAGAGATGCCTATGTATCCGAAATTCGGAATCAAACCATCGTAGTTCATATAATTTTTAAAATTTTTTTTTTATAAAATCTTAAGTGTGTTTATTGATTTTAATTATTAAGTACGATGTTAAGTTTAAGTGATTAATAATGTTGTATAAATTTTGAAAATATAATTTGGGTCTAATAATTTTTGGAAATACAACTTGTTAGCTTTTTAATTTTTTTCCCTTGGTCACGGTTTTTGACCTGCCGGTTCTGGCCAATCCCATCACACGAACCAACTAGGACCCGCCAACCCAACGGGTCCATCTACTGATTTCAAACGGTCCCGCCGGTAGCGGTCCAGGTCGGGTCCCGGTTCAGACTCGACCTTGAGAGAAGTCTACCCTCAATCATTGTTTTTACCTCTTACTTTATTCGTTCAACATGCAGCATAGATGCAACTGTTTGCTAGTAAATATTATGTTAATACCATTAGTTAATTATATATATCTATATATATATATTACATGTTAATTCTTTATGTCATAATCATATATGAAAAGATATTTTATTTATAAAGAATTCCAAGCCTAATACAACATCTTTATTACATATTGAGGATTGTAATATTTCTAACTAATTGGGTAAATTTTGTAATTCACTTGTAAGAATTTCTTTTCCCACAATGAACTTGCTTTGTGAGTTCGTAATCTAGAAAAAAGAAGAAATTACAACAGTAAAAATGTACCAATGGTATATAGGTATAAGTAGTAAAAAGATATATTATATTTTATTCGATAAATAATACTAAAGAAAGGTTCCAATTAATAAAGAGTTTTAGAAAATATACAAATTGTAACTACTCCATAAGTTTTTCTCTCTTTTTTATGTTGTAAAGATGTGTTTCTTTAACTTATAATATAATAAGAATTAATAGAGAATAAGTATTATTTATTAAGGAAAAAGTATAATTAAAAAAATATCATAGATGAAAAAATTATATTTTATTAATAAAACATATAAATATTTTCAAATTATATCTACATATATTGATAGATAATGCATACGACTTCCATGTTAAAGATTTTTCATTTTCTTTTTGAACTTATTTTATTAACATGGATCATTTATGAAATCTCTTTCAATATAATAACTACATAATGGAAAGCCACTAGATTAGTTAAGTATTTAGTTGTTATTTATACTAAATTTGATAGAAACAGTGAATTGGTTTTAATTTTTTTTTATGCAAAAAGCTTTTTGTTAAATAAAAGAGGACTTAAAATTATCCTATTTTAAAACTTAAGATATGTTTAGTAATTAAAAACTTTTTAATTTATAATATGCTAATACATACTTGCTTAGATAATTATTATCAAGAATTATTCATTTAGAGAAAAAATTCATTAAGCTTAGTAGGTCATATTGAATGATTAATGGTGTATCACTCTCACTAAATCTTTTTTTCCTTCACATATATATACATATATTTGATGGGTCACAAGGGTTATTATAATGTGACCACATTGGACCATTATAACGTGCTAACGTGTTGAATTGATCTTAGTACTTCAAGAATGAGGACATAAATCGGATGCCACAAGACTACAAGGCCATTGGCTTTTCTTCATTTATAATAGTATCCAACTTTTCGATTGGTTTACATTATTAGAGCAATGATTTTGTAATGATTGTATGTTTTCTTATTATAGGCAACATTTTAATATGTTGTTGCTAAAATTAGTGACCAAAGGTAATAGCATATATAACTCGTTGCCTTTATTCAAAAAATTACATGCAATAATATATTTTTGTTGCTGAGACATTGCATTAAAGTTATTATAGCAACAACTTTTATGCCATTGCTTAAGGCTTAGCTAGCATTAAAATAAATTGATGCATTTAATTTTTTTAAGCAACAAGTATTTAATGTGTTGCAAATTCGGTGTTGCTTTAACCTATTTTTGGTATAGCACTTGTTTGTGATTATAGTATAATAGTACGTAACTTTAAATGCAACTCAAATTGATTATATGTATGGGGATTGGGGAATAATGCATGTTAAGTGATTGTTTGATTAAATGAAAACTCTTAATGCTACAAGGAAAACTAATTGTTTTATATTGATTGGTTAAAGCATGTGATTGATTATTTGGAACTGATTAGTCACTAATTAAATTGAACTAACTCTTATTTGATCAATAAATGAATTAAACATGTATTGCACTACATCACACCATTGCATTTATATGGTATTCACATCACATATTATTATTTCTACTATGTGGTGTTACTTTATTATATCTATTAAATCTGGTAAAAGCTACCATGCTTAACGGAAATTCTAAGGCCTAAGTGAAGTTGAGAATATATTATATATATTTATTTATAAATAACAATTGAGTTTGAAAATAATTACTCCTTCCTTAGTTCTTTGGCTCTCTTGAATGTGAAATATTAGTGTTGGTCCTTCAACTCCCAAGAGAGGGTGTAAATCTCTATAAGTTCGGGTTTCGGTCACCTATACTATATTTGATACATGCGGTTGATTATTACATTGCATATGAGTGTGAATCAAATATTGCATGAATTTGTTTGTATTATGTTAAGATTTTATTATTCATTGAGATGTTTTATGCTCATGCTCCATCATATTGTTGTTTACAAGAATTAAGAAGTAAAAACCAAGACTCAGGAGTTAGATATAGTTTAGATATTAGAGACGTTTGATTATGAATTGATGAAAGAATGTTTGTAATTGTATTGAACTTTTTGGGAGACAAATGATGTAATGGTTTGAGCCAATGTTATGTAAACTTTTTGAGATCTTTTGTTCAAGTGTAATGTTGAAGTTTTTTGAAGACCAAGTTGTAAATTGATGTTGTAATTATCCAAGACTTTCATAAAGTTATTTTTATATGTGACTTATATGTATGCAATATCTTTCTTATTCTAATCAACATCGATCCTATTTTAAATGTTCATGTCAGGGGTATTCAAATGGATTTACGTTGATGTAGCCTTTAGAAAGCCTTAGATGGATTAAACTAATTGTCTGTAACTTTTGTTTGTTACATGTTACATAGATACTACTAGGATACCCTATGGGTCTGTGACAATAGCCGTGGTTTAATCTATGGACCTAAAATCATGGATAAAGCCCCAACTACATCCATAATAGCAGCAACAATTTTGGGTCGTAGCCTGAACTGTGGCTATGGTTGGGCCTGTGGTCGCGATTTTAGGTTTGCAGCCTGAACCACAGCCACAGTTGGGGCTATGGCTATGATTTTGGCTTCATGGTTATTGAAACTAACGATTTCTTCTTGTTTTAATGATCTTCTACGCATCACTTCTATCTATTCCTTCTGTGCATCATCCATTAATGATGTATCGACCATCATTATTAATTTTTTCAATTTGATTTGTTTTCGACATTTTTTTTTTTTTTTGTGTAAGATTCCTTCTCTTATGTTATTTCAATTTCTTTATGTTTCAATTAATTAATTTTATGCAGCAACTCTACTTTATCACAATCTATCATGCATAAGTCTTGTATCTTGTGAATAAATTCATCAACTTTCTCACTACTATTAGCTTTTTCTTTGCTTTTGCTCTTTGTAACTGCTCCATCAGGGGGACGGATGCTTGCCTCGCTTGCCTCACTTGCCTCATTATTTATTAATATATATTTGTTTGATGATGAGCTGGTATATGCTATAAAGCTATTAACCTTAGGGTATTTACTTGTTTTTTTTTTTTTGGCATTTTCGAATTCAGATCTCCATTTAGGTTCATTATATAATATAACACAATAATGCTTGACAATGCATAATTTATTCTCATTTTCTTTAAATAAATCATGAGCATCTTTTATATAATCATGCTCATTTTTCTTACTTTGTCAACACTGTTTTATTTGATTATAATAAACTCCAAATTTCATGACATCTTTTGAGATTTTTGACCACTAAGCTTTACATTGTTGCCATGTTAGTCTCAATGGATTTTTCCCCTTCTCATATCATTGTCCTTTCTCAAACTTTGTTTACAAAAATCAAATCATTGCTAACCCTTAACCATGTGTAAATTAAAAGCTTAACATCATTTTGCTCTTATTTTTTTCTACAAGCTTGATCACTCTCATTGTCATTATCATCCTCATCTTCTTTTTTTTATTGCGTAGAATATTGTAAGCTTGTACTAATTGGTGTTTGTGACGATTGATCTAAATTTGGTTGTGGTGGAGAATTTCTTGTTGGATTGTATGGTTGAAAGCTATCAAGTGAAGAAAATTGAGAAATATATCGAAAATATGGTATTGTCATGCTTTTTGGATTATGAATAAAGTTTGTTGGGCTTTGGTTCATAATTGAAAATTTTAGAGAACATTGAAAATTAGGGAGACCTTGGAAAAATGCACCAAATGAAGTGTCAGGAGAAAATAACCCTAATCCAGTTTCATTCAAATTAAATGATCAACCTGAAATAATAAGCTAATTCTCCTTTTGCCTAAAGCGATAAACATAATAACAAACAATTATAGAATAAAATAAATAACACCAAGATTTAATGTGGAAGATCCCAATTCGGAGAAAAACCACGGGACCAACAACACACAAATCTTTTACCATCAAATAATGGGATGTATAGATTTTTCTCACTAGATAACACTAGTGTATCACTCAATCATCACCACAAATCGGTAGATTACAACAAGAATAGGCTTCTCTCTCTCTCTCTAGGATCTCTCTCTAGGATTTAAGATAGTCTCTACTCCTCATCTCATGAACCTAAGGACAAAATAAGAAGACTATATATGCAACACAAAGGGCAAAACACACACAACATAAGCTAGTGCAATAAAATATAGGCTAGCGGTGCAGGACATAGGTGCTGAAACGGTGTTCCTACGCCGGTGGCTTACCCGACCCACATCGGCGGCGTAGCCCCCGTAAGGTTAGTGGTGTTGAAGCCGACCTTGGCAATCCTGTGCCCTCGACAAAATCCTTCAATTTGAAGGCCGGCTATATTTGTTGTAAAGATTGATGGCCTATCTTCCCAGTGGCTAGTGTATAGTAAAAATCATTTTCCTTTGTTACACAAATCTCCTTATTTCAAGTCCTCTTCTAATTATATGACATATACTTAGGCATCCTTGATTTCAATGTCTTCTAAATATATACAGCATATATTTAGAATCTCCTTGATTATGGATCCATATGAGTTGGATTTATAACCCAACAACCTCCTCCCCCAAAACTTATATGGGGTGTTCCATCACACCTGTTGTCTTCTTGCAACAACTTTTGTTTGATGGAACTCTTTCACAACAATTTTTTGCCTTGTACCTTAATTGTGAGCTCCTTTTTATCAGTCTTCAGTCTATATACCCTTTTGTGCTTCAGTAGTCTTTTGCCCTTAGGTAGTTTCACCAAGTCATGTGTGTAACTCTCATACAAGGATTTTATCTCATCTTGCATGGCTTCATGATAACACTATGATTCTCTCTCCCTCCCATCAGTCAACATCACATACTCATTTGGACTGTATCTCACTGATGGTCTTCTGTCTCTTGAAGATCTCCTTAACTCAATCTACTGATGAGGCTCATGGGGCTCTTCAACTGAATATTTTATATCATCCCGATTATTATTACAATCTTCGAGGAAAGGCATTAGGTCTACGTTAACTAGGATCCCATATGAAGATTTTGACTTCTCAGGTTTTTCTATATCTTCAATGGTTTGGTCTTCAATAAAGAGCATATCCTTTCTTCTGATAACCTTCTTATCAGCTTGATTTTATAACTTGTAGCAATACTCATCATATGCATAACCTAGAAAAATACATTCCTTTGATTTCGCATCAAGTTTCCTTCTATCATCCTTGAGAATATGCACAATTGCTATGCAACCAAACACATGAAAGTATCCATAGGAAATACCTTTACCTGTCCAGACTCTCTTTGGGATATCTCCATCCAAAGCATAAGAAGGGGATAGATTTATCATGTCAGCTGTTGTCCTTACAGCTTCACCCCAAAAAGTTTAGATGGCTTAGCATGAGATAACATACATCTCACTCTCTCTGTGATAGTACGATTCATTCTCTCTGTAACGTCATTTTGCTGTGGGGTCTTTGGAACTATCTTTTCCAGCTTAATCCCATGTTCCTTGTAGTATTCCTCAAAAAGTCCTTTGTACTCACCACCATTGTTAACTTTGACAGATTTCAACTATCTTCCAGTTTTTCTTTCTACTCTAGTGTAGAATTGCTTAAACACATCCAACACTTGATCGTTGGACTTTAAAGTAAAGGTCCACAACTTCCTAGAGTGATCATTAATAAAGTTAACAAAATAGAGAGCATCGCCTACTGTCTCATCTTTCATGTAACACATATCTGTGTGAACTAAATCTAACACATGAGATTTCCTAGCAGGTATATCTTTATGAAATGCAACCCTCTGTTGTTTTTTAGCTAGACAGTCAGTACAAGTTTTTAGGGGAGTATCTTTTGCATTAGGGAGAAGTTTCTTCTTGACAAGCATCTAGAGCCCTTTCTTGCTTATGTGACCAAGCTGCTTATGCCACAATTCCATGGAATTGTCATCAATTAGATTCGCATCTCCTTTACTTAGTTTTGTTGACATTAAGTAAAGGGTATTACTTTTCTTCTCTTTTGCCACAATGAGAGACCATTGGTGAGCTTCAATTTTCCTTCACCAAAGTGGCTTTTATAGCCTTCAACATTAAGTTTTCTTATAGAGATAAGGTTTGGGCAGATATCTGGAACGTGTTTGACAACTCTGAGAATAAGCTTGCAACCGGTGTTAGTCTTTAAAACAATATTACCAATGCTAACTACTTTGGATATACCATTGTTTCCCATCCTAATAGTGCCATAATCACTAGTAGTGCAGGAGGAGAAAAATTCACATGTGAAGTCACATAAAAGAAGGCATCGGAGCCTATGACCCAATCATTATCATGAAATGAAAGGCTAATAGTCCTCATCCTAGGCAACAATAATCTCTTCATTTGTTGTTGTTGCAACAAATGTGTCTTCATCTTTTTCATCACCTTTATCCTTACCTTGCTCTCTCTTCCAGAGTTTGCATTCTCTCTTAAAGTACCCTGGCTTGTCATAATAAAAACATTTAACATTTTTCCTTCCTCTAGATTTAGATCTTCCCTGGATATGTCCGATATATCATTGTTATCAGATGAGCCTTTGTTCTTGCTTCTGTATACCTTCCTTGCTTATTAGTAAGAAATGCTTTAGACTCCAAATTTGTATCAAGATCCTTCCTCCTAGCCTCTTCATTCATTAGGATATCCTTCATTATTGCTATGGTGAGCTTTCCCTTTTGGGGTAGAGTTACTAGCAGACACAACAAATGTCTTATAACTATCAGGCTGTAAGGACCCGTTATCACCCCTATAATTAAAATAGGCGATAACAGTTCTTGAACTACATATAATCTATAGGATTATATGTAAGGTTGTCTAAAAGAAGTGTTTGAGGAATTGTTTGTCTAATTCCACATAATCAACATAATAGAAACCATAGTTTTTCAAAACTTTTAGCAAAACATACTATACCATTAACATATTTCAAAAAAGAAATAAACTCAAGTCATACATAGCTAAGTACATATATATATATACACACATTACAGCCAAAGGCTTCTTACAAGCCTTAACAAAATTATACATATAATCCAACTAGAACTTTAAATACAACCACAAAAGCTATCATAACTAGTTTATTACAAAATATGGATTCCATCAAGTTTAAGGTTATCTCTAATCCTCCAAATCATCAAGAAAATCCTTGAAATCAGTTCCATACCCCATACTCGTGTAAAACTCGTCAAATTGATCACTTGAAATGGTTAAAATGTGAGCCAAAGGCCCAGTACGCAAGTAACGAATACAAATGCAAAGTGATTCACACATGCTTAAGCTAAATGCAAAATGCAAAATGCAAAATGCAACAACCAATAATTTATTATTTAATCTCTAGTTAGTCATACATCATGGGAGTATTCAAACTCCGGGCAACAGGGATTTCTAGGGGAACCTGAGTAACGATCATAACACTCAGGGGATTGATATAATTAGTGTAAGAGTTGTACTATGGGCTGTAGGTGGAGGCTTATATGTATGTAAAAAAGGGTGGAGCTGGTAACACATGGGGTCTCCAGCGTTACTGCTTTCCTAGGGTTTGGCCGCCTATAATCTTTAAGGCATTCTCCCCCCCCCCCAGTACTCACAGCGTGAGAGATATCCCACATGGTGAGGCTTCACCCTTTTTACATACATATAAGCCTCCACCTACAGCTCATAGTACAACTCTTACGATCATGTCTGTAAGAGTTGTACTATGGGCTGTAGGTGGAGGCTTATATGTATGTAAAAAGGGTGAAGCCTCACCCATGTGGGATATCTCTCACGCTGTGAGTACTGGGGGGGGGAGAATGCCTTAAAGATTATAGGCGGCCAAACCCTAGGAAAGCAGTAACGCTGGAGACCCCATGTGTTACCAGCTCCACCCTTTTTTACATACATATAAGCCTCCACCTACAGCCCATAGTACAACTCTTACAATTAGCTCGGATACTCGTACCATCCTAGATAAATTTATCCATAACGATTAAGTAATCTCATTTAAGGTTTCTAGCAATTTCTCGACTTTACTTAACTCGATCCATAATATTACTTAATTCAAGTGTTCCCATAAACATTGAATTAGATCATATTACATTTTTTCAAGAATAAACAAATGTTATACCGATACCAAATTCCCCATCAATTACCCGCCAAACCACTTATGATAGTAAATTGGAAATAAATCAATTTACATTAACAAATATATTTATTTTATTTCTTAGACTATTAGCTAGAAAAAATAAAGCATACAAATCTTGAAATAATTTTCAGTTTAAAGTTTTTAGCAATAATAATTACTTAAATAAGGCCAATTTAAAAATAATCACCAATATACTGCTTGAAAATTGTGAGTTATACACTTGATATGTAAACATTATATGCCTTCATAGATATCATGTTTGATATACGCGAAAAGTATGTGAACAATTAAATATAAATAGTATTAGTAAAGAGAAAAAGAAAAGAGAAGCAAAAAGCAATTAGAGATGGAAAAAATAGAGATAAAAGAGAGGGAGAATTGGACAGAGACGTGATAGTAAGGGAGAAAAAGAAAGAAAGATGTGTAAGAAGAATTTGAAAAATTTACGTAGCAATATTGCAATAAATAATCGTGATATATGTATAAAAATATCATATCTTATTTTATTTTTGCGATATAGCAACAATACCTAAACATTATATCTTGTTTTATTCTTATGATTTACGTATAAATTAACATATCTTGTTTTATAGATGTAACATTGTAACGGTATATTGGTAATTATTTTCATCTAACTTGTATATTGGTAATTTTTAATCTACCATACAAATCTTATTCTAGACTTAATGCTTTATCTTTATTCTAGCAAAAGATTTAATGTAATATTTTTGTTTGGCTAGTTTTTTTTTTTATAAGTACAGATATTTTTTTTAATTTTTTCTAACAAATTATTTATAAAAAAATAAATATAGATAAAAAAATTAAAATTTTAAATAAAAAATAAATATAAATAAAATACATTTATATATATAATTTCGATATAATTAAAAAAATATACTATTCAAACATTACCTAAAGAAGTGCATTTAATGCATGCACCGAGTCAAATCTGCAAAGTACACAGTGTCAGAAACAGCTTTAGAGTAGGTTTTGTGGGTGGGGCGCTGCCTTTTACTTTTCTCCCTGTTCAGCCTTATAATTTACTTTAAGGCCCAGGAACATATTAGTCACTTAGATGTTGTTTTTTGGACTGGGAGGCAGGGTCTCTATCGGCCCCCAAGGCCCGTCCCTGTTTAATTTGATGTGGTCCTGGATATCATTATTAGGAAAACTTGTAATATGGTAATTGTTATAATAACTCGATTAACCTTTTTTCCCCCTTTTTCTTTTTGTGCTACTGTACGTCACTTATAGTCTAGATTATGACACAAGAGGATCTGAAATAAAATATTTTAGATTTAATGTGGTATTTCGTATTTAAACTTTTCTTAAATTTACAATAAATTATTTGAAATTTAAAGCAATCATATAATATCCAATCTAAAGCTTTTGCATTTTTACAACTATCTCACTAACCCTCTGAGATAGCGAAAATAAACTAGAATTTGGATAATTAAATAAGTGGATTAATAGGCACATTGTCTAATAAACAATTAAGTAGGTAGGTCAAACCCAATAATTTTAATGTATGTGTTAATTTACTTAGGATTAATTATAAAAAACACGACTTGTGTTTTAGTCGATTTACAAACACACGATCCATGTTAATTTTTTTGATAAATAGATAACTCGAGGTTCATACAAAAATGTCAATATAAATAATTATTATTAAATGGATATGTGTTAGAGTTTTACTGGTCTAAAAAAATAGTTTATTAAAAAAATTAATAAATAACATTAAATGAATAAAATATTAAAAAAATATTTTTAAAAATGAGAAAATTGGAAAAAGTGTGAAATTAATCTTTATGATCAATAAAATATTGACATGTGTCATTATAAAATTATTAAATAATATTGATACTTTTATATGAAACTCAAATTCCTTATTTGTTAAGAAAGAAAAAACATAGATAATTTATTTACAAATTAGTCAAAACATATGTAAGGTTTTTGTGATTAACTCATATACTTACTTAATTGTCCAAATTTAAAATTTTTTTATTAGCCACTTGACATGTGTAATTGCTAGCTTAGTAAATAGAGTTAACTTTGTTAATTTAAATAATAATAATGAACACAAATACTTTGATTAGGTATTATATTGGTTACATTAAAATATTGATAGTTAATTATATATTTGGGAAAGTTGGGCTAGGCAAACTTGACAATGACCCATACGTTTAAGTCTTTGTTTTTGGAAAAACATTTTCTAAATTTTTCTATATATATATATATATGTATGTATTTAGCAAATACAAAGACTCAAATACTAATTGCAGAAACTTAAAAAATTATAAATAATATCAATATTTGTAAAAGATAAATGTACCAAACAGTTTTGAATTATAATGGTTTATGTTGATTACACACAGAAATATTGAAGTACCACGAAATAAAATGATTTCATCCCATTAAAATTTGAAATCATTTATCACCATTGGCCATGAGTTGCCAAAGATTGTCTCCCATTATTATTTGTTGCTCAAAGTTACCAGTAACCTTAACCTTAGGAGACTTTTTTGTTTTGTTTTGGTCAAACCTTAGGAGATTGATAGGGTAATATATAACAATTAAAAAACTTCGAGTAAATTGCAAGGAAATTCATCTTTAATTTTAATTAGAAATTTTGAATGGGTTTTGTAGAAGCTTCCATGGTAATTTTGCCCGCATCTCTCGTTTTTGCTCTTTATTTTCCTGAAACGCCCAATACAACAAATTGGTAATTTATTTATTCTTTTGAAAAAAAGAAAAATTAAGTGGATAGTATATATCATGTATAATGTATACATGATATATAATTTTTAATAGTATTTTAACATATGAATATATAAGTAATAATTATTTTGATAACTAATTCTATATTGTCCATAAAATAGTAAGTTACTAGAAATTATACATTACAAATAAATCTACATAGTTTGTAATACCTAATTTATATAGGTGAATGATGGAGAAGTAATTAGTGTCCTAATGTTAGGAGGAAAACAAGGGTTGAGTTGTCGGTAGTACCATAGCCACGTGCTTACCTTCTTCCAAATGGGGTAGATGGACAAACAGACGATAACTTCTATTTAAGTAGCTTTCATCCTTTGTATGAGTCCATGGGCCACAATAATTGACATAGACAAAAAGTGAGCAGAGACAGTGAATAAGAAAACATGGCAACACAACATGATTTCATCACAAATAAGAAGGCTTGTGTAGTTGGAGGCAATGGCTTTGTGGCTTCTTTGCTCATCAAGTTGCTGCTCGAGAAGGGCTACTCTGTGAACACCACGGTTCGCGATCCAGGTTTGATGAATAATTGTTGTTTTGTGAAAATTTAGTAGCGAAGTATTACATATCTGTTCTGACATGGTCGGACCTTGTCTCTTTCTGTTTTCCTTAGTAATGAAGTGAAAACAAAATGCCATAATCCATTTCGATCTCCGCTTTCTATTCTCGACTTCTTAGTATCCATGTTCTTCTCATTAACAAAAGGGTAGGCGACAACATGGTACGTACATGAGGCTCTAAATGCCAAAGATATCCTGACAACATGCGGAATAATCTGGCTCACACACATGGGATAAGATGGCTTACAACCAAGAAGTATGATGCCTCGAGTATTAATAACTAAAAAGAAAACAAACAAAGAAAATGTTCAATTTCCCATTAGACCCCCAAACACCTTTAGGCCAGATACGGTTCCATTAGGAAGTAATTTGTTTTTGGTTATTCCTTTATTTCTTAATTAATCAATTGATTAATTTTTGTGCAGTAGAGCGCCTTTTCACCCCTGCTAGAACGAATTTCGATCACTGATTAATTGATTTTTCATTATCCAAATAGATACTAATTATAGATAATTAAAAATATTCATTGATTAAGTTTTGTTTACCCTTATCCATTTTGATACTCTTGGGAACAGACAACCAGAAAAAGGTCTCTCATCTCATTGAATTACAAAAATCTGGAGACTTGAAGATTTTCCGAGCAGATCTTACCGATGAAGGGAGTTTTGATGCTCCAATAGCTGGTTGTGAAGTTGTATTTCATGTTGCAACACCGGTTAACTTTGCTTCTCAAGATCCAGAGGTACTAAGAACGATTTACTAGGATAATCAGAAAAAAAACATCTTCAAAAATCATTTTTTAGGAATGGATTGTCCTCCTACAAAATCCCAGTACTTACAGGAGATGGCATGTTTTGGGAGTTTAGTGTGGTAGATTGCTGTTGGCTGGCAAAATAGTAAATTTAGAGTAGTAATTGAAAATATTCGATGGGCTTTTGATTGTAGAATGACATGATCAAGCCAGCAATTCAAGGAGCTCTCAATGTGCTAAAAGCTTGTGCAAAGGCTAAATCAGTAAAACGAGTTGTCTTGACATCATCAGCAGCTGCGGTTTCAATTAATAATTCTCCAGGAACAGGGTTAATAGTAGATGAAAAGGATTGGACTGATATCGAATTTTTGAAATCCGAAAAGCCGCCTACTTGGGTAAATCCAACAACTGAATCCAACCTTTCGGTATTGTTTTGACATTGTTTTACGAATTGAGGTTGTTCTTGTTGTTGTTGTTATTTTTTTTTTTTTTCCTTTTTTTCCCTCAGGGATACCCAGCATCTAAGACGTTGGCTGAAAAAGCTGCCTGGGAATTCGCCCAGGAAAACAACATTAATCTCATCACAGTTATCCCTACTCTAATGGCTGGTCGTTCACTCACACTTGAAGTTCCTAGTAGTGCATGTCTTGGCATGTCTCTGCTCACAGGTATGCAACCATTCTCAAAATATACATATTATTGGCCTTGCTCATGAGACAAGGCTAATGAAAAGTTATTTCTGTTGTGACTAGATTTGCAAATCAATTCGGTATCATTAAAACTTTTGCTATCCATTTATTTCACTGAATGAATAAGATTATAATGAAATTGCTATTAATAGAGCTATAATAAGATTTTCATTTATTAAATTTTTGTTTAAATTAGGGTATTTTTAAATCAATTCCAATATTGACATAGGTGTTTAAGTAATGAATAGTTATATAATGTTTTTTGTAAGAGAGATCTAACGTCATTATAACTCTTACGAATGAAATTGTAGTTGAATTTCCATTACAACGAAATGAATTAGGAGTTATAGATTTACATGTTTAACAGCAAATTTATGTGATTTAGGCCCGTGTTGCATTCCTAACTCATCCTGAATTGGTACCTCAAGTGCATACATTTTAGCGTTAGTGACCTGATCGGCATGCTTGATGTCTTGGTGGCAGGGAATGAGTTCCTCATAAATGCTTTGAAAGGAATGCAGATGCTTTCAGGTTCTATCTCCATAGCTCATGTCGAGGATGTATGCCGAGCCCACGTATTCTTGGCAGAGAGAGAATCTGCTTCTGGTCGATACATTTGTTGTGCTACTAATACCAGTGTTCCTGAGCTTGCGAAATTCCTAAGCAAACGATATCCTCAGTATCAAGTCCCCACAGAGTAAGACCACACTTGCTGCTTCATAATATTAGAACCATTTTAATCAGAGGTGGCAACTTGTGGTATGAACAGAACTGTTTTAAACATTTAAAGAGATCAAATCAATCTATTTTAGGGAGGAGAATTTGTTGTCTCCATGATGCTGTCTTATCTATGGCTCAACAAATGAGTATTTGACAAGTAAAAAAAAAAAAAAAAAAATCCTAAAATAGTGCAAATAATAATTATCATTTCAAGATACGTGTCAAATACTTATTCGTCTGAAGTACTTATTCGTTGAGACAGGAACGAGATGGAATGATGGAGAGAGTAAATGTGTTTCCCTGTTTTAGAATGGTTTTGTTCAATTGAGTTGTCCATCGAACTGCATTTGTTTTCTTATTTATTTATTTATTTATTTTTATCTTTTCTCCATTTCTTTTATGTCTTAATCCAGTATTTATTACATTTATTTGCACTTACATTGAATTTTACCTTCTCAATATTTATCAAAAGCAAGTACTTTTTAACTCATTTAGGAAAATACTATAGTAAAAGAAGTATAAAGAATCGAGTTTTAGGTTTAGAATTGTTGAAATTTGAACGAAATAAATTGAGATGAATCGGTTTATTTATTTGTTTGTTTATTTATTTTTTTAAGTAATGTAATTAGATTGGGTTTGAACAGTTCGTCCAGATTTTAGATGCTGATAATATTCTTTAAATGATTTAAAGGTTAGATCTAACAAATTGAATCGCATAATTGGTTCAGTGTTCATTTTTGTATGGTGAGGCTTAATGCTCAGCCTAATTTCAAGAATTTCCTTATAATTTTTAATTTATCAATTGTTTAACCGTAGATTTGGCGAGTTCCCTTCAAAGGCCAAGTTATCACTTTCTTCAGAGAAACTAATCAAGGAAGGTTTTAGCTTTAAGTATGGCATCGAAGAAATCTATGACCATACTGTCGAATATTTCAAGGAGAAGGGACTGCTTCAACCACCCAAAATTGAGTAATAAAGCTTTTATCAAATGTTCTCTAGCAATATCAGAGTATGCTAAGCAGTTACTAGCTATTCCCAATGTTGAGTAATTATTGGTCTAATGAGCCCTGTTTTTCATATCTACATTTGTGCTTTATCGTCTACAAGGTGCAATCTTTACTTATGATGCGAGGAGTTATCTTTCAAGTGTTTGCTGTTTGATTTTGTGTATGTAATTGGGCTTATTTGGATGGACTATTTTTTTTTATCTATATCTGTATTTGTATCGAAATGAAATATATAAATATTTTTTATTTATATCTATATTTGATCTATTTGACATTTCCATAACAAGTGCTAATTTTTTTTTTATTTGTATCTATTTTTTTATAAACAATTTATTAGAAACAAATTTGAAAAAAGTATTTGTATTTATTGAAAAAAGCTAGCTAAACAAACTTGTAAAGTATATCTATTTCCAATCCCATCAGACTTGATCATACAACACACCTCACCCAAACTCTAGAACCCTCGAAGCTTAGTATTGTTGTGATCGTGCACAATATGTCAACTCGCTTTTAAGTATTAATAAAAGACTAAGTATTTATTGTACATGTATATTTTTTTACTCTATATATTTCACGAGAAAATCTCATAAATAATTTGAAAATGTTTGTAATAGAAATAAGGTATATTATCAGTGGGAATATCATGACATCATATTATTTAAAAACTATTCTTATTTGATAATTATCTTGAGAGGATATAGATACGTAAACTAGTATGTTTTGTAACTTAGGTCATTCTCATGAATGAAGAAATGATATCTAAGTTATATAAGTGGGTGCTTAAAGTTAAGTGAGTACATGGAATACGGTCTGCTAATAGAGATGCTACATGTTTAAGTTTATATATTAGGCTTTTATATATCATATGTATGGAATGTTGCATTATGATATTGTTAAGCGCAATATTAATATAGATTGTAAATAATATAACTATTGCAATATGAAATATAGAATTGTTATTGATGAATCAAAATGGAATTCATCATTCTCCTTGATTAGAGATATGATATCCACAAGCTAATTAGTTGGAATAATAGTGAGTGATGGAGTCAGTGTATCGAGTGTAATTTATTTTGAGAACAAAGTAAAGTGGGTAAATAGTGATAAAATTGCGTACAATGATATCACATGAAATGATTTAAGGAGGATGTATTGAAGATATTTAATTTCATTGTGATAATTTATAGAGGTTTATGGTTCACACATTTTTTTTTTTAATCAGATGACCAATAATCAACAATCACTCACTATCTTTGAGTATCCATTATCTTTGGGTATAAAAACTTAAGGTGCCTCTCACAATAACACAGTTAATGGGAACAAGGCAATTGACTAAAAATTTTTAGTAAATACTAATTTTTTTTTTCAAATTTAAATTAATAATTTAATTTCTAAATAATGAAATAATTATTTTAAGATAAAAAAAACCAATATAAATTAATTATAAGAATTCCTTAAAGAATAAAATAATGGAAAGTAAAATTTGATATACCATTTATGTAATGAATTATGTAGAGCCATTGGCTATTGATTTGCCACTTGGTTACGATTTTCTTTACCGGAAGTTTTTAATCTTTTTATGAAAAATAGAAGGGCTATCATTACGATTTTTCTTGCAGAGATTTTATGTATGCAATAGAATAGTTATTTAAATTTGATTTATAATTTTCTTTGCTGGAATTTTTTTTTAAGAAATAAAAGGGTTTCGATTTCACTCATATAGATTTTTTTTCCTCTTCTTTTTTCTAGTCAATTTGAATAAAATAAAAATATTTGAGGCTTTTAATAGTTTAGATGTTAAAAACATACTTGATTTTGTGATTGATATATTTAGAAATGATCTAGGTGTTTATATCATATCAAAATCATTTGTTATTCATAAATAATCTTTTACCTATGTAAAAGTTGAAGTAAATGTATCGTAATGTTGAAATCAAATTTAAAAAAAAAAAACAAATTATTTTATCTGAAAAAAAGGAAAAAAACAATTTTATAAATTTATTAATATCCTATCATATCATATGGATAGCTAATATAGTTTTGTCTAATAGTTATGCTTTGATGGTGTAATTATCAGTCTTTTTGTCTTTCATCATACTATCATTATATTCCTATATTGAGATTTGAATTTCAATATACAACGTCGTTCCCCTTATAAATGTAATTTATATTTGAGTAATAATATGTGTGTGAAGGAATAAATTCAATTCAATCATTAGCTTAACAGCCAAGGTAAAAACATAATGACACGTCTAATATATGTGTGTAGCTTTCAAATGAGGCAAATACCTAATAATCAGGTTAGCAAATGAGGTAGATGCCTCTTTACTTGCCTATGTCACACTATTTTAATTAGTTCTTTTTTATTTTTTTGCCAACTATGTTTTGGGGAAAGGGAATCTTGATTCTCCCCATTGAGAGAATCCTACAGAACTTTTGGCATATTAATTTTTCATTGAAAATTAAATGTTCAAGTTATTGTGAATTTCCTATCTAAAATTACTCTCTCAGTTAAAATTTAAAAGAGAAACCATTTTCAAACTAAAACGTTTTCACTGATCTTATAGCCATTACCTATTCTCAATAATATGCATTTTCAAAAACATTCATACGTCTAGAAGTTTAGTCAAATAGTCAGACCATATATGTGAAAATAACCTCTGCTTAAGCAAATAAATTATAACAAGAAAAAGCAAACCTCGATGATGATCTCATATGTCAGAATAACAAGCAAGAAATAGAGCTCACATGTTGGTTATAACTTCCATTGATGAACTGAACTTTTATTGTGAAGAAGAAAGTAATTTGTATATTTTGTTCAACAATAAAAAGAAAATACGAAGACTATTTATATGTGTAAAACAGAACAAAACTAACTCTCTCCTATAACCACTAATAAAAAGACACGTGTACATAAAAGAATAAATAAAATAATATGCTATAATCTTCACACCCTCCCCTCAAGGAGGCGCCTCACAAAAGCCTAGCTTGGACCGAGCAAAGGATAGTTGAGCAGCAAAGATAGGTTTAGTAAGAAAATCAGCCAACTGAAATTTGGAAGGAACATATTGAGTTTGAAGAAAACCTCGAGAAACTTGATCACGTGTGAAGTGTGCATCTATAGCAATATGCTTCGTACGGCTATGAAAACATGGATGATCAGCTAGTAGTTGAGCTGACTTATTGTCACAATGAAGTGTGACAGGCAAAGAAAAAGGCACAGAAAGATCTTGAAGAAGATAGGACACCCATAGTAAATCTTTAGTAGCCATGGACATGCTACGGTATTCAACCTCCGTTGAAGAAGTACTAACAGTTGATTGTTTCTTGGTTTTCCAAGAAAGGAGAGAGTTACCAAGTAAAATACAGATTCCAGAAAAAGACTTGCGATCCACAAAAGAAGAAAAAGAAGATGGGGAAGAAAAAGAAGTAGTAGTAACATCTTGCTCTTTAAGTGGAAATTTGTCTTCAACAAAAATAACATCTCGACTCACAAAATCCACATTTCATCCCAAATCATACACTTCATATCCTTTATAACCATGAGCATACCCAAGAAAAATACACTTGGTAGCTCTAGCATCAAATTTATCTCTATGTGTTTTGTTCACTCCAACATAACACAAACAACCGAAAACCTTAAGATTATCATATGATGGAAGTTTTCCAAAAAGAATCTCAAAAGGTGTTTTCCAAATTTATAACACTGCTTGGCATACGATTTATTAAGTATGTAGCACAAAGTAAACAATCCCCCAAAACTTCTTTGGCAAACCCGAATGCAATCTCAAAGCTCTAGCAACATCAAGTAGATGCCTATGCTTGCGTTCCACCAATCCATTTTGCTGTGGATTATAAGGAATAGACTTTTGATGTAGTATGCCATAGCTGGAAAATAACTCAGCACAAGCTTTTGAAACAAACTCTCCACCACTATCCGTTCGTATGAACTTTGGACAGACATGAAAATGATTTTGAACATAGAACAGAAAATTCTTCAAAGTAGGATACACTTGATTTTTTGTGAACAAAAGATATGTCCATGTTCCTCTTGAGTAATCATCAACAATTGTTAGGAAATATTATTCCCCTGTTCTGGTCTTCTCATGAAAAGGTCCCCATACATCAAATGAAGTAGTTCAAAGCAAAAAGAGGATGTACTTCTACTTCTAGGAAAAGGCAGTTTATGAAATTTGGCAAGTTGACATGTTTCACAATGAAAATCATGAACATCAAGATGTTTACAATGTTCCAAATGAACCATCTTAGAAATAGAAGTATGTCCTAAACGATTATGTAGCAAAGCTAAACTTGCTTTATTACAAGTAGCAATGGAATTACATTGAAAAGATGACAACAAAGACTGTGACTGCTTATTACAAGAAGAAATATCTGAAACAAGAACATATAATCTACCTTGAACATGAGCTGTAGCAATGGATGTACTAGATATCTAGTCCTGAAATTGACAAACGTTCTTGTCAATTCGAACTATGAAGGAGGACTCACATAATAGACGAGAGACAGACAACAAGTTATGTTTAAAGTCAGGAATGTAAAGGACATTATAGAGAGTGATTGTGGTAGTAATAACTACTGTGCCAACAATATCCACAGTCTTAGTACTACCATCAGGCAAATGAACAAGAACAGGACGTTTGAGTTTTGAAACTGAGCAAAGATTATCAAGAAATGGAGTAATATGATCACTGGCCCCTGTATGAATAATCCAAGAATGTACATGTTCATGTGAAATAGCAAGAAAAGAAGTGGAATTACCTGCAAAATGAACAGAGGCAACTTCATCTTTTTTCCCTGCTGCATTTGAATTCATTTGTAACTTCATAGTCTTCATGAACTCTTGAAACATTGACCGCAATAGAGATGAATCTACTTTCTGGGAGCTAATTTTACTGCCTAAATCACTGCTACTTCCACTAGAAAATTCTGCATCATGTGTAACACAATTAGCTACCATTCCTGAACCATTATGAGTAGTGTATCGCTTTGCTTTTCGACCCTTGTACCAATCCGGAAACCTAATCAGCTCAAAGCAAGACTCTATTGAATGTCCATCCATCTTACAATGTTTGCATTGCACTTTCCCTTTCCTTATCCTTTTTATCACCAACTACTCCTTTTCCCATACCACGATTAATTGCAAAAGCAGAAGCTGAACTACCTTCATTTGACAAAGAATGTGACACTTGTTTTTGCTTCTCCACTTGTAAGACTAGATAAAAAGCCCTACTAACAGTAGGTAAAGGATCTACTGATAAAACTTGATTCCTTACAGCTTCATAATCTTCTGATAATCCCATAAGAAACTGCATTAACCTTCCTTATGCCTCATAATCATTCAATCTCTCTTTAAGTGCACAAGTACAATATTCAACTCTTCCACAATTACATCTCGGATATGGATTCAATGACTATAACTCTTCCCAGCAAGACTTCAATTTATTGTAATATGTCGTGACTGATTGAGCACCTTGTTTAATGCTTGACAATTCATGTTGTAATTGAAAAATCAATGGTCCATTAGCTTGCCTAAACTGTTCACAAACTTCTTTCCATAACTCGTAAGAGGTATGAGCATACACAAAACTTTGTGCTAAATCTTCTACCATTGAATTTAACAACCAGCATCTAACCATACAATCAGTTCTAATCCATAGGACATATTCAGGAGAATCCAAATCAGGTGTTGTTATTGTTCCATCTATAAACCCTAATTTTAATTTTGCCCCCAAGGCCATACGTATGGATCTATTCCAACTCATAAAATTCATACCATTGAACTTAACACTTCCTAACTGCATTCCAGGACTATCGGAAGCAGAGAGACTCAACGGATCAATGTTATGACATTCAGCCATTTCGAAAGAAAAATCCAACAATCAAATGACAAGAAACAAGTGAAAAATAACCATGAAGGAACTAGAGATCGTTACCGTGAATGCTCTGATACCATGTCAGAATAACAAGCAAGAAATGGAGCTCACATGTTGGTTATAACTTCCATTGATGAACTGAACTTTTATTGTGAAGAAGAAAGTAATTTGTATATTCTGTTCAACAATAAAAAGAAAATACGAAGACTATTTATATGTGTAAAACAGAACAAAACTAACTCTCTCTTATAACCACTAATAAAAAGACATGTGTACATAAAAAAATAAATAAAATAATATGCTATAATCTTCACATCATATTCCATTACGTGGGCTTGTTGTAGAAGTGGAAATCAACATTTGTATTTAACAAAATATCTATGTTCCCATTATTTTTTAATGGAATCGGTTCTAGAATTATGTTCATTCTTAATTGCTTCATTAAAATATTTATTATATTAATTATTGTATTTATTTTAATAATGATATAATTACGATATTATAAAAATTCACATGTCCTTTGACGTAACCTTATTGGAATGGTATATTTCCTTAAGAGAAGAGTCTCTACCACATTATATATTGGACCGACAAGGATAAATATACATCGCAGGTATCAAACCCCTAACCATAAGTAGTAGATTCTTTTCTTTTTCCATAAATAATAGACCTTTCTTTTTTTTTTTTTTTTTTTTTTTTTGCGTGGTCAAAACATCATATATATTCATCATTAACCATTATTGGAAGGAATATAACCATGGCTAAGCGATCTAGAATCATAAAAAATAAATAGCTTCAAAAGAGAGGATGGAATGAAAATCCACCAATCATAAAGATAGATTATGAAGGAACTATCCAATTCACAACACTCTTCGCATTCCTCAAAAAAGGCCAATGAGGACCAATGAAGCCCTTCAGGAGCACCATCAAACGCCAGGACCAACTGGATGCAGTCAAATTCAAAACGCAAAGAAGACCATCCACGGGCTTTAATCAATTTTAGCCTAAGAGAAACCGCAGCAACCTCAGAAACTTCATCCGAAGGAAGAAAAACCCAGATGCGAAGCCCCACACAAAACAACACCCTCGGTCGCACGAGCCACAACAGCCAAGCCCCCTTCCAACAAAGGCCCAATCCAAGATCCATCAAGTGTTAATCCAAACAAACGAAACATTTTCATTCCCATCCAAGTATTCATTCCATCGTCAAGACCGTCTCGACCGTAAAGTTGCATCAGAGCCATACGCTATCCCACAGTGATTAGTCATGTCATGTCTTACCCTCACAGCAGCCTTAACATTACAACACTTCGTCTCAGACAACACATCACCACCGTCAATGGATCTCTCCTGGGGAGACTCATAAAAAAAAAAAGCGCTAGTGACAGCTTCTGTAGGAGAAAGGGACTCCTTTTTCCTTTAACCAAATTAATAAGTCTTCTAGATTTTATTCGATTTATAAGAATTCATGCTTTGTTTGATCCATTATTAGGGAAAAAAAAATAGAGTGATTTGAATCAGATTTGGAGCAAAACAATAACAACTTTTGAAGACAAAGACAAACCACGCCTTTAGGGGATAACTCCAAGGCAAGAAACAAGGCAAATTGCAAAACCGTGCCCTGAGTAGTGCCCGTAATTCTGGTTGCGATATGAACTGAAGATAAACCGCAACTTTGATCACTTGAACACAACTTTTACCACGGCTAATCTTTCAGCCCGTAGTCCTACCTGTGAAAAGTGACATTGCCTTGCTGTCGCATGGATAAGGATATGTACAAAATCTGTTAAAAGAAATTTCTCATGTCAACATATAAAATCTTCATGATTTTTGTACCTTGACACTTATAAATAAACATGTACAAACGTTGTAAGAGTATTGTACCATATGTAACAAATTTCTTATGTAGAATAGAGTAGAGTGAGAATTTCTAGTAAGAAAAATTTTTCTTTTGCGAGAAATTCAAGTTTTTTAGGTAATTTCATTTTAATTCAGCGTTTGTTTTTGTAAGACTTTGTACTTAATTAGTAATATTCATCCTTACTTCATATTGTTTCTCCTGAATCTATGTTAATGTTCATCTCCATGTAGAAATAATCATTTTAACTTAAGGTTTGTAAATCTAAGATTCGATTCATGTGATTTCAATGCATTTTAATTGAAGATTGACTAAGAATTTATAATTAATAACTCGAACCTTAATTCATGAATTTATGTGAGTACACAATGTAGCTTCATGTCTGATTTCATCTAAACATATTGAAAAATCATTCTTTTAAATGGATCTAATTTGGAAATAAAGTTCCTCATAATTACCTAGAGATAGGGATGGTCAAACTTTTTATCACTTGATTTTAAATTCATTAAAATAGATTTTAATAAAATGATTCTTAATCTTTATATGGATCTAGATTGCTAATATCTTGTGAAGAGATTCTGGTGGTCTAACCTAGATCTAGAGTTTTTAACCTTGAGAGAGGCTTTAACTAACCATAATAAATTTAACAGTACAAGTATACTCAACAAACAGCTATTTGTGTTTGTTAAGATATTAGATGATAAGGACTTCGTGAAGCAAATCCTAAGTTCTTTCTTACATTAATAGATTTATCTTACAATTTTGCTCTGAAAACGTGTATACTTTTAGAATTAACCTTAACTCAGTGTTTTTTTGTTCATAATATTTTGTTGAGCTTTTCTTTAGTTAGATAATAGATTAAAAGTGAGGACGGTAGATTCTAATGATCCTCAAGGAATACGACATAATACTTTTGGTGCTATTTCAGAAGGTATGCTTACCTATGTTATTAGTTGCGACCGAAGTTGAATAGAACTTATTAGTAATCTTTATAAATTTTTTTAAAATGACTTCGTTATTCTTATTTAAGCTTTTAAGTTAACACAATCAACCCAAGTAATTTACGGTGCCATTGCAGGGGATTAACATTGAATTCATATTTATGAAGCTCAATCAAACACTACCTGAAAGCTTTGACTCTATTATTCTAGCCGCTTTTGCATAATATTTTAAGTTAGTTTAATTTTTGCCTGTTTCTATTTGATCGTTTTTTTGGTTGTTGTTTTTATTATTTTAGGTAGGTTGGCAACTTCATAGATAATTCAAGAACTTGAGAAATTTTCTTTGAAGAACCATGGGAAAGCAGATGAGAATCCTTTGCCATACTATTTTGGTCATTGCGAAGTCTCTTTTGGAGTCCCTAATAAGAATTTTCTACTAACCTATCTGAATGAGGCATGGAGCTGTTAACAAAATTGGGGTTATTATCATCCAAACCTAACGTTGTAGTAAGGATATTTTCATTTTAGGTCTCATCATCAAACATCCTACATGGAGGAGTTATCCTTATCTTTCATCAAGAACTCCGAACTCTATTATCAACAAATAGAAATGGTGATGTAAAGTCATTCCAATTCCCTCAAGAATTTAGAGGCACAAATGAACAATGTGGTTGAAATGCTCAAAGAAAGAGTTCAAGAAGGGGTTCATGCAGTTACTTTGAGAAGTGAGAAATAATTACAGAACTTAGAAGAAGAAAAGAAAACTAAAGAGATGAGGGAGGAAGAAATTAGTAATAGAAGCTAAACCAGTAGACAAGAGGAGCGGAAAGAAGCATCCTCTGTCAAGCCTTATAAATTACCCCCTTCTTTATCCAACTAGAGCTAGAAGGAGACGAGATGAAGAGTAGTTCCAAAAATTCCTGGAACTCTTTAAGCAATTGCACATAAATCTTCCTTTGGTGATGCTCTTGCACAAATGCTGAAGTACACAAAATTTTTTAAGGAACTCTTATCAAACAAGAGGAAGTTAGAAGAGTTTTTTATGACATAACTTGGGAAGAAATGCTCTGCCATACTTCTTAATAAACTATCACCGAACATGAAGGATCCAGGTAGCTTTTTTATCACGTGCTTAATTGGTAACATGTTTGTTGAAAGAGCCCTGGTGGACCGTAGTGCTAGTGTTAATTTAATGCCTGTATAACATGTTTAAGAGGTTAAATTTGAGGGAACCAAAACTAACTAGTGTGAGCCTTTAGCTAGCAGATAGGTCCACTAAGTACCTAAGAGGCATTATTGAAGATGTTTTAGTGAAAGTTATGGATTTCATTTTTTCAACTGATTTTGTTATCTTGGATATGGATGAAAGTGTAGAGGTGCCTTTGACTTCGAAAGACCATTTTTAGCTACGGTTGGAGCTATAATAGATGTAAGGGATAAAAAGCTGGCTCTATATATAGGAAAAGATGAGATGGTCATTAAAATCTCCAAATGTGCTAAGAAGTCATTGAGCACTGATGATGAGTGTTTCTCTTTTGATGTTGTCGATTCTAAAGTTTAGGAGTCTATTCAGTAGGTTGTTGCTAAGGATGCTTTAGGATTGTGTTTATAAGGTGATATGGGTATTACAATTTTAGAGGAAGTCGGGGAGGTTAAAGCTCATATTGAGTTTAAAAATTAAGTTAAGAAGGAAATTGAAAGTGAAAGCATGAATAGAGAAGATATAGCTTGATTAAAGCCATTAATCGAAGATTCACCGTAATTGAAGCTGAAATAACTACTAAGTTTCTTTGAATATGTTTTTCTAGAAGCTGATTCAAAACTTCCAGTGATCATTTCTATTGAGCTTGATGAAGAAAAGAAGGAAAACCTTTTGAAGGTCTTGAAGAAGCATAAGCGAGCTATAGCCTATAAAATTTAAGATATCAAGGGAATAAGCCCTTCATACTACACTCATAAAATTTTCATGGAGGAAGATTACAGGGCTATAATTTAACCTCCAAGAAGATTGAATCCCAACATGAAGGAAGTCATGAAAAAGAAAGTAGTTAAAATTTTGGATGCTTGTTTGATTTACCCAATCTCTAGTAGTATATGGGTGAGTCCTATCCAGGTTATCCTAAAGAAAGGGAGAATGATAGTAGTACTTAATGAGAAAAATGAATTAATCCTAGTCAGTACAGTTACTAGATGGAGAGTCTGTATAGATTATTGAAAACTCAGTGATGCCATAAGGAATGATCATTTCCCTTGCCCTTTTATTGATAAAATGCTTGGGAGAATAGCTAGTCATGACTATTATTGTTTCTTTGATGGAATGTCTAGTTACTTCTGAATTCGTATAGCTCCTGAAGACCAAGAAAAGATCATGCTTACATGCCTATATGGAACATTTACTTATAGAAGGATGCCTTTTGGTCTATGCAATGCTCTAGCAACATTTCAAAGGTGTATGATGGTGATTTTTGATGAATACATCAAGGATATTATGGATGTTTTAATGTATGGTTTTTCTGTTTTTGGGGCTTCTTTTGATACGTATCTCCAAAAAAGTTCTCAAATATGTGAAGATATGATCTAGTCTTAAGTGGGAGAAATGCCATTTTATGATATGGGAAGGAATAGTTTTTTTCCATAAAGTTTCCAAGAAAGAGATAGAGGTGGATGCAACCAAGATTGATTTCATTATTAAACTTCCTCCACTAACAATAGTCAAGGTAATTATAATTTTTTCTCGATCATCCTAGGTTCTATACCAGATTTATCAAATACTTCTCAATGTGGCTTGACCCTTGCCAAAGCTCTTGGAGAAAGATGCACCATTTAAATTTGACAAGCAGTGTTTGGATGCCTTTGATTTGCAAAAGGACAAACTGATGCAGGCCTTGATTATCCTAATATCTTATTGGACTTTACTCTTTTAGGTAATGCGCAATGCTCGCAATTTAGTTGTTAGAGCCTTGTTGGGATAAAGAAGAGAGTGACATTTCCAACCATTTCATTATACAAGTGAAACGTTGACTTCAACACAAGCAAATTATACTACAATGAAGAAGGACCTTTTAGATGTCATCTTTGCCTTTGACAAATTCATATCATATCTTATCCTTTATAAAGTCATTGTTTATACTGATCATTCTGCTTTAAAGTACTTGTTAGCAAAAACTGATGCTAAGCCTTGTTTGATTCGTTGGATGTTATTGCTTCAAGAGTTTTGACTTATAAATTAAGGATAATAAGGATTGTGAAAACCTTACTGCAGATAATTTATCTAAACTCGTTAACCCCTTTTTTAGACTAATTAAAAGAAGAGGAGATTGATGATGAGTTCCCTAAGGAAAGGCTTTATTCTGTTTCCACTATAGATAATGACCCTAAACCTTAGTTTGTTGACATAGCTAATTATTTGGTTGATAAGGAGCTTCCTATAGAACTTGATTACAACCAAAGGAAAAAGTTCTTTTTAGAGTTAAAACACTATTCTTAGGAAGATATATTTCTTTTTTGGACTTGCTCTGACCAAAGAATTAGGAGATACGCTTCACATGAGGAACATTGAAAAATTTGTACCATTGTCACAATGGACTGATAAGTGGTCATTATAGTGCAAATAGAACATCTCACAAGGTTTTAGAAGTAGGGTTTTACCAACCATCAATTTTCAAAGATGTAAAATCATTAGTTCAAAGTGTGATAATTGTCAAAGGATATGAAATATTTCAAAAAGAGACGAGATGCACTAAAAATTCATTCTAGGATGTGAGATTTTTGACGTCTTGGGTATTGATTTCATGGGACATTTCCTAATTCCTTTGGCAACAAGTACATCTTAGTATCAATAGATTATGTTTCAAAATGGGTAAAAGCTCAAAATTTACCTATTAACGATGCTAGAGTTGTTACAGGATTTTTGAAAAAGTTGCTTTCAAGATTCGAATGTCCAAAAGTTTTAATCAGTGGTAGCGGTACCCACTTTTGTAATGCACAAATTGAAAAAGTTTTAAAACGATATGAGGTGCACCATAGGATATCTACCCCTTATCATCCTCAAAAAAGCTGAGGTCTCTAATAGAGAACTCAACCAAATATTAGAAAAGGTAGTTGCAATCAATAGAAAAGAATGGGCAAAGAAATTTGATGATGCACTTGGGTCTACAAAACTGCTTTCAAAAATCACTGGGAAACAATGCCTTATAGATTGGTCTTTGGGAAGACATGCCACTTACTAGTGGAGATTGATCATAAAGCATATTGGATTATCAAGTTGTTGAACTATGATCTCACAGTTGTTGGCTAACATATGTTCTATCGGTTGAATGAATTCTATGAACTGCTCTAGAATGCTTATGGAAATAATAAGATATATTAGGACAAAGTTTAAAAAATGGCACAATGCAAAAGTTAGATACCCACATGAATTTAGGGAAGGAGACTTGGTTCTGTTGTTCAACTTTAGGTTGAAACATTTTCTTGAGAAACTCAAGTCAAGATGGTCAGGTCCTTTTAGAGTTAAGAAAATCTATCACCGTGGTGCTATAGAGGTTAAAAACTCTAATAAAGGAACATTTAAGGTCAATAGGCAGAGACTTAAACTCTATCAAGGATAATCACAAGATTTAGAAAGGATGAAGGAATTGTACTTAGTGCAAGCTCACTGAGCTTTCAGAGCTAGTTTTGTTAAGCTAATGACATTAAAAAAGCGCTTAATGGGACGCAACCCATGTCTAACTTGCCGTTTTTCTTATTAACTTGTTCTTGTGTTGATAAATAAGTTTTTAAGACAAAAGCAGGTTTTGATCAAAGGAATGATGTTTAGGGTAGAATAAGATCAACTTCCAAGGTCACGAGTGGAAACACAATTGAAGCTGTGTGTAAAAGATCGAAAGAAGAACTTGAACCCACCTGACAATTTTAGGTACGACTATACCCACAATTAACTTGCTGTGATTTTTTGTTTTATCATAGTCTTAACCACAGCTTTAACCAAGCTCGTGGTTGCTATTAATGTCTTTGCCCTTTTGTTTCACCATCATGAAAAGTATATGAGATACCTAATGGTACAGTTTTGTTCTGATAGCGGATCTACTCATGGGAGTAGAATACAAAATGTTTTTATAAAGTTTGTTTTCTTATCATAAATCCAGTTATCTCCATAATCTAACTGAATGATTTCATAACATAAAAATTTAGATAGCAAATGTTGAACCTAAATAACTTCTTTTTGGACCGACTTACTTGTAATTTTCAAGTATTATACACGGTTGGGGACTAGACAAGCTTGATTATTAAGTTAGGCATGTCAAGTCTTTAGAATGATTCATTCTAGGATTATAGGTCTAGTTTTTCAATAATCACTGCCACTCTTTATAAGTACCAATTAACAAACCTAAACTTAATTCCATAAGTCCTCAATTACAAATATGGCAAAATAGACTTGTACTATAAGTGGGTCACTGGATCCTCAATTTCCATATAGCTACCATATATCCTACCACAAATAGATACATCATGTCTCGTGAAGATATACAATTTCTATAATTTTATAATAGAATCTCAATACTTGTATTGTTAATTTCATACATTAAGTTTATTTCTTACCCTTTTTATGGCTCAGTAAAGCCACAGTAGTATTTTGCCAACTAAGGAAAAAAATACTAATAAATCATGTAATAATTCATATATTTTTAAATGCTTTAAGACATTGTCCATGCTAAATATATACATTCTAAAACCATTGTCCGCATTAATATGATTTAAGACAAATGCTTCACTTAAAAAAAATAGATGGATAAAACCCGGGGTACATTTATTTAAAAATACCAACTATTCATCTTAAGACACATTATTTCTTACAAATTACATTGGATTAAATATCTATCACAATTAGGCTTAATTTCATTTATAGTACCTGAACTTTCTCTATATAATAGTGTATATTTAAAAAAAAAAATTGGCATACAAAAATACCTAAACTTTTTAATTCTTACGTAACAGTACTATTAGCCAAAAGTTCGATGAAATGTTGACGCAAAAGCAAATATAAATTGAAAAAAATAATTTCTCTTTCTACGTCAGTATATCTACTTATTTTTTCTTTTATTTTTTTTGTCTCTGTCTCTCGATCTCTCTGTCTCTCTCTCTCTTCTCCCTCTCTCTCTCCCCTACTACTACTACTTCTTCCTCTTCTTCCTCCAACGAAAAAAAAACCTTTCGTCTCCTTATTGAATTTTTCATATTGATGATGACCCTCATTTTCAAAGCTCAGATCTAACACATGGCCTCTTTCCTTCTCCTTTCGTCTTTCCCTCCCTTCATCTCCCTCCTTTCCTCTCACCTTTCTCTCACCTCTCTCTCTCTCTCTCTCTCTCTCTCTCTCTCTCTTTCTTTCTCAACCACAACCATGCAGCCATTGAGACCACAACTACCCATCACCTCTAAGACCACATACTCACACCACAACCCGTTTATCACCATCACCAAAAGCTTAATCTTCATGCCTTAGGACCACAGTAAAAGTCTTGTTGTGTTATCAATTTACAAGGAATATCAATAGATAGTAGGTTGTTTGTCTAGGAAAAATTATCGCTTATAGGAAGATAATGCAAATATGCTTTAGTTTCCAAACTAGCATCATAGGATTGAAATTCTATTGATTTAACATCCATAAATTTGATTTTCATTAATCTGTTGCTAGATATTGCCTAATAATTTGATTAATTAATTTGTTTCAAAAGTCCTCTTCCAAAGGCAAACATAAGGAAACTTGTCTAGAAATTGTAATCTCAATTGTTAGTTTTTAATTCATCATGCCATGATCTATTATAGGATTTTCCAGCATTGCTTTTTTTTTTTTTTTTTTTGACTTATGATTCTTGGAAACATCCTCCAAGCACCTTATGGTAAAGAAGATCAATAAGTTTGAAAGCAACATTGCGAAGAGGGGATTCGGTCATGGAACATCTTTTCTAGAGAAACTTGACTATTCATCGGTAGCCATTTTGAAGAAAAGGTCAACTGAAGAAGAAGAAGAAGAAGAAGAGAGAGAGAGAGAGAGAGAGAGAGAGAGAGAGAGAGAGAGAGAGAGAGAGAGAGAGAGATGAGTTAAAAAAATAGAAAAGAAAAGAGATACATAGAGAAAAGTAAAAAAGAAAAAGGAAAAAAAAAAGCCATTAAGAATAAAAAATTATTTTTTATTGTAAATCTTTTGTCACATTAGCAAGACATCAAAGTTTTGGTCAGAACATGAAAGTTTAAAAAGTTTAGTAATTTTTATAGGCCAAATTTTTTTTTAGTACAAACTGTTAAATCAAAAAAGTTCAAGTACCGTCAAAGTAATTAACCCAAAGAAAAATAAAATATGGATCGTTGATACACACAATACATCATAGCCCATAGACACGAAAAAGCAAAATAGAAAATAAAAGGGAAAAAAATGAAAGAGGTGGAAATTAATAATATGTGGCGATTGTTGCTTCTTAAAAGGATTTTTTTTTTCATAACATAAGGGTTATTGGGGGAAAAATATCTATAGGGAGATTTAATTCAATGATATCTTATTATTTGATAAAGAGATATGGAGCTCTAATCAACTCTTTCATGGACCCCTTTTGGTTCAAGATTGCTATGATATTGGTTAATATATTGATTTGGTTAAAAGTAAATATTTAAATAGAGAAGAAAGTTACAAATGCGTCTCGGATACACATAATTATCCCAAGCAAGGGCTAGACAAATATTTAATTAGAGACTACTTTCCTTTTGCAATGCCATAATCTGAATGTATTACAACCTGTCACGTGTCCTCACTAGATAATGATACGTTAAGGATATTATTCCACAAAAGATAACAATATAACTTCAAATACTCACATACAAGGGTACTTATTTAAAACAATTTTATAATAACAAAACTCATTGAATAATTTAGTTGGCGTAAACCCAAAAGCTAACTTAAATCAAACTTAAAACATAATGAAATTCTTATAAAATTTTATAATCATAAAACTATTTAAAATTTCATAACAGTCTTCAACTCTAGTTTTCTCAAATCTAACATATCTAAGAATTAGCATAAAAGTTTGGTCTACTATCATCCTCCCCACAGTCCATATAGAACATAATATCCAGATAAATTGAATAATGTGGGACCATTACCTCTGAAAAAGATAAAAGAGTGAGCACAAAGACTTAACACGCTATACCACAAAACACATGTGCATGAGCAAATAACGTACAAATTCACATGCATCATCATATGTAACAAGCATAGGTTATTATCTTTAGTTAGCCAGACAAACAGCACAGTTTAGAACCATCTACATCTTAGTCCTGAACCTGGAGTAACTCATGACTCCGTAAAAATAACTAGTATAGAAAATTGCAATATATACATATATTGGTGTTGGGAACTCCCCACACACCTTAGGTATCGTATTCGCACCACTCCTAAACTACCAAAATCATATTTGTGCATAACTTTACTTGGGACTACGTCACACACAGATCATTAAATTGCTATCCTAGTAGTAATGGTTCTCCCAATCTATTAGACCCAACCAAAGACAATCAGCAAGATTCAATTTTAAGTTTGGTATTATTATGTCAATTACAGATACTAAGCCTACAATCACAATAACAAATAAGATAAGAACATACCTGAAATAACTTTAGGAATAGAAACCCTAACTTCACCACTAACGGCTAAATCATCAAATACTATATCAATATATGTTTTTCGCCAAAAATAATCATAATATCATAATCAAACTATAATCTAAACCCTAAACTAAAAAAAATTGCAAATCCTAAATCCCTACGCACCTTTCTTCTTTTGATTGTAAAACAATAGAATCTCCAAAAGAAAAGGGTTTCTCCAAAAACTCCTCTAAACTATGACTTCCTTCAATAAAATTTAAGAAAAGGTCACTTTTATATCACCATAAGGATAGAAAAGATTTATAATTGCCTAGAACCTTGAATCTTGATTCTCCTTGATTGAAGAACACAAATCTCCAACAAGAACTTAAGGTTTCCTCTTCCAAGATTAGCTCCTTAGATCTTGAATCTTGGTTCTACTGGAAACAAATCACTTTTAATAGACTTCTTAGGATCTCTAAAAACTTGAGAGAGAGATTTTTCAGAGTTCTAAGCTTAGGAAATGTTTGGAGTAGAAGGGATGAGGTTAAGGTTATAAAGAAAACATGGATAACCTTTCAATTTTTGTGTAGCAAAGGCTGGCGGACTAAACACTCGAAGATGATTTTGTGGCCATGAAGGCTGGCCCAACACCAGCGGCGTACAGGACCAAGGTTGACGGCCTTCATATTGAATTAGTCATATTTACAAAATTACTCAAATATACTTTCCAATTTTATTATAATTTACAAAATTACTCAAATGTACTTTCCAATTTTATTAAGATTTACAAGGTGAGTCAAATATATAAAATCTCACATAAAATACAACTAGTATTCGCATACAATAAATTAGAAAACTACATCTACATATAATTAATTAGGTAACAACATTCATATTGAATTTACAAAAATAATTTTTTTAGTTACCTGTTAAGTGCCTACGTACCCATTATTCAGGATAAGACGACACGTAGTTTTTTCAGAAAAATTTGATTGGTTAGTTAACTTTTGTTTTTAAAAATCTTTTCTCTTTAAGTTCATTAAATTTTATTAATTATATAAAAATTGATTTTCTATGTGGTGAACCCTAATCTGTTGAACTGAATTTTCCAATTTGATGAATAATTAGGTTTTCAAAGTGAGAAAAGGATTTTTGACAAACATATCAATTCAATTTATGTGTTATAATAGATTAAATCAATGAAAAATATCAATTTTCAACATGCTAATCAAGATAAATTAAATTTCACACATCAATATAACAAGGGGTAAATTATATCAAAAGGTATCAACGTTTGAAGATAAGTTAATTTAATATATCAATATTCAACTTATTCAAACGAGGAATTAAAGGTATCAATATTTCAAGTAGTTAAAAAGAGCTATCAACATTTTGTAAAGTAAGTGAAATAAGGTTTTCGTTAAACACCACTTCATCATATCCTAAAAGATTCCCATACAAATGGACTTCACAACTCATAAAAGCTACCAAACTTCATCTCTATTTCCATCTAATGAGAATATACATGCAATTTTCACTTGTTTTGACAATGTTGTCTTTTTTCCCCCCTTCTTTTACCCTCTCTCCTTTTGTTGAAACTTTCTCAAACCCACTTTGCAAGCTTAATCTAAAAGAAACATCTAAGTTTTTAAAGTCATTCCCAATGGGAAACAACAACACTACTACAAAAATAGCTTTTTCCAACGATAAAAAGTTGTTGCCTTAGAAATTTTTATCGTTGCAAAAATTTCATCAACATTGCCCTTAGTCATTGGTAAAGCCTTGTGAGGATAAGATACCCAACAAAACTAACATGTCGTTGGAAAAAATTAGGTTTTTTTTTACCAACAACATTATTATTTTCCCAACAACTTTTCCTGCTTTGGAAAACTTTTCATAAGCTACAATATTTAATTTTTACCAATGAAACATTCCCTTACAAATATTTTAGAAAACTAATGCATTTACCAACAAAATAATTATTTAATTTGTTTTTAAAATGCATTTTTAAATTAATGTGTTTTACTATTCAAATTTACAAACTATTTTCATAGAACATAAATCTATATATAAATGTAAATATCCAAAAATAAATTATATATTTCAATATACCATATCTATGATATTACAATATATTTTAAGAAAACAAAAACCGCCAATATGACAAATGGAAATTAATTATAAAAAAAAACCCCCTACCATGATCCTATAAGACTAACCTTTTTCTTCCTTTTTTATGCCCTATATGTGTGTACATATATATACACGTACGACCCACATTGTCATTTGTAGTTTCTTCAGTTGGTAAAGGCTGCATCTTGCCATGGATATTGTCCATTTTTTAAGCTTGTAAAACATTGTATGGATATTCATTTCTTGTAAGGTGTAAATTCTACAAACAAGAAAAAAGAAATTATATATTAGCAAAGTAAAAACATTGTATGTAAAATTTATTAGAATGCAAAACAACATGCTAAAGAGCTTAAAAACATGTGACCTTGGTCCCCAACTATTTTCCTGCCTCACGTTAAAATATATGGTTAACAAAAATGAACTGTTTTATATTGTTGGCAATTGAAAGACAAACAATTAAAATACAAGAGTAATACATATATTCTCAACATTGTTATAGTAGTGAAACAATCCAGGACAAATTATGAATGTATATAGTGATGCAAGACTCTACATAGATAATTACTATCCCCAAAACTATCTATTAAAAAATATAATAATAAATACTAGCATTACAAATCCAACATCACTATCAATACACTCAAATTACTTTTCCAACCATCTCTCATACCTTTTCAAATTCCTAAAGATAGGAGATATACAAACTCATGTACATTGATGACTTGCAAAAGCTTTTGAAAAAAACTAGCGTATGGTAGAAGTATAGAACTTTAAGCGCAGACCTAGAAATACAGGGATTGTTCCGTTCTTTCGTTCAAAGATGCATGCAATGCATCTAAGACTAGCATTATATTTGCCTTTTAAATCAACTCTTTCAGGAATAAACCCCAAGGCAAGAAAATCATTTGTCAATCCCACATAATCTTGGTTCACATGATTCACAAGCTGAAAGAAACAAAGAATTATCAACCAATAAAACATTATTATCATATTGCAATCAACATATAAAAGAGCCTACAACTGACAAGCATATGTACAATTGCAACCCATCAAAGTTCACAATCACACCATAGCTACACAAATTACAAGCATATAATACTCCAACAACATAAACATAGCAATTACAATAACAGAAGGAGTGCCTCCTGTAGTAATTTAGCTCACACTTTAGTTGTCATTTACTTACCATTCGAAATAGGTCCAAGTGAAATTTTTCCCATAATTCCGAAGTCAGAATTGGCAAGTACACCCTCACAAGTTGGAACAAGTTACCAAGATGTGGATTAGCATGGAAGAATCCAAACCTTAACCTTTAAACCATTTGTCAAGTAAATCAAAATATTAAAAGATGAATGAGAATTTGAAAATTAATAATATAAAAAAGTTATAAGCATGACAGCTATGTTAAAAGGAAATATCTTATTACTATCCAGTTTAATTTTCAGTCAACATCGTTGGAACAATTAGGTCTGGAAAATAGTTATTACAGTAACATTAGTTGTATGTTTATAGCTGAAAAAAGATGAGAAAAATATATATTACCAATATCGGATTTAAATACTAGCTTTTTTTTTTTTTTTTTTCAAAAGTCTCAACTTAATAAATTATATTATACACCATTGAAAATGGAGCATTTTTCTATTGACACATGATCCGTAGAATGTTTAATCATTAACCATATGAGCACACTAATCTATATATAACCTTCCATTGTTGCCATAAAAGTCCATAACATTTTTATACTAATTTTCAATCTAAAAAAGATTTTGAAATTAAGAAATAAAAGATGAGTAATTTCATCATGATTAGTGATATACGGCAATATAAATACACATAACATTAACCATGGGAAAGAAGATATGAAGATTAAAATTTGATCTCCCAAACTGAGCAATAATTAATAGGTCCTCCTCAAGACGCATATATGCTTGTTTTCTTCTCCATGTTTGCAAATGAATATGTTAAAGTTTTGCATCTCAAACTAAAGGGAAAAAATGAAATAGATGAGTTATTTTGTCTAGTAATTTAAAGACAAATCTCAAGGTTTCACTAAAGTAAGTGATATAAATAATTACGTTGCATACATCATTGTTTGTTTATTCTAAATTTAATGCTTGGAATATTGTGCAAACAAGGAATTCTCTAGAAAAAAAATAATTATACTAATTAGTATTTTTCCACCATATAAATTATATAATTGTCAAATAATTTATTGCAAAAAAGTAGCATACTCGTAATCCCACTCTACAATCATAAGAGTGCCATACAAACAATTTTGTTAAATTGTCTTGATAAATCTTATAAGGTCTAAACTTCCTGTAAATTCATACTAAACAAGTAAAAAAATAGTCAAGTAAAAAGTTTATTCATTTGTTAAGCTCTAGGCATTAATAAAGAAAATAATAGATCTTTATTCAATCAAAGAATATCTGAATAGTACTTTGAAGTATCAAACTAAGATCAGTGCCTATTACCTGTGATACTTGCTGATGATCTTCATCAAGCTGGCTTGTCAGACCACCAACAATTTCATTGTCATAAAAGGAAATATCCTATAACAGTAGCATAATTAATTAAATAAATAAGAAAGCACTCCACATTAACCCAACTAGCTAGTACTACGCTTGTGCAAAATTCATATTTCTTTTATGCAAAAGTGATAAAAGGAACAATACATATTGTTCAATAATTCTATAATATCAATATGAATGGATTATATTGCCAACTAGGATGTGCTTCTCTAACCCAGCCACTTGCTCAAATGTCAAGGGCAGTTAGCACTTGTCACCTAAGAAAAAGATTCCATGGAACAATATGAACTTGTACATAATCTGAACAAAGATCAACTAGCAAAACTATGTCTGCACAAAATTAGTCATTTGGACAAGAAATAAAATAGACAATAGAAGGATAAAGATCATTAAGATTTAATTCAAAATTAAAGCTCCATAAATTATTGGAAATCTGCTACAAGAAATGCTTGGTAAGAATATAAATCATGTGTCACAAATGATTAGTCAAAAACTTGTGGCTCAAAACAATTTAATTCAAGTGCTCTTTCTTCAATCCAAAATGGTCAATCCATGCAATGAACCTCAATTTAGTAGTCTAAAATTCCTGTTTTGATCTTTTTACACAATTTCATTCCATTAATCTAGAAATCATGCAATTTATCAATTCATAGTAGTTTGCTCAATAGAAATACTAAAATCATGAGAGTATGTTAAATAAATGAGAGTATCGGCCAAAATAAATAAATAACTGATCAGTTACCTTTAGAAGTAAAGCATTGCAAGCTTTCTTTTCAATGGCTTTTGCTATTCTTTTAGGGTTCATGACCAAGAAGTCATCTCTTATAAGTTGAAAGTCTAATGAAGATTGAAGAAATGCCTATCAACTCCACTCATCTAGGTTAAAGGGATCCTCAATAGATACTATAGGGTCGTTGACAAACTTCTTGTAGAGATCACATAAACATGACATTGATAGCACATTTGTGCCACTATTTCGTTGTTTCTTGAAATTTAAGCCATAGCTTCCATCATTGGTTAGAAATTCAGAAGTAGCCATATCCATTCCTATTTTAATGTGCATAACATATTTTATCATTAACTAGAAACTACTAGAGATATAAATATAATTGCAATTATAGCCCAAAAGTGTTGATTAGCTACACGTATATAAGATTGTTTTTTATAAACACATAATGTATTGGAAGTTTTGGTTTAACCAAGAACAAATACAAAAATTCAATTTTCTATAATAAATTTATCTATGTCACTTCACTTGAATCCATATTATTATATGATTAGAATAAATTGCAGGTTCTAGTGTCATGAAGGATAGGTACTAAGGTTTTGTTCTTATTTCTTTTGTTGATTATGGTTGTCCACCATAATTTAAAAAGACAAAACAAAGAAGCTCACTCCTCTAAAGGGAGGGAGGGGGAGAGAGAGAGAGATTTGATATGGTAGATCTTGGCATTACCTAATTTAAGATCCAAGTAACGCTTTAACATCTTTGCTCTATCGATACAAAGCCACATGATGCACAAAAGTAGCCGATTCACGTAAAAAAAGGCAAACAATGAGTTCTTATATATGCTTAAGTTGCCACCTGATTTGAAACATATTTGTAGTTGTTAAAACAAGAAAAGATATTGCTTATGTTGTGCATTGTTGGAGCAAAAGCCAAGCCTCCAAAAAATCCAAGATCAAGTAAATGCTAAAGTAATTTAGCAACCTTTCCTCTTCCTGTACCACACATTGTGCTTAGCAAAATGTTTACATGTCCCTTCACATACACATATTTACATAGAAGAAAGGGAATATAAGGTACAATAGACTACAATACTGTATGAATATCATATATAAATCAATTTTGGAACTCCATCAAACAAGCACCAATGTAATCACAAATAAACAAGGGTTTAGTTTTACAATAAATACTTGTTAACCATCATCATTCCTTGTTATAGTAATTTATCCCTGGAGCCAAAAAAAAGTTTAGAAGTCAGAGCATCAAGAAAGTTCCTCTCTTAAAGTCATTATCATTATCTAAATTTGCCATTGCTTGTTATGTTTCTACTTTCTAGTAATTCACCCTGCTATAGTTTTTTATTTATTAGTAATAATATGATTATGAAATGAACATTAAAAATAAATGCAATAAAGTTCATAAAATACAGCCTATTACAAAAACATAAAGCATCCACAAAAAAAAAAAAAAAAAACAAGAAAACATAAACACAATGTCATAGACTATCCATAAAACGACAACACTAGACAACTTAAAATAATAATAGGAAGTATCAACAACAAACTAAAAAACATGAACCAACAATATTCAAGATAATGTAAGACTTCCTATTGTCATCTAATTCCCATTGCTTGAACTACCTCCCACATTTGCCCCTACTCCACATTCCTCTTCATTTGCTTGATCAACTCCAACAGTTAAATGTTGACTTACAAATATAGAATTGTTTACTGATATTGGATGGTAAAGAATACCCCAAGTTCCACTATGAAACCATTTACACAACTTATTGGCATCCAAGTATTTGTTGAATTCGTTTATATTCTCATAGGAAATATTTTCTGTGAATTTCCATAAGGCATCATCCAAGGGCACCCCACCCCCCCCATTGACCCATTAGGTTAGGTCGAGTGGGCTCACTTGTACATTGTGGCAGACTCCCCATACCCATAGGTGGCAATATTGGAGGATCAAGATTAGTTGTAGTGGAAGGTGGTACATATGCTTGTTTAGATAATTGATCCACTCGTTGTTTTAACTAAACAAGTTCTTCTTCCAATGAATTTATTATCTCTTTAGGATATGCAATTTCTGATGTACCTTGTAAAGTGTCTGATGATGTATTGGATATAGAGACATTAGTGCGTTTTGGCTTTAGCCTACCATGACCAAGACCACGTGATTATCCAGACCTAGACCCCAAAACCTATGAAAGTATATTTCTTTCAAATGGATGATCTTCATCATTCTCAATTTGTTGAGACTTCTTTTGCAACTCCACTATCTTTACCTATAAGGGAGGGAAAGAAGAAAACATTAATAGATCATATTGCCATTCAAAATGTCAAAAAGTCAACTAGATGTCATACATTGACAAGACAATTCCATGAAATAAAATGGTACTTTCAAATGAAAATGATGATTAGGATTATGAATCAAGAAACTTTGAGGTCATGTTAATCATTGAGTCTAAACTAATAGGTAGTAGTGGTACATTTATCACTAATATCATATAAATAAGAAAATGAATATGTTAAAAATATTAAGCATTCAACTCAAGTTAACTAAAGAGAATAAAACCTTCATAAAAGTTTTAAAGACATATAAAATGAGAATTCTTCACTTAGTGAAGAAAAGGTAACCTTAAATAAGAGGAGACATGGTTAATTATAGCTTTATCAGTGTAAGAGTATAAGTTGTGAGTTTCTTTTCTTTTTCTTTTATTTTTTTCTTTGAAATGACTGATATAAGATGAACCAAGACATATACAAAGGACATCATAATAGACTTACCTTCTTACTTTTAACATATTTATGTTTTATTTCCTGTAAGGAAAATAAAATTATAAGAGAAAACATTATTCAAAGACATACATGTTTCTCCTCAATGGTCTCATTTACTGGAACCCCATTCTTTTCATGGCACATCAAAAAAGGTCTCAATTTCACCAATTTTCTAAAATATAAATAAAATATCACGTTAGTTATATATTATTGGAAGAGAAATCTGTGAAAGTCTAAAACGTGATCCCACTTGTACTAACCTTTCCATTATTATTGGCCTCTTGCTCATACTGAGCTTGAATAAATGACTTACTCCCCATGACATGGTTATATGGAACACAATTCCTATTTTTTCTATTCCTATTAGACATTTCCTGCATATAAAATGCATTAAGATGATTTTATTAGGTTCAAGTCACAAAGTAAAAATAACATTCATGATGAATACCTTCCATGAATCTTGATCAAACAAGTCACATAATTTTATCCAATCCTGTGGGTGTTTCTCAAGTCCATTAAGAGGACCAACACATGCTCTTTCTCCACCACCTAAGCTCTTATAGTGTTGAAAGCAATATGTACGGATTCCACGATAACACTATTAAGTATATCATCCCATCTAGGATCCGACCAATCAACCACAAACTTATCCTTCAATATAACATCAATTGAATGAGTTGATTGAAAAGAATTTATAATTAGTTGTTAAAAAACAATACTTTAATTAGTTCTTTAAAGAAAAGAATCACATTAAATATTGACATATGCAATTTTTTTGGGTCCTTTTGTAAACCTTTATAGCTTGAATAATGATTTTTTTTTCTAGCATCATCAATTGCTGACCAAGATCCCTTTTTCCCCTCTATGTTGGGAACAAGCGGTGCCCTTTCTCGTATGGTAAGAGTAAACTCTTTTGCCAACAAACTTGCATTAGCCACTGATGGACGAGTGCTAGTTTTTTACCACCATCCTTACGTTGTAAATTCTCTCTCTTCTTCCCCCTATATATGCCTCGAGCATTCCATTTCTTTAGCTATTCGTGCTCTTCAATGATAGATTGTTGCTCCTCGTTAACACCATTAGTCTCCACAGGCATCGCTTGACCAGGATCCTTACCTCTTTCAAGTGGCTATTGCTCATTACATTCTACAATTAAACATTTAAATTAATGTTAAGCTTTGAAAATTTCTAGAAGATTAGAAGTATATGCATTATAACTTTACCAGTATTCTCATGAACATGTGACCTCGAGCTTTCTCCATCGACATCATGTGATCTTGAACGATGCCTCATCAAATTCAAATGATTGCGATCAAAACATAACATCTGTTTAAAAAAATCAACATGTATTCTTAATAATCATTGCTAAATAGCTAATAAAAAAGAAGAATAGATCTACAAAAAATAAATAAATAATACATAAACATTCTACTTAGACTCGCTATTGCTGTATGGTATATATTCATTTTCCTCCTCATCACTTGGTTCAAAAAACTCTTTATTGTCATTAATAGAATCATTGACATCATCATTTTGCCTATGTGTGTCTATGCAAAACTTTGTTCTCAAAATTACCTCTCCATCATCTCCAATTCTATCCAATGGACCAATATCAATATAAATATTGTCTATTGGAATGTAATTAGCACAAGTATATTACTGGAAAGCAACTTGTTCACAGACAACTTCATTTTCATTATTACTATCCACTAACACATCGAATAGGCCTTTACTATACAAATCACAATGATGGTCTTTTTGTATGACTTGCCAATCACCACCTCTATACATCAGATCCTTAATATAAAACACATGATGGACTTGATATGTGAAGACATAAGGATCACTATCATACCATGTTTTTCTAATATTAATACTGATAAGATCATCATCGACAAAAATATATTTGTGCCTCTCCAAATCATACCATGCACATTTGAAAAGATATACCTTAAAGTCAAAGAGATATGTCAATTCAATCACATCAATAAGATGGCCATAAAACATCATAGATTCCCCCTTATGATAACACTCTACACAAACTCTACCATTTTAAGTAATGAGTGAATCTCATTTCTTTGTCAAAAATTTTACTCCATTCACAAGACATTCAGAGTAAATGTTTGCTTGACTTGAAGGCCCACATGTTATTGAGTAAAGACTGTTAGACACCATGGTTTAATTGTTACATTTTTAAAGTTGAGATTTGTAAGAGGAAATAGAATGTGTCACTTTGAAGTTTAAAGTCTAATTTCAAATAACATGTGTATTCTAATTCTATCATTGATAAATCACTTACTTTTTTTTTTTCCTTTGCAACCAACTTGGGAACTTTACATATTTGCTATATTCCATATTGTCTACATCTTTTGCTAGAAGTTCATCATTAAATTACCTAAGTAATGATATCACAAATTAAGTTACCATAAAACAAGTATAAATTTGAATAAATTTCACTTATAATTCCATACCAAACATACCTAATAAAAGGCTCAATCTCTTCACAATTATTTAAAATATACCAGTTCATCTTGTCCAAATCATCCCCAACATCAATATACTTTGAGGCAGTGAATGGCTTAATTTGTTGTGAAAGACAAAGAATAGATTCTACACTTGAACTTCACCATCAACTTGATGAGGCATTTGATTAACTTTTCTTTCAACTCCTTCAAGATAAAGACTACCAAACGTTAAGCATTCACGCAATATGTAAGCCTTAACTATTAAGCCCTTAGGATGATATCTATTTCTAACCATTGCTTTTAAACTTCTAAGATAACGCTCAACTGGATACATCTATCTATATTGCATAGGTCCTCCTAACCATGCTTCCTGAGGAAATGTACTGATAAATGCACCATCACATCAAAAATGCAGGAGCACATATCATTTCAAACTTACATAAAGTTAGTATAATGCTTTTCTCCAATGCAACCAATGTATCTGCCTTTAACTCTTTAAAACACTACTCACGGAAAAACCTGCACAATTGACTAATTATAGTATAAAAACCAGTATCCCCTTGACCACGAAGACCAATAGGAAGAATACGTTGTAATAAAATATGAGAATCATGACTCTTCTGACCTTTCAATTTTCCATTGTCTCTACCCAAAGTGTTGGATATATTTGCAACATATCCATCAACAAAGCACACATTCTTAAGCCAATCATAAAACTCATCTACTTTTTTCGATGATAAAGTAAAGCTTGTAGTTGGTTTTATCAGTTTTTCACCTACATGACGAAGATACAACTCTTTCCTAATGCACATTTCTTTAAGTGCCAAATGTGCTTTCTCGATGTCTTTGGTTTTTCCTTTTATTTTCAAAATTGTTCCCATAATATTATCACAAATATTTTTCTCAATGTGCATGACATCAAGATTATGTCTCAACACAGTGCTCTTCTAATATGGAAGGTCAAATAAGATACTCTTCTTACACCAATTTGTACCATCTTCTATTTGCTTCCTCTTAGAACAACCAAACACTTTTCCTAATTTCATTCCCTCATACTACTGTAGTTGTACCAATATTTCATCGATAGACATTTCATGAGGTTAAGGTCGAATCTCAAAAGAACCATTAAATTTTTGACTTCGACACCATGAATGATTATCTGGAAGATATCTTTGGTAGCCTATGTAAAATATTTTAGATTGTCTATGTGAAATACTACCATCAACGTTACATACGAGACAAGCCTAGTATTTTTTAGTAGTCCAATTAGAGACATCTCTATATGCTGGAAAGTCATGAATCGTCTAAATTAAAGTTACATGCAATTGAAAATTTTCTTTTGCTAGAGCAACATATGTCTTAAAACCATTGTACCACAATTCATTTAACTCATCTATTAAAGGTTAGAGAAAGACATCAATTTCTTTACCAGGTGGGATAAGGAATTATTAATGACACCATAATATAAAGATCTTTTAAGCATTTCTAATGAGGTATATTATATGGAAATAATATTACTGGCCAAACACTATATGAGTTACTCATGTTTCCAAATGGGTTAAATCCATCAGTTGCAATACCAAATCTCACATTGTGAGCATCCGCGGAAAACCAAGGAAACTTTGCATCAAAATCCATCCATACAATAGAATCTGATGGATGTCTCAAAACATTTTCCTCCTTTATATATTCTTCTTTATGCCACCACATATCCTTTGTAGTCTTGCTAGACATAAATAACCTTTGCAATCGAGATTACAAAGGAAAATGTCGGAGAACCTTAAAAGGAGTGTTTTTCTTCTTCCCTTTTTCTTTCTAACCACCTTGATGCCTTACATTTTGGACAATTACGTAAGTTGCTAAATTCTTTCCAATATAATATATAGCCGTTTTTACATGCATGAATTGATTGGACACTTATACTTAAGTCTCATAGCATTTTTCATGCTTCATAATATGTAGTGGGTAATCTTTCTCCAGTTGGTAGGATTTTTTTTAAGAATCTAACCACTTGCTGAAACATTTTATTGATTGATGACCTTCTACTTTCAATTGTAGCATTTCTATGACAATAGTTAGAAGAGAAAATTTTTTACACCCAAGGTAAACTTCACATTGAGCATCATCTAAGAGTGTGCCAAACTTATCATCTACTTTTTCCTCCAAATTATTTGTAGAATCATCTTCTATTATAGAAGTCCCTCTAACAATATCATCAGGAATGGCTAGATTTAGATGCTTGTTAAATATCCTAGATGAAGTATCATCGCCTTCATTACCAGGATTGTTCTCACTTGCTCTAATACATGCGTTACTATTTGTTAAGTCACATACAACTATGTCTTCACCATGGTATATCCACTTATCATATGAGAAGGCCATTCCTCTATCAAATAGATGAGCAGCTAGAGTGCTAATGGGAAGCCATTTTGTATTAAGATAGTCCCGACAAAGACATAAGATGCATCCATCCTCAGGACGTTTATGATTCTCTACAATTTCTAAAAACTATATAATCATTGGACTGCCGGTTACAAATGAATTGCCAAGATTTATCAATCATCCTATCAATAACATGTACTTATCTATCGTTAGATGGAAATTAATATCTCCAATATAATAAAGACATAAAATGCACTATAAATATATTATTTTTCTTTTACAAGTTATCATGTATGATTTTTCAATTTTCATAATGTGGTATTAGAAATTCTCTTTTCTTAAAAAAAGAAAAAGAAAAATAGAGTATAGGTATCAAATCCCAAGACTTCAAGAGATTACTAGTATAGTCTTATTTCAAATTTAAAAAGAGGTCATTAATGCTCACTAGCTTAGTGTGTCTATATATATAGATATATAGATATATGGACACACACATGTTCAACTATTTGCATGAGTCAATCTTTGAATCATTTCATTTTGTTCAAAAAAGAAGAATTTACAAATGAATAGCAACTATCCTTTTAATTATATCATTCAATTGAGTTAAAGGTGAACATACACTGGAAAGAAAAGCTTTTCACTTTACTACCACTTAAAAAATAATGATAAGAATAATGAAATTGCAAATCCTTACCTTTTAAGTAAGTCAATGAAATTCGTGAGGAGATAAAGTTCCCGAAATAATTAACAATCAAAACATTTAGTATCATGCTATGAGGTTCTCTTTTCCTTTAATCCATAAAAATCAAATGAAAATCAATCGCATTTATTGTATGATAGGAGTATACAATTTTTTATATATAATAAACACTAAGAAAATTGCAAAGTAAAATTTGTAATATTTCTAAAACAAAATTTAATTGATTGTAGAAAACATAAATATAGACAACACTTTCCATTATCACAACTGTTACACTAGTCAACGTTTAACCAAATTCTGCTATGACCACATTCCATATATCAAACTGGATTTAGATAAAACTAACAACCATGTTTCATAAAGTTGGATTCCATGAAATTCAATTTGTCAAAGCACAGGGTGTACACCAAATGATGATTCTATGCATCCCACCTACTCAGGTTCTTGGGAAGCAGAATGGTACGATGCTTTTATGTCAATAAAGGAGCAAGAACACAAAATAGATTGACTATTCATAGCACATAAAACCATTCTAAAAGTGCATGCATCAGGTAAGTGTTACATTCATTATTCAAAAGATTAAAAAGTAAATATGATTACTATTTGTATATCATATATAAGCAAAATTTTCAATATAAGCTAGCATAATATAATAATTAATTAATGCTAGGAATTAGAAATAATTGTCTAACAAGCAGTAACCTGGCTTCTCTTTTCGCTTATATGTACCTTTGATGTCCCACATATTTATCTAAAAATTTACATATATGACAATCACAGTACAATACCGATGGCAAGAAGCAATCCCTCCAAAGTTGTGAAAAGAAACATAATCTCTAAGATGTTGGTTGATTCTGATGATCATCATCATTATTATTATTATAAAAAGAAAACTCTAAGTTACAATCCATATCTCCCTAATTAGAAAAGAATTGGATGGCTTCTTGTCCTTGCTAAGCATGGCCCTACACATCAAGTATGAGATTTCATTTAATCTAATCAAACAATCAATTCCTTAAAAAGCTTAAAACCATTTGTTCCACATTCACATAATCTAGTCTTATTTTATTAGATATCTTGATGTTTTCACCTTGGTTTTACTCTTGATTTTATCAAATATTTTAATTTTGCGATTGTTATTACTAAAATAAAACAATTATCCTAATATTATATAATCTTATTCTTTTTCGTCCATTCATCATAATGGTCTAGTATCAACATTTGTTTATAAAATAATTTTATATTTCAACTTAGAAACTTGATTATCAGTAAATCAGATGATGATGTAAGCTAATATTAGAAAGAAAATAGTAGTAATTACTTGTAACACCAAACAGAAAAAAAAAAAAGCACCAAAGATATGGCCCCAAGCAAGCTATGTGGACAGAACAAACCATTCATGTAAGTACCTAAGGATTTCAAAAGAGTAAAATGCACAAAAACCAAACAGTTCTCACAGGTGTTATGGGGGAGATTCGCTGTCTTGGTGGAGGAAGAGGAAACCATAATGAAAAGTTTAATCTCAGTTGACAAATAGACGCCAAATTTTTTGGAGTAAATCACATAGATGCCAAATTGAAGGGGAAAAAAGTCAATACTAGTTTTAATAAGAAAGAGAGAGGAGAAAAGGGGAAGGAATGAAGCTAATTAGTATGTACAATTAGTATTGATTACCTTCACCTAAAAAAATGTTTAATATTGAATAAATGTGCACATATACAATGGAATGTCCTGAAAATATTTACACATATGAAAGCATCACTCAATGTCATATAAGACGTTTTTTCATGATTTGCATTATTTAAGACTAGTTTCATTCAATCTTCAGATAGAATGTCAATCAAAACATAGTAATTTAAAAGTTTCTCCACATCTGAAAGATCTAAAACATCTACAATAGCAGATGAAGTACTGCAAATTCTTTTTAAAATAGTTGTTAATCATTCTTTTTATCTTGTAAGTGGTGAAAGTCAATCATTGAGTTGTCATCATCTAAGATTTAAGTAAATAAACTCTTAAAAGAGTTCTAGAATAAATATCACTCCTTCAAAAGTGACAATCCTTATGAAATAGTAAACCTTAGGCTAAGGAACAATTCACATAACCATCCATGATGAATGTTGAGGAAGTTCAATACACCAATAGGATATAGAAAATACGACTTAATTTATGAAACAGAAAGGAAAAAACAGCATACATCTAACAATAAAATATTTCATTATTACAAATCATAGATCCCAAAGATTTTCTTTCGTTTACTTACATTACCTTAGAAACACCATGTTAGTGTTATGGAAGTAACTAATGAACAAAATTTAGCTATACATAACCCATATCACTAAAAGCAATCATGAATTCATTTGATGGTTCAAATATTTGTACATTGCCCTCTTCTTCACATAATAAATATTTCATACGCATTCATTAGGTATCAATTTGAATTCTTAGTAATTGATTTTACATATTAGAGGGTTCATGTGGTTAGATTTTGGATCCTTTGATGTGTCGAAATGAGTTTCATCATCTTTTTCATAATCAACATTTTCAAAGGTTTGTTTTATCTGGTCGAAAACATAGGCATGTGTTCTCCTCATCGAAGTCTTTAAGGAGGCGAGGGAAAGGGAAAGATAATTACTCTCAATCCAACTTCATGATTGTCTAGTGTTTGTAGCCATACATATGTTTTAGATAGTTGATCCATAAAATAATTAAAATACGTTGAATTTTCTTGAATTTACTTATTAGCTTCTTTTCAAAGAAGTGTTTCCAACTTGATGATAACTATCATCATGAATTGCCTTTTCTTCATTTTAAAAAAAATCAATCTTAATTTCCACATGTGATTTTAATCTACTTTTACATTTAAACTAAACAAACTATTAGCCAATAACTATTAATGTAGTAACCTTTCATGTATTAGTAGTCACCCTTAAATCTAATTGTGAATAGCCTGCTCTATATTCTTATCATTTATATAGCTCATCACTAGAACTCAATTTCTTCATATGTATTGTTAATATGTCCACTATTTGTCCATTTCTTCATATAAAAAGGTGCAAAAGGGTATTTAGAGTTTTGCATTTGAAAGCTAGATATTTTTAAGAGGCACGAAGGCTCATGCCTGCCTAACAATGTGGATTTTTTTTTAATTTTCTTTTCTTTTTGCTTATCCAATCCCTTTTATAGTGTCAATAATTATCTATATATTCTATTTTATCTAATTATCTAGCTAGCAATTTACTCACTTGTAAATCTTGATTTGTTGTACATGAAAACTTATTTGATTTTTTATCTATAGTTCTATACTTTTGCAAGCATTTGCTGTAGTACCAAAAAAAGCTTGCTCACTTAGTTATTGTTTAGGTATAAAAAACCTTCTTCATTACCATTTTCTGGTTTAGACTTCAATATCTTAATAAAAGGTAGTATGGTTTTCATCCCCTAGCTAGCATCATCTCAAGAAAATTAAACGATTTAACCTAAATGACTAAAATTTTTCATGAGAGAATCATGGAAAATAGGACAACTTCTCTATTAAAATTTCTTTTAAGCTTCAAATCTACAAAGCACCTATGTACTCCTTATGTCACTTAGGCATGTTTAATGGTATTACATATCATCTAACATCTATATTTAGTTGCCTTTAATAAGCTTGGTTTTTGTAATGCTCTTTCAGGTAAAGAATTTGGTTTTCTACTCATGTATTTAAAACTCTCTTTTGGTATCAAAATCTCCTATCCCCAACCAAAAAGAAGAAAAAATATATAAAAAAGAGTTAACAACCCGTTGCAACAACTTTGCTCTAGCTCATATAATGCATAAAAAGCAAGTAGTATTGTAGGTTTTAATTAGCCTCTGATGACATTGCAATGATTGAAGCAGCAGTTTTATGTGATGGCCATACCATCTTTGATATTAATCCGGTTTTGGAATTGATGCAATATTTCATTACTTGGTCCTAGCATTTAGTAGTGACTTAAATGTAGTTATCTCTACACCACATCATCTTACCTCATATGCCAAGAAATGGAAAAAATGTTTAGGCAAATTAAATCAAGAATTTCTTTTTTCTTTTTTATTCTTTATCTTTCAATTCAAAGCAAGAAACATTAGCTACCCTAAAAATTAAAAACCCAAATCTAAATAAGCATCTCTGATTCTCTATTTCCCACTTTAACATAATATAATCATATTGCCACTTTCATACAAGCATTAAAGCAAACACCTTTAAGATAGAAACATAGATGAAATACTTAATCGGTTTCAAAAATGTCCATACCCAAGAAAAAATCACATATTTTACGTCTTAAGTTACTAATCTCTTAAATGGAGCCATCAAGAACAAACTTAAATTCATGATAAGTTAAAAAAAAAAGTCTATATAAAAGAAAAATAACTCACTAGAATACTGAAAGAGAGACAGTGAGATAGAGCAGCTAAAAAGTTGTCAATCTACACCACAATAATGAACAAAGAACCAATTTTCTAATGAAATTAACAAAAACTACAAGTGAAAGATCGATTGAGGTAAATAAACAAAAAAAAAATTAAAAGAATAAGTATAAAGATTATAAAGAACTATGAAAAGAGGAGAACAAACTTCTTGTTGCTTTTAGGTAGATACAAAGTGAGAGATTGTGAGAGAGAAACATAAAATTGCTAGAGGGTATAAAAGATAGTAGGATAGAGATGGAGAGATTACCATGGAGAGAAAGTGAAAAAAATGTGGGAAATTTTGGAGACCTCCGATTTCCCAACTATAAGGATACATGATTTCGACGTAGGGCTGTTCACACACACACACATAGGCAGAGATTGGTTTTAACGAGATAAATGGGCTAGTGAGGTGGTTAGAGGGTTTTTTGATAGATAAAAGAAAAATAAGAATAGAGAGGAGAGTAATCCTAAACCAATAACTCCATTATTTCATCGTAAAAGTATATATTTTCCCCATAAAATTAATATCATTGCGAGAAGGTTCGCTGGCTAGAAAAGATTTTATAGTAGTACATAACACTACTAGAAAGAGGAGGAAGAAGAAGATTAGATGTTGTGAATTCAATAACCACAACACAAAAGAGACTAGAAATAACTTCCTTAAAAAAATTAATTATTCATCTTAAAAAGAATATTTTAATATGAATATATATTATTTACAATTATCCCTTATTTGTTTGATTAGAATAAACTCCTTATTAATTTCGATATTTCATTTTCTATAGAAAACTAGTATGCACTCTAGCTCACTAATTTCTAGATTGGTTCTTAAGCTTAATTTTTTATGTGAACTTCCTAACTCATTGATTTACATGTTTCTAGGTTGGTTCAACCTAATTGAATTGGTTTAATATGATTTAAAAATAAAAAACATCAAATCTAGTCGGAGCAGGGAAATAACACTATCTATGGATCGGTTTTCGCAAAATTGAGAAAGTTTTTTACCGGTTCTTGACTAGTTCTTTACACCATATTAAAATAAAATTCTTAAATTCTCAAACCATTATCATTTCACTTCAAAATGACAATAAAAAGCCACCGTTTCAGCCCTATACATTAGCATCACTCTGTTGTCAAAAACTTTATTTTGCTCTGTTTTTTATATTTTGTGATATAATTTTCAAAAATAGTATGATGAATATCAAACCTTTGTATATATATACATCATGACAATAATCATGCATATCCATGTGAAAATTTCAAAATCACATAAAGGGATTTTTTTTATTCTTACAAACTTAAAGATTTAATTTAGGTTAAATATATTATAAGATAAAAAAAAAACGATTAATTAAAGATGCTATTACTATTACAAATATTTTAAATTTTCAAGAACACCTGCATATAATATTACTACTATTAAGTACACCGTATTATTATTAAAAATAAATAAAAAAAAAAAAAGAAACAAAACGTTAGCCTGAACTGCAGGAGCTTGTATAGGGAAGTCGGGTCAGACTTCCGATGGAGCTCTAGCGGCAAAGAATTTGGGTTGCCGTCGATGGCGATTGGCGCGAGGTTGAGGGGGTGTTGGATGGCACTAGGGCAGAGAGGCGAATTGTCAGGTAGGGTCAGCTCGTGATGAGGAGGGCAGCAGATGGCACTCCGCGGTAGAACTCAACAATGGTGACGAACTTTAGCGGTGGCGCTGTGGCGGATTTTGATGAGATCCAAAGTTACAATTGCCCATATGTCAACCACCTAGAGTTTTCTATAACAGCCAATTTGTTTGATTTCACCCATACAAGCACAAATTAAGAAGTTAGAATCCAAAACCCTAATCCAATCAAGAACATGAATTTGAAATTAAAAAGAAACGAGAGTAAACCGTCCTGGGGTTTGGTCGTTTATGGCCTACTTATACTACATAGGATCTCAATTTCGTTCAAGAACTTCCCAATTTCACCAATTTGAAATCTAGGGATTATGAGTTATCTTTAGCATGAAATTTGGGGCTTTTTCTAATTGGAGATTAATTTTCCAATTAAACTAGATGTGAGAGATACTTATACAATGTCAAGAAGCTTTTCATATCTTTAATCTTGCTTATTTTATTCAAATTTGACATTGATTGTGATTGTTTAGAAAAGTGAAAATATGACTTTTCCTAATTTTCAACCTCTAATTTGACCTAGCAAAATCCCGTGAAATCTTGAAAATTTGGTATCAATGGAAAGCCTTCTGTGTCTAGTTTACAATTTCAACATCAATTTGGTGAATTGTAAATGAAATTGGGTAAAAAATGGCCACAAAATGGAGGGATCAGGCCTTTTTAATGTGGCTAGAGGTAGAAGATGAAGTATGAAATGTTCACGTCAACATTAGAATTTTATTTTTTAAATATTACTATTATTTGCATTATTATTTACATCATTGTTATTAAGCTTATAATTTAGGATCACTCAAATTAATTTAATTCTTTCGATGATCCTATATGAAAATATATGATAAAAATCACATTAAAAGTCTAATAATTTTTGAAAGCTTATAAAAATTGAAATTTTTATGCCATGAAAATATTGAATTATGGAATTTTAAGTTTAACATGATATTTTATTTCTATCATATACTAAATTATACAAATATTCCTGCTTATGTAATTTTAAGCTTAATTGAGCCAAAATGTGATGTCTTCACTAATGCAACGGGTAGCGTAAGGAACAATAGATATAATCAACAATTAATCTCAAAGAAAGAATACACACTAATTTGGATACGTTCCAATAAATTGGATAATTATTTTATTAAGATATAATGATGTCTAAAATATGAAAAGGACGAATATATATCATCTCTAAAAAACCCTAAGGCACAAAAAAGAACATGAAAGTTCAAAAAATAAAATAATGAAAGCCCATTTCTAAGCCATAAACGATGGTTTTTAGACAAATATATTTTGCATACAAATGACATCATCCTTCTACAAGGTCACTCAAGCAAGCCCCTATAGGGCCATGCTTACCACTTAAATAGTGATGCAAATTTGTGTGCTATGGCTTGTGTATATATATATATGTAAGGGTTCAAGTTGTGTCGCAGGTTCTTGACCATTTCTAAGTATTTCATCCAAGAAGTAAAATCTTCTTCTCTATAAGCACATTTGATGGAAGCGATGTCATCTTATAATTTGCATGTGTCGAGTGGTGACCTATAATATGCATATGATGTTCAAATTACTTAAAATCTATCCAAAAAATTGTTTATCAAGGGGCAGAATATAGAAGGGCTCAAAATTATATATTATATTTTATTATATATATGGGCTTGACTCATTGGCTACATGATAAGGTCTAAACAAGTCAGATTCATTCATTAGGAAAAGATTTGGTCTTGTGAGCTTTGAATAGGGATCATCGAACCAGTTTATTTGCATTCAACCTAATCTAAGCAAGGTCATGCCCATAGGAGGATGGCTACTGAATTTAGTCCATAGAATGCTTAATTAGTATAAGCATGAAATGAGATTGCTTTATGTCATTCGTTAACTACTAAGGTGATCTAACAGTCCTCATTTATTTAATATGCCTACAATTATTCAAAACACTTATTCTCATTTAGAACTTTTGAAGAGAGATGAGAAATGATATTTCTTAATGGGAGCTTCACCTACAAGGATCAAATAGGTAAATCAAGTGAGTACTATAAGATTGATGTGCAAAGCTCCCTTACGCTTCTTTGCCTTTTACTTGTATATTTGAGATATTAAGACTCTCTAGTGTCACGCCCCGAAGGGTACCCTAAATGTGGCAGTTCGCCGTACACAATACTAGAGCCTAGGAATGACTACCTCAGTCACGCAAAGGCTTCTATATCATGTACAAGGCGTACATCACAACCAAGGGAACGCATCGGAGTAGCGCAATTTATCTTGATAATAATTAAGTAACAAGGCAAAGAGAATTCTTATCATAAAACATAAACATATCAAGTTACAATTCTTAGGGGTATATCCCTCTATTATCTTCAAATAAATATACATCTTAGAATCAATATAACACTAATCATATAAGTCATTACATATAAAGAACCTTACAAAATTACTTCATCTTATGCGCCCATTTCTTTCATAGAAGTTTAACATCCCTCCATGACTTCCTTAACATTATGATCCTCAATTCAAGCCACGGGTATACCTGTTTTAGTAAAATCTATAGGGGTATAAGCTACAACTAGCTTAGTGAGATATTCCTTTTCATTCGCACCATATTTTCAAACAAGTTCATTTAGACTTTCACACATATGCTATGCATACAATGCAACAATCACATGATTACTCAAATATATAGTTATCCGGAAACCATATATAGAATGGATTTACCTTTCCGTATCAAAGTTTAGGGAATTGGGATTGAAGGTCCTCGATCTTCTACTATTAGTCCCCAGGTCCTCACCCACAGCGTTCGATTGGCTTGGCTCCGAACCTAGAGTCGCTTTCCCCGAGCGATTTGGATTCTCCAGGAAGGAACACGGCCCATGTCACTCCACGATCAAAGCCAATCCAGCTTCACGCGTAGGAGTAGCAGCCTTCCGAAAGAGATGTGACTCGATGGATGCTATGCGTGAGTGTTCCATTTTTCTTAAGCCAAACCTTATTAAGGTTTATTAGGAGGCTATCAATCAATTTAACAATTAATAAGCAGTCATACAAGTAAGTAAACAAAATTATTTAAACAAGCAGTTTGAAGTTGCGATATTTTTAATCCTCATTTCACGCATAAACATAGAATCACATATATAATCATAATCCCGAATTCCCCAAACATATATCAATTTTTATCTTTTTTTAGTATACTAATGCTACTACTTTACAAGCACAAGCAATATAACGAAATTAAGAGGAATAACTTACTCGTCTATTTTGCGATCTTCTTAGTCGTAGTAATCCTTAGGAAGGGTAATCCTGTATCTTTCATCTCCTAGACAAAAGAAATACCCGAGATAAGTATTTCATAGAAATTCTACTTGAACTTTCTAATTTTATTTCACTATGTCCGTCAAATTCATATAAAATGAAATTCCAATTTAAAATGGCCATAACTTGCTCATTATAACTCGAAATTTCGCATATAATATACCGTTTTCTACCTATTCGAAAAGATCTATCCATTTATAAGGTTATCTTTGTCATATAAGGTCATTTGGGTTACGAAAACGTTGGGTACAAATTTAAAACGAATAATTCCAAACTTTTGCAAATCCATATTCTTGAGTCAACTTTATTCAAAAAAATCCTTTAGAAAAAAATATAGATATTTATATGTATATATAATTTGATAAATCCTTTGAGTATATAGATAAGCTCACTTTAGATGCAAAAATTCTAATGGTAGTGTCTCAACAATTTATTTCATAAAACAATTCTTTTTAAAGTGTTGAAACTTTACTTGATAAATTTTTTTTTAAGTATTTTAAAGAAACTTTATATTTTCATAGGTTATTATAAATGAGTATATTCTTATTTTATTTTCTTCATTTTTTTTCCAAAAACAAGTAAATTTTCTTTTAACCTTAGTTTTTCGTAAATTTTACTTCTAGTGATAAAAGATCAAATTTATCAAAAGTGTATTAAATTGTTGAAAACCTTTTTATAATTTTGTATTTAGGATGGTTTTTTAGAAAATGAGTCTTGTCTTCTTATATTTATTTATTTCTAAAATATAAGTTTTTGTTTTCTAAAACTTGTTCTTTTATTTCTCTTGAAAAGAATCATCTTTATTGATAAAATCATTTGTTTCTAATCTTTTCTCATTTATATTGTTTGAAAATAAGTTTCTCTTTTAGGAACTTAATAATCATTATTTTCCTAAGTGGGTTTATAACTTTATGGGTTGAATTCATCTTAACTTTGAAAACTAGTTTGTTTCTTAGTTTTGTAATGAAGTGAAAAAGAGTTCAAATCTTAAGCTTTTTGTAAAACTTTTAATATTAACAAATTATTTTACTAAAACTTAGGTTACCATAATATACAAAGAAAATATTTATTTCTTATGTTTCCTTGGTAAACTACCTTTGTTATTTAAGAAAATTTTGAGAAAACTTGTATTACTTTATTTTTATGTTATTGATAATAACTTCCTTATTTTGTGACTAATCACGTAATAGAAAATTTGGTTTTAAGTTCCTTTAGTAAAGTAAAATTCCAATTTCAAATTAGTTGAGACAATATCATTATGTAGATGCAAGTATTATGAGCGTGTAAAATAATGAAAACATAAGAAAATGCTAGAAACAAATAATAAGCAAGAAAATAAAATATCAAGTGTTGGGAACCTTAGCTTCATCAAGGTATCCCGGTCAAGTATTGGGAGCCTTAGCTTCATCAAGGCATCTTGGGACTAAGAATGGACTAGTCCCAAAAGATTAAAATAAATAAAAGATTGTTTTGACTTGATATGGACAAGTTTAAGACTAGTAGACTAGTCTTAAAGAAATAGCATGAAATAAATAAATAACAAGTGAGCTTATATGCTCTAAAGATTATATATAAATATATAAATATATTTAGATAGATATGAATAATAAAATCAATATAACAACATAATAAAATAGGATTTCATGTGCAAAAACAAAACATGAACATGTTGTTGCTTTTACTACTCATATGAGTTTCAAAACAACACCATAGTCATGTTAAGTTACATGATATGAGAAAATAAATGGTTGGAAGAAATCTTTACCTAAAGCGTTTATGTGGTTTGAAGATGGTAGTGAATGTATGGTTATGTGGTTTATTGAGAAATTGTAGTTGTAGAGAGAAGTTTTGTGAGTATTTGGTGAAAAAGAATTTTGGTAGAGGAAAATTTTGTGGAGAGAGTTTGTGCAGTGAATTTGAGAGAGTTTTGGTAGTATAATGAATTGTGTGAAAAAATGAAGGAGAAATGGGGTATTTATAGAATTTTGGAGTAAAAATTAGATGTAATTAAATAAAATGGAAAAGAAAATAAATTGTGATGGATGGAGAGAGAGTGGAGCCGGTTTGCTTTAGTATAGGGGAAGAAATTGATTTGTTTTGTTTGTTTTGTAATAAAAGAAGTAATGTGTAAAGTTTCATGTGAATAAAGTTGTATTGGAAATATAAAAAGTAAGAAAATAGGTATGTAGGTAGTAAGAAATAGGTGTAAGAAAAGTAGAGATAGTGAAATAGTAATGAATAGTAGAAAAATACTATGAATAGTAGACTAGACAATTAAAGTATCTGTAGTAATAAAAATACGCGTAATATGTGATATCTGTAATTTTTAGCTACCGAAAAATTCTAAAACTAATATTTTTGAAAACCTTATATTTTTACGAATCTATTGGTATTAACAGAATATTTTTGCCATCCGGTGTACCGAAGCACGATTTTTGAAAACTGATCCCGTTTGGATTTGAAGGACACTCGAATTTTGCGAATATGATATTTTTAAGCTTCTTTATATTATTACGAACTATTATCAATAATTATTTTCTTTTCATTGTTTAGGGTTTAACAGCGCGGAGTTGCCGGATCTTAAATACTAGGATTTGTTATAAGCTTTGTTGACTTTTAGGGTTTCGGTTTGACTTCCGGTTTTGTTGAGTTATTCGTAAGATTATATAATTTTCGAGTTTTGACCATTTTATATTTTTATCTCGATATCTATGGTTTATCTTATTTTATTTGTGATTATTTTATAGTTTTTAGTTCTCGGGATCGTTTAATAGAGTCTAGGGTTATGAGTTGACTCAGTTTGACTTTTGGTGAAAATTGAAAATTTTTATTCTGAAGTTTACCAAGGGATTTAAGATCTTATCATTTCGTTGTCGAGCGTTATTTGGTTATATTGTCTTGATTTGCGTGTTAAGGAACGGTTAGGTGATTTGATTGATGTACGGATATTGATTCAACCGATAATTGGATTTTCTATTTTGTTTTTGAGGGTTCTCTCTTTCTCAGATTAAGAAATCTCGTTTTTTATCTTATTTAGAATTAAGTTTTAACTTGGTTCGATTTTTTTAGGGTTTCGATTCCGGTGTTTGACTCTTAGGATTATTTCCTAAGAATTATGTAATTTTCAGGGGTTTACATCTAGTCTCCATTCCTATTAGTGATTAGGCATCTTTAGGTATGCTACCTTAGGCCTTAGCTGCTGCGTTTATTCCATGTGTAGTATTCTCTCTCTCTCTCTCCCCCACCCACCCCCCTCCTCCCCTCTTTAGTTTAGGTACTTGTACATGATAATGTTAGGAAAATTCTTTAAAAAATATCCGAAACCTTTTGTAAAGATTTATCTTTTTAAACATAAATAACAAGGGAAACATACTTAGCTTATGTTTCATGAGTGAGAATTTGCCAGGTGTGATTATTCTTCAACTTTTTTTCACTTGTTCACCCTTGATTTCTCAATGATTCTACAATGAAAAAGCATGAAGTTAACCCGGGGATAAAGTGCACTCAATTGTATAGATAAAATTTAGTAAATTCTTACATTATAATTCAAATTCATGTTAAAGAAGTCACGCAGTGTCCTCGACTCATTCATCCTACACTAAAACCCTTATTTCATCTGTACACTCTTTGATCGTCTAATCAATATTGTCAAACTTAATATGAGAATAAGAATTCGATTCTCACATGCTAAAGGGTTAAAGGTAATTAAATAAAATTTGATTAAATTGAGAGTTGAGCCAAACCGTTCTTAGGGCTGGATGAGGTTCAACTAGGTTAACTATTTGGTAGAACCCTAACAACTCTAGGTCTAATCATATGTCATTGTCATTTTGGCTTCAACATCCTATGTTCATAAATTAATCATATAACTAATTTTTCTATATTTTCCTAGCTATTTTTCTAAAAAAATTAAATTTCAATGTTTTATAATTTCCAAGAAAAATTTATAGTTCAAAAATAAAATTTCATAAAATTACATTAAATTATTTTTTATGATTATTTTTTATTTTATTGTTACTAATTCTCCATAAATAATTAACTTCTTAGCATAAAATCAAAAGAAAAGGAGTGTTTTGACAAATATTTTAATTGTTTTATGCTAAATCCAAATATCAAATATTATGACTTTTCTATCACAATTCATATTTATCTACAACTATATAAAAAGGATATCAAACTTTCTACATAATAATATCAATTATATTCATTAAATCCAATGTTCAAATTATTGTGAATTTCCTATATAAATTACTATTATACTACAGTTCATCATATAATAATTACATTTTTCAACTAATATGTATTTTCTAAGATTTTTTCATGGTTGTGCTATCACTATAAAAAAAAATTATCTAAAATTAATTTTTTGTTCTAAAAATCATTTTCATTGATTTTATTTGTAGAGATAAAAAAATTTTCTATTTTTTGTTGTAGAAATCCTATCTTAAATTTTCTTTTTTTTTTTTTAGTGTATATAAGGGGCAATTTCTAGTAATGTTTGGGTGTGTAATTGGAAAGTACTCTTTGATAAGTGTCTAAAGATCGTTAATTATTGTGCTTTATTTATTATATTTTGTTGATTTACTCAAAGAAAATTGTACTTATTTCACGAATTATTCATTTCAAGGATAAATGAGAACAAATGAACTTTTCAAAGGATTTCCCATCGATCAAGCAAAGTTTTGTGAAATTTTTGGAGCTATCAATACAATATCAAAAGTATAGTAGAGGAGTACACATCCAATGTAATATTTTTGGAGAAAAAAATTCAGTATCAGGAGTACACTACCAAGATACATGGGTCATGAACTATATATAGTTTATAATTTAACACTTTTCGAATTTTGGGACACTTCACGTGTACACGACCCATGTAAGGGGGTCGTGTACGTTCAAAACTCTATAAATACGTTCTTTTGGACGATTTTTGAGAGCAACCACTTTCTAAAAAAAGAAAACCCTAGAAGAAATAGAGCTTTTCAGTGGAAAAACATTAAGAAACAGTTGAAGATCACAAGACTTACCTGAAGGGGTTGTAATTATGATTCCTAACTATTTTTCCTTTTCTTATCATTGCAATTTATATTTGATGGGAAATAGATTTGTGTACCCCAGGTTTTGAGAAACCCTAACCCTTATGCATAAATTCAATTGTCTAACTGATAGATCTTTTGACTTCTTTGAATCTATTCATGTGTTTTTGTTAATTAAATCGATAGATTAATTGATAAGATAGATCTAGCATGAATAGAAAGGTTTGAATGTGATTCTAAACATAGATTGCATGAACTTTCTGCATAAAGATTATATCTTTGTTAGGAACCCAAGATCTAATTGCAGTTCTATGTGAAATTTATGATGAAAGAGATTTCCATTAATCACATAAGGTTAGAGATTAATATTCTTGAAAGAGATGTTAATCAGTTAATGAGTTCTTGCAGTTCAAAGAGTTGAATGATTTGTTAATGAAAACTATAACGAATGAATCATAGGGTTAGTGGTAACTCAAAGCTAGACGTATGTTTTGTGATTGGTATTTTTATAAAGGCATGAATTCTTCTGTTCTTGGGTGATTAAAGTAATTTAGGTAATTGGTAGTAAATTTTCATTAATATAAATTGATTAAGATTAACTAAATAGTAGACTCAGGATGAGTACTAGTAATTATAAGTTCTAGAGAAATGATCCTTGTGCTTACATCGATATTACAATTGATAGGTATGTTTGCCTAAGGATTAATCGCAAAATGAAAATAAGATTTAATTTAATTGATAGCGATTGAAAAATCCACATCTTTTCTTTCGGAGAAATTTTTTGAGAAAGTACAGCATCGAGATAAACGTTCACATGTTCACATTGTAATAATACGCTTCAAATCAAGTTCCTTTCAAGTTGACTTGCACGGCTGAGGTCGAAGCCAAATTAACATGCAGGGTCGAGCTCGAGGACAAACTTGAACATGTGATTAACATTTTACAATGTTGTGTCCTGCCATAAAAAGACGACGTCATATGCACTGTTGTCGTGCTGTAATATGGCATTGCCACGGCGGCTCCAAGATCATAGGTTCACAATTCATCTTGCACCCTCATTTCTTCTAATAATTTTCTTCTTATTTGACTTTTTTTTTCAAATTTTCTTAGGAATCTATATTTCTAAGATACAAATTTCATGATTTATAATAACTTATTTATGTTATTAATTATATTCAAAACACACAATTTTTTTTAAAAAAATCTTTAATTAAAATCAAAAGTAAAGCAATACTTTGAGGAAAATTAATTTTATGGAGTTCTTATCACAAATTATATTTATCAACTATTTTATAAGAAAAAAAGGGATAATAGCGCACATAATATCTGAAATTTGAAAAAAAATACGCAATTAGACATTTGAACTTTGAAATTGATCAATTTAATATCTAAAAGAATTTGATAAATGTACCATTGACATGCATGAAAAGTTCTTTCAGATACTAAGTTGATAATTTTAAAGTTTAGGTAGTAAATCGATCAATTTCAAAGTTCAAGTACCTAATTACATATTTTATCAAAGTTCAAGTATAATTCATGACATTAACCCTAATTAAAAATATCGAACTTTCTATAAGATAACAAGAATCATTCCATTCAAATATGATTATTACAAACGTTATGAACTTTTAATCGTGTAATATTACCTATCTACAATTTTCTTAGTAAAGCTAAAAATTACGATTGTTGTCCAACAATTTTGTTTTTCAATTGATTCTATCAACCCTTACAACATTGAAACATAACAAACTTTCCAATAAAAAACTTTCATCTACAATTTTATCTTTTTAAATCCAATAATTACCAAATTTCAAACAAACTATCTTGACTAGCTTTATTATTATTTTTTTATTTTTGACAATCATGTTATATATTCTAACTTGAGGGAGGAAAGAATGAAATTTAATCCATTGAGTTTAGAAAGAAGTATATATGACATTAGAGGACAATGGCTTTGCATTTTAATTGATTTGTTAAGTATTAAATGTTCATGTTATTGTGAATTTATTTTTTTCTAAAATTATAATTTGTTTATAAGAAAATTATGTGGTCCTTTGGTAGTCATGATTGGACCGGTATCGTTACATCATTCAATAATTTAGTTCTATCATTAATTGAAACTTTTAACATTTTTTTGCATTAACTTTTTTAATCAATTTAATCATCAAATTATAAGTAAGATGGTCAATGATGAGTTTATAAAAGTTTCTTGTGTTTATAGTTTCAAAAACTTCAATTCCAAAAGTATCATTTCCGTTAATTTTATGATAACTACATATCCTAAGTGGTATGCATTCTCCAATAAGATTATATATCCAAAATTAGTCAAATAATCACTGAATAGATCATGTGTAATATGTACTTTGCAGGCATTATGAATGGTGAAAATAATCGCTGCTCAGGTATATATTAGAAAAATTAGAAAGAACGGGAAAAAAAAAAAAAAGAAAAAAGAGAGAGAACTCACAGATAATCTTATATTTTATTACGTGTACTCCTTCCCTTCACCCCACCCAACAAAAATAATAATTATAGAAAAATAAACCCTTCCTTTTTGTTGCGAAAATTATTAGGCTTACAATTTGTAAGCAAGATGCACCATTAGATATTGTACCAAAAGTGTTAGATGTGATATATTTTGTCCTAGATTAGCATATTTGTGGTAGGTTAAAAAAGTACTAATTAGTATATTTATGTTAGGTTTATATATCAAATGGTTTAATGTAATACCAATCGTTTTTGCTGGTAGGTGGTGGGGGTGGAGTGTTTTGGAGCCCAGAAATGATGGACCCTTCAAATCGAGTCGTTTTGGAAGGTAAATGAGTGGGTTCGACGACCTATCCTAACATGTCATTAGCGTTGTACATGCCACATTCCACCAAGGAAACATGACGTTGTGTGGCTGACGCATGTGCTACCTCCTTGTGCAGTGTACTTTTGGTTGTGTGTTGAATAAAAAAGCGATACTTTGGTTGGTTTGTTCCATTTGTATAGATTTCCTCTTCGAGTTCGACTAGAAATTATTCAGTAATCACGTTTGGAATAATGCGTGTGAAAGAAAAGATAAAGACACCTTAGGTTACTTCAAAATGTGATTCCTATTTCCTGGAGCTATCAGGATTTCAAATCACTGGAGTTTTTCCATGTGAGATTTTATCTGGTGTTTATGAAAAGTATGCCATCCTTGTGAAAGAAGGAGAAAAATATCGAGTTTCTTAGATATGACATAAATTTGTATGCCAAATTTTTAGATATTTTTTACGGAAATTAATTCACCTTTTTTTTTTTTTAAATATAACTTTGGTAATCCTAGCTATACTGTCAAGTGTATCATCATGAGATTAGTGGAAAAGGAACGAAATCATCTGGTTAGCTGCTCATAAAAATATATATACTAATTGTATAAAAATAATTATCAAACTATTGATACAAAATTGTGTATAGTGATTTTACAGGAATGTTATACATCCTACACATGACACTTATTATCTAAATCCCATGTCACATGTGCAATTTTATATATTACCATAAAATCCATTTATATACTTTCACCTCTAGGCTCCAACATCAAAATTATTTGGATAAATTATCTCAAATTACGAATAAGTTATCCATAACCAAACACATCACTTCAACCAATAAACCTATATCAAATTCAACCCCATACTATATTAGACAATTCATTTCATTGACAACTTACCATTATATTTATTAGTAGAGAACACATATGATAGAGGAAAAAAGAAAATATACATGTAGTACTAGTACCATCAATTTTTTATCATATACAAGTAAACTATCTATCTAAATGTTTTCATACCATTTATACTATTCTAACCTTTCTTTCACTTCCTCTCATAGAATATATCCATCCTTGTATCTTTTGCTTGTGATTGACCCACTTGGAAATTGATGGACTAGCAGATTATTAGATTAGATAATGAATTTATAGTTATATAAACTACAACTATATTATCAAACAAATATCATATTAACGAAGAAATATATGTGACTCCCATGGGACCATGTTGGTGTGGAGTAGGTCATCAGATCAATTAATGAAGCATCTATTCTACTTGTACGCACGTGTGGTATGATCTACTGTAGGAGGATCAATAGGTGGACGAATGGGGGATCTGCTATAGGAGTATCTATGATAAATTTTTTACAATGATTTGCAATAGGATTAGGAGATCAATAAAACTATGGCAATTGATCATGAGCTTGGCTTCGACCTCAACCTTAACCTTATCCTCTCCATCAGGTTAGAAGCTCCTTAGGGTTCTACTGTTATTGACATAGATTAACTAATTTGATACATTCATATCCATAAGACAATGCCGCAAATGGTACTGTAACTTTGGCAGAATATGCCATTAGACACCTGAGCTTTGAAATTAATCAATTTAATATATGAATTTTAAAACTGATTAATTTAGTACAAAAAAAACTTTTATTATATGATAATAAATATCATAGAGGTACTACTAGCATGCAAAAAAGTGCTTTCAATTACTAAATTGATCAATTTCAATGTTTAGGTGCCTAATGGCTTATTTTACTAAAGTCTAAGTATCACTCATGACATTGATCCTATGTTTATTTGTCACACACTATAAAAAATTTTGATTTTAGAGACAAAATATTTCAAGTACCATTCACGATATTAACCTTTTGTTTATTTGCTATATCTCTTATATTAAAATTATTTGCTCTTGCGTGTAATTCTTTCTGTTAGCCCAACTGTCCAAGTTGTTCATCTCATTGATATCCATTGAGTCAATTCTGTTCTCTTTTCTTGTTTCCGCCACAGGGAAAAACAGTGAAGTGTGCCCAATTATCCACACTTGACACATAAAATTTTTATCCCCTAATATTGTGGCTGATGACTATGATTATAAATTATTATTGTGTGTGTCAGCGGTTCATTAAAATATTGTGGCTGATAACTTTGATTATAAAATATTATTGTGTGTCAGCAGTTCATTAAAATTAATTTGAATACACAAGTGAGTAAAACGCTCCCTTTCAACATTTGAGGTATAAACATCTATCCTCCATAATGACCCAATTGTTTCAACTTCTTTTTTTTATCGTTAAATTCATAAATACCCTGAAGGTAACTCATGTATACTAACCCACACTACAAAAGAGGAGAAAGAAGTAATAGATGCCCCAAAATATTCACATGATTATTATCATCCACAGAATTGAAAACCAGCCTATAAAATCCAGACCTTAATGCAATTAATTGAAAATCTGATGCAAAAAACCACGTAACTTTCAATTTGAATGTAATAATTTATATCTCATCGAGAATTCGTATATTTTAATTACCACTGCCAATTTCTAATGATTCCTTAATTGTCCTTTCTCGTGGAAGAAAAAGAAATGACCTTCATACCTCCTCGTGAGTTTTGCTTAGATCCATCCACGGTCTCTGTAGCTTCCACGCCTCCATCAATTTCAATCTTAATGGATTAATTAGAAAGTTGCAATCCAAACTTTGATGCATTGGCGTCGAAAATATTTGTTGCTACTATCTCACTTTAAGGTCTTCATTGGGAACATTTTCATTCAACCGCGTCAGGGTTTGCACCCATGCCACTTTGTAGACCTTTGTTCCATCGATTCAAGCACATTTAATTCCTTTACTAAAATATTTTGAATTTCACTTGGTTAATTTAGGAAAGTGTGAATTAAATAGTATAAAAATATGAGAAAACTTGAATCTCAATTAAAACCTAGATTAGAAAGCAAATTTAACTAATTCAAATAAATAGATTAAGTGAATTACATAGTATGTTTAGGTGATTTGGCAAATTCAAGCTAGTAATTAATTTGATTGGAAATAAAGATTAAATCATACTAGTTTCTCATTTCTTCATACCAAATAAATTAAACCAAACTGCAAAGAAAAGTTAGCCATTTACTTAAATTACAATTATCCAAAATTTCCAATTTTCCCAATTTCAACAATTCACACAAATTCAATATCTAAATTTCCCAACACCCTAAATTTTGACCAAAAACCTATTTCAAACACCTAACTAGCTAAATTAAATTCACAAACTTCAAATTTTTAAAAATTAAATTCCTAACCATTTGCCAACCCATCCCACTAACCGACCTAGCCCTAAACCCATCACAAATCAATTTGTAATCCGTCGCAAATTTCATTCTAAAAGCATATAAAAATCATAAGATTATTCATAATTTATGTTTTCACAAATCTATCGCAAATCTAGCGCTAATTCATTTTTTTAGAAACAGAAAATTTGCATTGCAATTTTTTTGTCTCTAAATGCTAGTTTTCTAGTAGTGATAGTGATGTAAATTTGTGTGCTATGGTGTGTGTATATATATACGTAAGGGTTCAAGATGTGTCATAGGTTCTTGACCATTTCTAAGTAATTAATCCAAAAAGTAAAATCTTCTTCTCTATGAGCATACTTGGTGGTCGCATACATGGTGGTAGCAATGTCATCTTAAAACCTGCATGTGTCGAGTGTTGACCTATAATTTGCAAGTGATGTTCAAATTACTAGAACTCTGTCCAAAAAAATTTTGATCAAGGGGTACAACATAGAAGGGCTCAAAATTATATATTATATTTTATTATATATGTGGGATTAAATCGTTAGCTACATGATAAGGTCTAAACAATTTAGATTCATTTATTGGGCAAGCTTGGAGAGATTTAATTTAGTCAGATTTGAATAGGGATCATGAAACCGATCTGTTTGCATCCAACCTAATCGAAGTAAGTTCATACACATAGAAAGATGGCTACCGACCTTAGTCCATAGCATGCTCAATTAGTATAAAAAAAAAATGAGATTGCTTTATGTCATTCATTAACCATTAAGGTGATCTATAATTATTCAAGCACTTACTCTCATTTAGATCTTTTTGGATAGAGAAGAGAAATAATATAACATTTCTTAATGAGAGCTTCACTCACAAAGATCAAATAGGTAAATCAGGTAACTACTTTAAGATTGATGTACAAAGCTCCCTTCTTGCCTTTTACTTGTAAATTAGCATTAAATTGATATTCATAAGTTTGAATAAAGAATAATTATTCAATGTTTTATGTAATAAGGATTCCTTGTGCAATTACTATACTATGAACTAAACGTTGTAATAGTTATTCGTAAGGAATAAAGCTATAATGAGATTGTAATTACAGCGAAGTGAATTAACTGATAATTTTTGAAGAAATAAGGCAATTAATTTATTTGAAATTGTCTGTTCGTGTACATGTTACAAAGTTCCGTCAAGATTATGACAAAATAAATAGCATATTAAAAAAAAATCAACTAGAAGATAATAATATGTAATCGTTGCTAATCACAATGTAAGAGAAAAGCCTACATCTAGATGGGATCACCACCTTGATTCACTTTATGGCCTAAATCTTGTGAATAAGTACATAAATTTATGGGCAAATAATAAGATGATATAGAGTAGGGTAACATGAATATGATCGTGGCTTTTCGAGCAGTTGGCCAACCAGAGAAGTTGCAGATGAGGGATGACATGCATGTTTATGATGTCTGAGAGATGCTAAAGTGATTGGCTACTTAGGGAAGAGGTAGAAGGTGGCTATAGATACGCCGTAATATGCTCAAGAGAAATCTATTATTGTATACTGGCCAATTGAAGAACAGGTGGCTGGTCGTTATGAATATGGGCCCAACGAGAAGGTAACATAGTGTGCTGAAGCCCTTAGGTTGTTGTGGGATGTCACTATTTTCCGATGCTTGTCCTAAAGTGGGATATGTTTGCTATAGCCTAACCTTTTTGGTCTGTTTACTTGACATGAATAGCTATTCATTTCATTTTCGTTCAACATAAAGTTATTACGATGCTATTCACTTGAAATAAATAACATTTCATAATGAATTACCATTATATAAAAATATTTATCTTAAAAATGCTAATTATATAATTGCCTTCTTGTTATATTAAAGACAAGAGACATTATAGATATTTTATCTTTTATTTCAATAATTATTTTTTTTACGCTATAATCTTTTTATATTTTTATCGAATTAAAATTCAATTCGCCCCTTATTCAGTAAGGTAAACGGATCATTAATGAATATCATATCCCACTTAGGCTCACCGTTGGTCCTTTATACGTGAGCTTTATCCTTGACCCGCTTCTGCAGCGATTCGTACTACATGACACAGGCTTCTTTATTATTCTAAGGTTACAAAGACTTATGAAAATCGTGATTAGGCATCCTTAGGTATGCTACCTTAGGCCTTAGCCGTTGCGTTTCATTCTCTGCCCCCCTCCTCAGTTTAGGTACTCGTACATGATGATGTTAGGAAAATTCTTTAAAAAAATCGAAACCTTTTGTAAAGATTTATCCTTTCAAACATAAATAACAATAAAAACATCCTTAGCTTATGTTTCATGAGTGAGAATCTGCCAGTTGTTTGATTATTCTTCAAACTTTTTTTCACTTGTCCACCCTTGACTTCTTAATGATGCTACAATGAAAAAGCATGAAGTTAACCCGGGGATAAAGTGCACTCAATTGTATAGATAAAATTTAGTAAATTCTTACATTATAATTCAAATTCATGTCAAAGAAGTCACACAGTGTCCTCGACTCATTCATCCTACACTAAAACCCTTATTTCATCTGCACACTCTTTTGTCGTCTAATAAATATTGTCAAACTTAGTATGAGAATAAGAATTCGATTCCCACATGCATTTAGTGGTAATTAAATAAATTTTAATTAAATTGAGAGTTGAACTAGATCGTTCTTAGGGCTCGATCAGGTTCAACTAGGTTAACTATTTGATAGAACCTTAACAACTCTAGGTCTAATCATGTGTCATTGTCTTTTTGGCTTCAACATCCTATGTTCATAAATTAATCATATAACTAATTTTTCTTTATTTTCCTAGTTATTTTTCCAAAAAAAAAAAATAAATTTTAATGTTTTATAATTTCCAAGAAAAATCTATACTTCAAAGGTACAAATTTCATAAAATTATATTAAATTATTTTTTATGATTATTTTTTATTTTATTGTTACTAATTCTCCATAAATAATTAACTTCTTAGGATAAAATCAAAAGAAAAGCAGTGTTTTGACAAATATTTAATTGTTTTATACTAAACCCAAATATCAAATATTATGACTTTTCTATCACAATTCATATTTATGTACAACTATATAAAAAGAATATCAAACTTTCTACATAATAATATCAATTATATTCATTAAATCCAATGTTCAAATTATTGTGAATTTCCTATATAAATTTATAGTAGCGTTTGGATGTGTAATTGGAAAGTACTCTTCCTTCAGTGAAATTTTTTGAGAACGCACAACATCGAGATAAACATTCATATGTTCACATTGTAATAATACGCTTCAAAGTAAGTTCCTTTCAAGTTGACTTGCACGGCTGAGGTCGAAGCTCGAGGACTAACTTGAACATGTGATATGCACTGTTGAAGGTGCCGTAACGTAGCATCGCCACGGCGGCTCCAAGATCATAGGTTCATAATTCATCATGCACCCTCATTTCTTCTAATAATTTTCTACTTATTTGATTTTTTTTTTTTCAAATTTTCTTAGGAGTCTATTTTTCTAAGTACAAATTTCATGATATACAATAATTTATTTCTGTTACTAAATATATTCAAAAGATACAAATTTTCAAAAAAAAAAAAAATCTTTGATTAAAATTAAAAGCACAGTAATATTTTGAGGAAAATTAATTTCATGGAGTTCTTATCGCATATCATATTTATCAACAATTTAATAAGAAAAAACAGACAATGTCACAAATGGTATTTGAACTTTGATAAAATATATAATAAGATATTTGAACTTTGAAATTGATCGATTTAATATTTAAAATAATTTGATAAATGTACCATTAACGTGCATAAAATATTCTTTTAGATACTAAATTGATAATTTTAAAGTTTAAGTATTAAATTGATCAATTTTAAAGTTCAGGTATCTAATTGCATATTTTATTAAAATTCAAGTATAATTCGTGACATTAACCCTAATTAAAAGTATCAAACTTTTTATAAGATAACGAGAATTGTTCCATTCAAATATGATTATTACAAATGTCATGAAATTTTAATCATATAATATTATCTATCTACAATTTTCTTAGTAAAGCTAAAAATTACAATTGTCCAACAAATTTTCTTTTTCAATTGATTCTATCAACACTTACAACATTGAAAACATAACAAGCTTTCCAATTAAAAACTTTCATCTACAATTTTATCTTTTTAAATCCACTAATTTCCAAATTCCAAACAAACTACCATTATTATTATTATTATTATTTGCCAATAATATTTTATATTCTACCTTGAGGGAGGAAAGAATCAAATTTAATCCATTCAATTTAGAAAGAAGTATATATAACATTAGAGGACAACGGCCTTGCAATTTAATTGATTCGTTAACTATTAAATGTCATGCCCCGAATAGGGTCAAGGCATATTCAGTTTCGCCATATATAACACTTAGGAGTTACACGCAAAAGCTACCCTAAACTATATGTTTGTCGTGATCATTTGCTAACAAATTTTAAATTCCAAAATCATTCAATTAGGTTTTAAAAATATTTAAAATGCAACGGACGTAATAAAGTTTTACAAAAATTCTCACAAAAAGGTTACCCTCATGAGTAACCAATATATATCTTATAAGTATCAGGTAAAAATAGTAGGGTTAAACCAACTTAGGGTAACTAGTGATACCCAAAACAAAAGTATCAAGAAGCATATCAGATGGGTATGAGTATCCCGTATAACATGGGTCAAATCGAGATATTGAAAACCATCATAAAGTGCCTAAGCTCAGTGGGAGACTCTTTAACTCTATACAAATCATAGTGCATGTGATCCACATTTAGTGTATCCATCAGATCATGTGCTAAAGTCATTATCATACTCCTCAATGAAATATTCGAGATTAATATTGTAACCATCAACGTCTTAACAATCATCATCATCATTGCCACTTAAAAAAGAAAAGAGTGAGTCGAAGCTTAGTACACGGTAATGCAAGCACACACGTAATGATTCACATATATGTATTCTAAATACAATGCAACAATAAATAATTCATATCTTTTTAATTTTGCTGTAGAAAATCATCAATGGAGTACTTATACTCAAGCAACACTTTGGAAAGGTAGAAGTCCTGAGTAGAGGCAATTGCTTAGGGGCTTGATACAAATTAGCTGAATATCTATATCTCCTATCTCTAGCTAGTAATAACTTCGTCTAGGGTTTATAGTCATTACATGACTATACTTATTTTAGTTGATTCTATTGTTCGGTTTAATGGAGCCCATAATCCTAAACTAAACAAATGTAACTTCTTTCTAAACATAAGTAGATGTTATCCTACTACTGTTCCCCTATCGACTACCTGTCGAGTCATCTTTGATGGCCTATGTGGCTAACTACTGGGCTGGCATCACTTAACAAGGTTATCACCCTTCGACCCAAGTCTAAGAATGACCACGCACAAACAACTCAATTATTAGCCATCTTTAAGTATTAGTTCATTTTAGCTACTTAACCTAACCAAGCAACATGCATATCACTATGTACCTGATACTAAATCGGTGGATGATAATAGATCACACATAAGACAATAAGTTGATTGGAAACCTATTCAAGGAAGATTAATTGTATAAAAATTGAGTATATAACCAATTATTCATATCATATTGATTAATTAATTAACATAAGGTCTTATGTAATACAAGACCTTTTAATTATCATTGAATTGAATCTATTTAGGGTAATTAAGCTTAGATAGTTTAGACTAAGCCCATTGAATTTGGAAATTGAATTTATTATTTGGATATATTAAGCCTTTAAGGATTATAAGTTAGGTCCAATAAGAAATTATCTAAGTGTTTCACTTTTTAAGGTAATGGGCTTTAGAGTTTTGTAATTGAGCCTATTAAGAAATATATATATTAAATTAGGTGGAATTGAGCTTTATTTTGAATTTAAGTCCAATAAGAGTAATATTGACTATTGAACCTCAGAATTGAGTAAAGCCTTATTGGAGTTAATTTAGACCCAATTAGCTATTGGGCCTTCTACTTTCTTATTTAGGCCCATAAAGAAAAATTTTAGGGTATTTGGGCCCACGAAAGGAATTTTGGTCCAAATAGGTATTTCAATACCTGAAATTGATGATGGACTTAAAAGTTTTAAAAATAGGTCAAATTGGAATAGCTAATGGATATTGGGTCTGAATTATGGAATTTAAGCCCATAAAGTGTGAAATTAAGTATCGGCTTTATTTTGTAGGTTTTATCCCTAATTGGCTAGGGAATTCTTAATAGGATTTAATTTGGCCCATTTAGGTATAAAAATGCCTAATTGGCTAGAAATCAAATTATTTAGCCCAATGTTATATTTCTATACCAATTTTAGTCATTAAAGCACATTTATAGTTATTTAATCAAATTGGACAATATCTAAGCTCATAATCAATTATTAAAATCCAAAATCAATTATTAACCATGTTGATCCTAAAATTTATTTCCTCGTCCATTGTATATGTTGATGTTTCTTATCACTTTAATATATATAGCAACATCATTTGCAATAACGGGAAAGGTAAGAAAAAAAGTCGTTATATTATCTACGATTACTTAATCATATCATCTATCGAGAGTGGATTTTGAAAATCCAACTGGTTCGTATCAACAAGTGTTTTTAAGTTTAATTTATATGGAATAGTAATAAGAATTCCGTAAATCCAAGTTCAAATTAACAATTCAACAAATGAGAGAGCATTAAAAAAAAATAAAGACTATACTAGTTCAGATACTTTAGCTATGCACAGTATTTGATTCATCAATCCATTAATTGACGTCCCAAAAGCTACTTCAACTTGTATCATTAATATAGTTCGCTTTGCTATCATTATTGAAAACTTGTACCATGTGATATAGTAAATCAAAATATCAATAGATCATAGACATCGTCACGGGTAGATTCCAACCTAAGAACTAACCTGATCCATCACTGGCTGTTCCTGAACCAGGAATCGGACAGGGGATGGCAGGTGTAAATCGGCAAAGGAGCCGTTGGTTTTGATGAGTTCTTACGGTTCCACACCCAAAATCTGCTTGAATTGTCGATTCAAGGACCAGCTAGAGAACCAGCAAAACCGGTCGTTTCCACAATTTTACACCACCCAAAAAAAAAAAAAGGAAAGGAAGAAAAGTAAAAGAAAATTATAAAAAAATCGTAATTAAAAAATAATTATTCAAAACTATTTTCGCATGAAAAGTAAAATATTTTTTATTAATGACATTTAATGTGTTGTTATTAAAAACACAAGTAAGAAATATATTAAAAATTTGTGTTATTAAATTTATGTAGACTTTTAACCAAAGTTGTAGCTTTTTTTGTGTCGTAAGGATTTATTTGTATCTTAAAATATTTTATATACTATGTTGCTAACATGACAACTAAAAAAGTGCAAGTGATTACATATAAATAAATGCATAGCTATAAAAAAAATTTTAAATAATGAGCTATAAATAATTATTACTACACTTAATGTTATTTCTTGTTAAAAGTTTATCTTGTAATTATTTTCTTACTTAAATTAAGTAAATTATTTTATTATTTTTTTATTTTACGATTTTTGGTTCCTCTAGAATTGGAACCGAACTGTGGGAACTAGTGGTTCCTAAGAACCAAGAATCGGATCGGTTTTCACGGGTCTAGTTTCGGTTCCATCAATTTTGAAACGGAAACCGTGGTTTGGATCCTATTCTAGATCTGAATCAAACCGTGATAACGTCTAAATACATTGATGCCTTGTGTTATGACAACGTTGATGTGACATTACACATATAGAATTGGTAATGCTGCACACGAACATACATAAAAATTGTCCGTATTATAAAATAATTAAATAACATCACATCATCTTTCGTCAAATTACCATAATCATCGGCCTCTTACCCCTCTCATACTTTTGATGAAATATCAATGCACACACTCACATGTATATCTATACAATATTAAATTAAAATTTTATTTAATTAATTATTATTATTATTACTATATTACTTTTAGTTTTTGGTGCCCGCAAGAAACTTATTAACATTGATAATACCAAATAATTCAATATTAATTTGACATTTCTCCTACAGTCTTCATTTTGAAAACCAATTATAATAACATACGAAAAGAAACATCATCATTTCTATTTCTTTTTTTTTTTTTGGGGTGATTTAACATCAGGTCCTTTTCTATTTATATTACCCATTAGAAATACCACAGAAAAACATGGAACAAATTGTCACATTATTTCAATTCCTATACAGTGTCAGACTCAAACATTAACTTGGATTGCGAATTTTTCTATTTAAAATTATTATTTGTTTATAAGAAAATTCAACGATCTATTGGTAGTTATGATAGGATCGGTCTTATTGGATCATTGAACAATTTAGATCTATCCTTAATTGAAAACTTTAATATTTTTTAAACTAATTTTTTTAATCAATTTAATGATAATATTATAAGTAAGACTGCCCCTAATGAGTTTATAAAAGTTTCCTGTGTCTATAATTTTAAAAACTACAATACCAACCGTATCATCTTCATTAATTTTATAATAACTACATATCCTAAGTGGTATGCATTTTCCGATAAGATTATATATCCAAAATTAGTCAAACAATCACTGAATAGATCGTGCGTAATCTGTACTTTGCAGGCGCAATGAATAGTGAAAATAATCGTTGCTCGGGTATTAGGAATATTAGAAAGAAAGGAAAAAAAAAAAAAAAAAGGAAGAGCTTGCAGATAATCTTATATTTTATTACATGTACTCCTTCCCTCCATCCCACCCAACAAAAATAATAATTATAGAAAAAATAAACCCTTTCTTTTTGTTGCGAAAATTATTAGGTCAAATCACATACTTACGATTTGTAAATAATATGCAAAATCTATCGTTAGATCTTGTATAAAAAATGTTAAATATATTATATTTTATCCTAGATTAGTGTATTTGTAGTAAGTTAAAAAAAAGTACTAAATTAGCATATTTATATTAGAATTATATATCAAGTGACTTAAATGTAATATCAATCGTTTTTGCGGGCAGGAGGTGGGGGTGGAGTGGCTTGGAGCCCAGAAATAATAGACCCCTCAAATCAAGTCCTTTTGGGAGGTAAATGCGTGGGTTTGACGACCTATCCTAACATGTGATTAGCGTTGTACATGCCACATTCCACTAATGAAACGTGACGTTGTGAAGCTGACGCATGTGGTACCTCCTTGTGCAGTGTACCTTTGGTTGTGTGTTGAAAAAAAAAAAAGATATTTTGGTAGGTTTGTTCAATTTGTATAGATTTCCGCATTGAGTTCTACTAGAAATAATTCCATAATCACCTTTGGAATTTGCGTGTGAAAGGAAAGATAAGACACCTTACGTTACTTCAAAATGTGATTCCTATTTTCGTGGAGCTATTAGGATTACAAATCAATGGAGTTTTTCCATGTGAGTTTTTATCTGGTGTTTATGAAAAGAATGCCATCCTTCTAAAAGAAGGAGATAAATATCGAGTTTCTTAGCTATGGCAGATATTTGTATGCCAAATTATTAGATATTTTTTATGGAAATTAATTTACGCTTTAAAAAAAAAAATAAATAACTTTGGTAATCCTAGCTCTATTGTCAGGTGTATCATCATGAGAAAAGTGGAAAAGGAATGAAATCATCTGTTTACCTTCTCATAAAAAAATATATATACTAATTATATAAAAAAAAATCTACAAATTATCGATACAAAATTATGTTTAGTGATTTTATAGGAATGCTATACATCCTACATATGACACTTACTATCTAAATCTCATGTCACATATGCAATTTTATATATTACCCTAAAATCCATTTATATACTTTCACCTCTGGGCTCTAAAGTCAAAATTATTTTGGATAAATTGTCCCCAAATACGAATAAGTTATCTATAACTAAACACATCATTTCAGCCAATAAAACTATATTCAATTCAACTTAACACTTTTCAAATACTCTAATACTCAAACATCATTGACTTGCAACTAGATTCTCAACCCCATACTATACTAGACAATTCATTTCATTGACAACTTATAGTAATATTTATTAGTAGAGAATAGAGATAATATAGGAAAAAAGAAAATAAACGTGTAGTACCATCAATTTTTCATCATATACAAGTGAACTATTTATCTAAATGTTTACAAAACATTTATACTATTCTAAGCTTTCTTTCACTTCCTCTCGTAGATTATATCCATCCTTGTATCTTTTGGTTGTGATGGACCCACTTGAATATTGATGGACTATCAAATTATTGAATCATATAGTGAATTCATAGTTATATAAACTACAACTATATGATCAAACAAATATCATATTAGCAAAGAAATATATGTGACTCCCTTTCCCATATCTGGTGGTACTAGACGACTTTGTGTCATAGGCATAGTTGGAGTAATAGTGATTGACTAGGATAGGACCATGTTGGTGTGGAGTAGGTCATTGAATCAATCAATGAAGCATCTATTCTATGTGTATACGTGTAGTATGATCTAATGTTGGAGGAGTATTTGAATTAGAAGTATCTATGATAAATTTTATATGACAGTATGTAGTAGCATCTATAGGTGGAGCTATAGTATCATTTGCAATAAGATTAGGAGATCAATAAAACTATGGCAAGTGATCAAGAGCTTGGCTTCGACCTCAACCTTGACACTATCTTCTCCATCAGGCTGGAAGCTCCTTAGGGTTCTACTCTTATTGACATAGACTAACTAATTTGGTACTTTCATATCCACAACATAATGCTACGAATGATACTTGAACTTTCGCACAATATGCGATTAAGTACTTGAGTTTTGAGATAGATCAATTCAATACATGAGTTTTAAAGTTGATTAATTTAGCACTAAAAAAAAAAAAAAACTTTTTGTGTATGATAACTAATATCATATGGATACTATTGACGTGCAAAAAAGTGCTTTCAAGCACTAAAATTGATAATAACAAATATCAGTGAGGTACTACTGGCATGCAAAAAAGTGCTCTCAGGCACTAAAATGGATCAATTTCAATGTTCATATACTAAATTGATTAATTTTAATGTCTAGATACCTAATGGCTTATTTTACCAAAGGCCAAGTATTACTCATGATATTAACTCTATGTTTATTTGTCATGCACTACAAGAAATTTTGGTTTTAGAGAAAAAATTTCATCTCTGAAAATAAAAACTCTATTGGAAAAGACTTCTAGAGAAAGAATTTCCATAAAAAATTTCAAGTAATATTCATAATATTAACCCTTTGATTATTTGTCATATCTCTTATATTATAATTATTTTCTTTTGCATGTAATTCTTTCTATTAGCTCACATGTCCTAGTTGTTCATCTCATTGATATCCATTAGGTCAATTTTGTTCTCTTTTCTTGTTTTTGCCATAGGGAAAAATAGTGAAGTGTGCCCGATTTCTCCACACTTCACACATAAACTTTTGTCCCCCCATATTGTCACGCCCCAACGGGTACCCTAAATTTGATAGCCCGCCGTACGCAATATTAAAACTTAAGAATGACTACCTCAGTCACTCGAAAACTTCCATATCGGTACAAGGCATACATTCACAACAAAAGGAGACCGGTGGAGTAATGCATTTTAAGATATTGGCAGCGAAACATGCAAAATAGCACTTAATATATTTCATTTAAATAGAAAGTCTTTCAATTTCTAAGGGGCATTCCCCCGATAATTCTCATAACAACATGGTCTTACTAAGATAAATAATAAAAGCTAGAAAATTTTAGAAGAAATCTACTTTAAGACTTCGAAACAGAATTTCTCCAAAAGCTTCTCAAAATAAAGATTCTACTCGGGAGGTCAGGATGGTCTCGGGTGCAAAAAGGATAATCCTGCAATATCAAAAGTCTATAGGGGTATAAGTATAACTTGCTTAGTGAGATATTCCTTATGCAAAAGTACTCATAACAGACAATTAACCAAGTTTATTTAACAAGTATATGAAATGCAACAACCATATGATCAAACAATACATAGGACTATTCGGTTTCGTATGTGTGATGGATTTACCTCTCCATCGGTGGTTAGGAATGCTTTGAACTAGGTCCCAAACAACCTCCTTAAAGTTGCGCACGTTTTGGGGTTATAACGAACCGTACTATTAGTCCCCGGGCTTTCCTTACCCAAAGCGATCGATCCGGTTCGGCTACAACTTGAGACCGTATTCCCCGAACGTCCTAAACTCTCAAGGTTGTAGCAAGGCAGCTTACCTTTCCGGTCCCACGCTGAGGACTAGTAACAAAATTTCGAAATGATATTCTAAGTGATATGCATGAGCAATTTATTATATGGGGATTCTAATATGACATTAAATCATTTAAAGTGATCAAGCAATATTTGCACACATAACAATACATACATAGAAACATTTATATCAATCACAAATCAGGTTCCGATATACTTATTGTTTATTGATTGTACACAATGATTCACATACATAATTCCCATGATAACCTGCATGCATATCAATTTTATCTTTTCCTAACATCTAGTGCTCTATTCTACAAGCATATGCACAAATACATAAACGTAAAGGAAACTCACTCGTCCATAGCATTCTTTTAGGAGTCCTAGTAATCCTCGGGGAAGAGAAGATCTTGGTCCTCGACACCTAAACAAAAGAAATGCCCAACATGAGTATTTCATCAAAGATCTATTCAAACTCTATAACTCTATCTTATTGAATTTGTCGAAATTCGCATAAATGGAAATTCCAATTTAAAATGGCCATAACTTGCTCATTTTAACTCGGAATTTCGCATATTATATACCGATTTCTACCTACTCGAAAAGATCTATCTATTTCTAAGTTTATCTTTATCAAAAGAAGTTATTTGGGTCTCGGAATAGTGACATACAGAATTGATACGAATTTTCCAAATTTCAAACTTAAGTTTTCAAACTTTTCTTCATTCAAGAGCTTTTGTACAAAAATATAGATATTTTGTATGGTTGAAAAATCCTTGAATATATATATAGACTCAAACTATATGCATGAATTTAGTGGTGTTGTCTCAACAATGATCTTGTAAAACAATGTGTCTTGAAAGTGAGAAAAGCTAAGACTTGAAAATCTCCTTTTTAGTTTTGTTTGGAAAATTTATTAGTAAGTATTTCCTTCTTTTAACTCCATTTCTTAATTTTGAGAATAATTACATTTTCAAAAAGAAAATTTGATCTTTTAAGATTCCCATAAATTTATTTCTAGTGGTTTGGAAAATATAGTTTTTCTAAATATGCCATGGTTATATGTTCTAAAGTTTTTCTAAAATTAGATCCACTTTAAAAGAATAATATCAATAATTTTATAAGTTATTTATTATTTTTATTTCCTAAGTAAGTCTTATCCTTAGAAAGGTTATTTTTTATAATTTTGTAAAACATGTTTAGACTTTAGTATTCTAGAGTGTTGGTAGAAAATTTTGATAAATGAGTTTAAGAAAACTCTTGGTTAAATCAAGAATTAAGTTTAAAGAAACTTTCTTATTTTATTAGGTTTAAAAGAGAGTTTGTGATAACTTTATTTTCATTAATAAAATACCATATAGTATTACTACTAAAACTTGAGCTAAACTTATCTAACTTTAGAAAATATTTATTAAGATAAAACTTTAAGTCCTTATGGAAAAATAATTTCTTATGTGACAAAATTTATTTTTAAAGAGAGTTCTTATTTTTATTACTTAAGAAAACTCATTTTCATTATGGTTGAGACAATAACAACATGTCATGCATGGATGAGAATATGTAACTATGAGAAATATAATACAAACAAGATAAATTATATAAGAGCATAAAGTAAAGTCAAGTATTGGGAACCTTAACTTCATCAAGGTATCCCGGGACTAAGAATAGACTAGTCCTCAAAAGAAAAGAAAAGCAAAGAAAGAAAATTGTTTTGACTTGATATGGACAAGTTTAAGACTAGAAAGACTAGTCTTAATAATTGCATAAAACAAGTAAATAAATAAATTGCAAGACATGAAAATAAATAAATAACAAATGAGCTTATATGCTCTAAATAAATATATATACATAATATACATAATACTTTATATAAGTTAGATTAGAAACAATAATAATAACAAAAACAAAACATGAATAAATTGTTGCTTCTTTAACTCTCATGAGTCTAAGAAACATAAACTAAACTCATATTAAGTTGTATGAACATGATGAGTGAATAAAAGAAATTTTACCTAAGGTTTATGTGTTTGTTGAAGAAGAATGGAATGGTTTGTAGTAATATGTGGGAATGGTTTTTATAGAGAAAAGAGAGAACTTGAGAGAGATTTTGAGAGAGGGATTTTATGGAGTGATTTTGGTAGAATTTTAGTATGAAATGTGTTGTGTGAAAGAATGAAAGAGGAATGAGGTATTTATAGAGTTTTGGAGTGGAAATTAGTGTGATTAAAATTAATTGAAATTGAAATAAAAATGGAAAGGAGAGGACAAGGGGGGTGTTGGTTTGCTTATAGGGGAGAGGAGAAAATGATTTATTTTGTTTGTTTTGTAATAAAAAGAAGTAATATGTAAAGCGTGATGTGATTAAAGTTGTATGGGGAAGGTAAATTGTAAGGTATAGGAATGGTGGTGTGTAAGAATAAAGTGTGAGAAAAAGTGGAGATAGATGAATAGTAATGAACAATAGAAAAGTACTATGAATAGTAACTAGACAATTAAAATACCGGTAGTAAAGAAAATATGCATAAACGACCTATATTTGATATTTTTAGTTACCGAAAAAATTCTAAAACTGATATTTTTAAAATCCTTATATTTACGAATCTATTAGCGTTGTTGGAATTTTTCACTATCCAGTGCACCGGGGCATGGTTTTTGAAAACTGATCCAGTTCGGATCCGAAAGACACTAGAAAATTATAAATCCGATATTTTTAAGCTTTTCTATATTATTACGAGCCATTTTCCATAATTATCACAATTTCGTTTTCTAGGGTTTAAAAACACGGAATTATCGGATCTAGATTCACTAGACTAATCACATAACTAGGTTAATTTTAAGGTTTCGTTTTGATTTCCGGTTCTTAGGGTTTGCTTATATTATCGAAAAATCTAGGGGCTTACACTTATAACTTTTATTATAAATTCTTATTGTGTGTGTCAGACGTTCATTAAAATTAATTTGAATACAAAAGTGAGCAAAACGCTCCCTTTGAACATTTGAGGTATAAACATCTATCCTCAATAAGGACCCAATTGTTTCACCTTCTTTTTTTTTTATTTTTATCGTTAAATTCATAAATACATTAGAGGGAACTCGTGTAAACTAACCCACACTACCAAAGAGTAGAAGAAGTAGTATTATCATCCACATAATTGAAAATCACCATATAAAATCCATACCTTAATCCAACTAAAAATCCGATGCAAAAGACCACATAACTTTCAATTCGAGTGTAATGATTTACATCTCAAAGAGAATTCGTATATCTTAATTACCATTGCCTATTTCTAATGATTCTTTAGTTGGCATTTCTCATTGGAAGAAAAAGAAATGACCTTCATACCTCATGGGTTCGACACTATATGATCTCAGTAGTAGTGGTTTTGATTCTAGTTTTAGCTTGGTGGGTTGGTGGAATTTCTATGCATGTGTGTGTTTGTTGTGGTTTTGTGTTTGAGTGATGTTGCTTTTCATTTTGGGTTAGGGTGAGTTAGTACTTGTAGTTTATGTTTCATCTAGTGTTAATTGGAAATGGTGGTGGAGGTCGTGTAAATGTGAGTATGGAGTTTCTGTGAGTGGAGTCTAGGGCCGCTATTAGTCATGTGAACTAGAGGTGATGGTATGCGGTTGTGATTCATGGTGATTCATATAAGTTTAGTTGTTGATGTATGTAGTGGTTTTGGTGTTGGAATAGGTTAGGTCATTGTTTGCATTGTGTTGGCTAAGCTCAAAATCGAGCTTTAATGGTTGTTGGGCATGTTGAGCACTCATATTATTCACAAAGCTATCCCACATTGCTAAAATTTTTTTGTCTTCTTTATAAGAAACAATTTGACCATACATAATTGAAATGGTAATATCAAAGCCAGTTTGTGTGCAGGCATGTGGTACAATGGGCTTGGTAAGGATGCTAATAGGTCATGGGCTTATTTGAAAAAGTCACTAGGCTCAATAGAATTTTAAACGTTGTTTTAAGAAATAAAATAATATTAATTATAATAAAATAAAATAAATTATAACAAAAATATAAATAACAAAATAATAAATTGCCATGTCAGAAAGAAAATATAAATAAAAAAATATTAATGTGACATGTTAGATGACACGTAACACATGGTGATTGGTTTGTATATCCACGTCAACAACAAAGTTAACACCGTTAACGAAAGTACTGAAAGAGGACCTCAAAAAGTTTACTCAGGTATTAAATTGAACTTTTGAAAGTACAAGTACCTAATTGAATTTTCAGATAAAGTTTAAATACTAAATTTGATATTAACCCAATCTTTATTATAGAAATTTGAAGTTTTCCTACCTTTAAATAAAACATGCAAATTCTATATTCATGAAGATCTATCTTATTAGATGAAATAAGAATTAAACATGTAAGAAATATGGCAATAATTTATTACGAGACAATTAAAGTACATGAATAGATTCAAGAACATCAATATTATTAATCAAACGTAAATTATAGCATATTATTTAGGGTTTTACAAGACTAGGGAATGAAAATATTACTCCTCCATGGAGTTTGTAGTAAAAGCACAAGAATTAGATAAGTATGGATTAAGCATGATAAAACCCTTTTAACGTTTTGTGATCTCATTGTTGGTGCGGCACTTATTCTCTTTATGCTTTTATTTTCCTTTTCCAAGGCTTGTAAGAATGTCTAAGAATGATAATAATCTCCTTTCATTACAAAATAAAGTAAGTATTTATAGTTTTGGAAATAGGGGTAGTCTACATGGGCTTTGCATTGTTGTGCTCAGGGTTGTGCACTCTAGAATTCCTTCTTTTTTTCTTTGGTCGAATTTCCTCCTTAAGTACTGCTTTATACACAAATTGTGCAACAACTGATGCACACTTCAAGATGTATTCTGGTCACTTCTTACTCTTTAGTACTAGTGTAAGTATGGTCATGCTAAAGGTTGTGCACATGTGAAAAAATCACCATTTTTCTAAACTTTGTTAAATTTCGCCTCATTTTTGCTTTTATCATCCTTAAATCTTTCGAATCTCTTGTTTAAACCTTGAAACCACATATTAAGCACTTAAATATCCTTTTGTTGATAAATTTACATAATATTCATACAAAATTATATTCAAAGAGTACTAGAAATAAGAGCCTTTTGACACTTATCACATGTAAATAGGAGTGTTTGACAATTTTTCAAGTTGGTGTACTATTTTTAAAGGCCTAATAGTCATATCTTTAAGAAAATGAATAAAATATCAAATGAATTTATTTTTCCATAAACTTTTTATGGATCATAGTTTTACATGTGTAGTAGTAAATTGAAAAAATTCATAATTTTTTAAAGTTATTTACTATTTTTAAAAAATAATTTATTCTTAAACGGAAGTTTGGAAACATGCTGTAGCATGAAATCTTCAATTAATCGAACTGGCCATCTTTCGACCACCGTTGCCTGCCTCACTTTGTTGGAAACAACCACTTGAGAGTCTAGATTATTTTTTACCAGTGAATCAAACCAAAAGCCCATTGAACCGAGCTAAACCAAACCAAAACTGGTTATATGTGCAATTCATCCCCTATTTTAGTCCTTTTTTAAAATGAAGAATTCCTATATGGCCTAATTTTTTTTATGGCCCAAAACTATTTCTAAACTAACTTGATTAATGTATAATTAGCTATAATAGGATAATTGAGGTGTATTCTAAATTATTAGGTCATTTGTTAAACTAAAATTGGAAAAATATAAATTAGTGGGCCAAATTAGATTAATTAGGCATAATAGGGTTTTTAATTATAAAACTACAAATATTAGCATATTGTGGGCTTAAATAAGTTTAAATAATCTATTGTGGACTTTGATATGCTTAATGGACTTAGTTGATAAGTTAGGGCTTAATTTAATTAAGTGGACTCAAACGGGCTAAATGTGTTACACCATATTAAAATAGGCATTTAACTATATAAATTGGCCTAAAATATATCTTTAGCAAATAAATGGGCTTTATAAATTTTGGGCTTAAGAGGACTATAAAATCAAATTAGTAATTTTTCACTATTAAATGGGCTAAAATAACCTAAACGAGCATAAATAGTAAAAATAGGTTCAACTAGACCTAAATGACCTAAAACAGGTTAATATAGTAAGAATAGGTCTGCCTTAATTTAAATAAGCTAAAATGAACTTAGAAATTAATTTAAGTTCAACTTAACTAATTGGACTTTAATAATTGGTTTTGGGCCTAAATATACAAATAGGATCCAATTTGACTAAATAACCACAAATGGACATAGACATCATCACGAATCGATTCCAAATCGGGAATCGATCCAACCCATCACTGGTGGTTTCTAAGCCAGGAACCAAGTCGTGGAAGGAGGGTTTGAATTGGCTAAAGACCCACTGGTTCGAATAGGTCTTGAGAGTTCCATCTCCTAAAACTGCTTGACTTAGATGTTCCTACAGTTCCACACTACAAAATTAAAAAAAAAAAAAAGAACGAAAGAAAATTAAAAAATAATTATAATTAAAAAAAATACTTTAACTATTTTCATTTAAAAAGTAAAATTTATTTCCTATTAGTTAACAATACCAATAATAAATATACTTGAAATCATGTGTTGTTAAGTTTATATAAACTTCTAACCTAAGTGGATTTTTCTTAATTATTTAATGTGGTATTTGTTATCATATTTGTGGAACTTTGTTATATCTTGGCTATTTTATACCCTCATATTGCTGACATAGCAACTAAAAGTGTAAGCGATTATATATAAATAAATGAACAATTATAAAATTTCTTTTAACTAATGGTTTATAAACATTTATAGCTCAATGGTATTTTAAATTAAAAGTTTGTTTTCTTATTTTTTTCTTATTTAAATTAAATAAAGTTATTTAATTTATTTTTTATTTTATAGTTCTCGGCTCTAGAGGAACCAGAATCAAATAATAGAAATCGGTGGTGCCCAAAAGCCGAGAACCAAACTGGCTCCGACAAGTCCAATTCCAGTTCCACTAATTTTGAAACCGGGAATTGACGAACATAGTCTGAATCGTGACGACATCTAAATGGGCATAATTGGATAAAATTGGTCTAGAAATACAACCATAAGTCCAATAGTATGATTTTTAGCCAACTAGGCCTATTTACACCAAAAGGGTCCAAACTAAACCCTATCAAGCCTTTCTTAGCCATTTAGGGCCTAAACATTCACAATATAACCAAACCTAATTTTTACGCTTTATGGGCTTAAACTCCACAATAGAAGCCCCATAACCTTTTATCTATTCCAGTTGGGCTTATTTCTAAAATATTTGAGTCCATTATCAATTTCAAATATTAAAATATTTATTTGGGCTAAAATCCCTTCCATGGGCCTAAAATCCCTTAGAATATCATTAATGAGTCTAAATAGGAAAGTAAAAAACCCACTAACTAATTAAGGTCTAAATTAATTTCCATTAAGCATTAACTCAATCCATAGGTTCATTAATCAATATTACTCTAATTGGACCTAATTTTAAATTAAAGTCCAATTCCACCTAATTTAATATCTACACTCCTTAATGGCTCAATTACTAAACCCCAAATCACATTACCTTAAAAAAGTGTAGTACTTACTTAGATAATTTCTTATTAGGTCAAACGATGGACCCCTAAAGGTCCAATATGTCTAAATAATATATACAATGGGTTTAATCCATATTATCTAAGTCCAATTACCTTAAATGAACTTAATTCAATCATAACATACGGCTTTATACCATATAAATAATTACCTTAATTGATTAATAAATATGATTTAAATAATTAGTTTATGTACTTCATTCTTATACAATTAACCTTCCTTGAACAGATATTCAATTAACCTATGATCTTTCATGGGATATGTTATCAATGGCTGATACATGTCTATAGTTTTTATGTGTGTCATTTAATCTAAGTTGAGGAGTGACATCCTTGCTAGGTGACATAGCATAGTGGTTAGGCACTTAGGTCACCGTTGGTGGCTCAATGGGTAACTAATAGAATAAAAGGTATCAGAATAATGTCTACTTATATTCGATGAAAAGTTACACTTATGTGATTTAAGATCGTAAGCTCCGTTAAATCGAACAATGCGATGGATAGAAATAAGTAGAGATGCACAACGACTGTGAATCCTAAATGAGGCTATTACGTAGAATGTCATATAGGAGGTTAAGGTATTCAACTTAACTTAATCAACTTATTGTCTTGTTTTTATAATTTATAAACCTATATCCTCTTTTTTACTCGGATTGACAGGCAAGTGTACATATCATTCAGTAGTATAAAGTAAAGTATAGGGTCGTCTCTTAGGGAATGTGTCAAGCACTAGTACTAAATTAACCTTCCTATTATCTAGCAATCGAATGGTCAAATTAAGTGAATTAAGTCTAAATTTACAACGAAACTACACTAACTTCAAAATACCACTAAAACAATACAGTAACAGTAATACAACAAAATTGAACTCAAATTAAACAATAAGTTTACTTCATCAAATTAACATGTTTAAATAACAATTCAATTCATCCAATTAATTCCTTAAAAACATGTAGTAAACTTCCTATTAATATCTCTATCAAAAGGAGTAGTTTATTCTAATGACTTAGATCTACTCGATGAAATTATTTCTTAACATTTTCCATCGAGATCTAGCGTAGAAGAATGTTGTGCATTACAATTTCCTAACTTTTATGAAGTTCTATCACTAGAAATTCGTAATTAAGCGGATTACTAACAATTAAAAGCACAATTCATGTTAATATGACTTCGTAAACCAAACCCACTACTCACACATGATAAAACAAGAATACAAACTCAGAAAAGACATGATTATAACAGAAAATAAGATGAGAATTAGAGAAAAAGAAGAAACCCCTTTTGATACAATGATAGAAATGTTGTTACAAATCACAACACATAATCCCAGTTGTCTCTCTCGAGTTCTCCTAGAATTTCCCACAACACATTTTACGAACGTTGAACCATAGCAATGATTTCCTTGAAAACAAACTAAGAATAGGTGTGATGATACAACAAGGAAGTAGTTACTACTTCCCCCTTGGGAATAATGTATTTATATGTTTAATACATTTTCCTAAAGGTTTTTGATGAAAAGATATGACTTTTTACTAGTAGATATACTTTTTGAAAAAACTAATGCAACATTTGTATTTGTGACTTTCCAATTGTCACGGTCGTAACTTTGATTCATCTTCCAAACTTTAATCATTAGAGCACCAATCACGATCATGACTTTAGCCTAGGTAGATACCGGCGTTGATTTTTTCGAAGCCCCCATCAATCACGACCGTGATTTTGTGATGGATTGAATTCTTCCATTGCTACTTGAATTCACGGTCGTGACTCTTCCTGCCTCGATCATATTTCCTCTTGATTCCTCTTAATAGGTCCATTAAATTCCAAATTGGCTTGAAATGAACACATACACCAGTTAAGTACCGATTCTCCTATAATTTAAGTTAATAAACTTTAAATTGGACTTATTTGGCTTTTAAATAATACTTTGAATAAAAGATAAATCATGCCTATCAAATATCTCCACACTTAAGCCTTGCTTGTCCTCAAGCAAGAGGCTGATGAAAATTTAATTTTGAAAAACAAACAACGGTGCAAAATTGTATCTATGTCGATGTTCAGGAATTTCACATTTATTAACATCCTTAATGCTTCATTCAACCGGCTATAATCACTATGCTAATCACAATAAATTAGTCTTGAATCTTGCCTTTAGAAAGAGATTCTAATACAAAAGTAGTATTTCCTGATGTGCATGTACAAAGGAATTCAAGTACTCTCTTTCCATTCTTCTATTGATTTTCAATTCAGATTAATCAAGGATCAAATTCTTTAATACAAGCATACAGATCAACAAATCCCCTGGTTTTCTCCCCTCTAATGCTCTTCTTCTCTTTTCTCTTGTTGCTCTTGTTTCATTTTTCAAGTCTAGTCTCTTCTTTTTTTTTTTTTTTTTTTTTGAGAATTTTATAACCTATGTAGCGAACTTTTAGCCAATAATCCCGAGTTCATCACTCAAGTTAACAGACGTTATTCCATTAAAAAGGACATCTCGCGGACTTACTCATTCGAGTTATAGAATTCATTGAATTTTTATTTCTAATCAATTCCAGTGTTGAAGTGAAATCCTTAGTCGGTCGATCCCATGCCATATGACCTTAGGTGATTAGGTTTTAAAAGGACCCTTTCAAACCTCAAACACTACAACAACATGCTTCAATAATAATAATAATATATTTTTTTTCTTTTTTTTTTTATAGAGAAAAAGAAGAAGAAACTAATAATCTGGGAAGGATCACCAAGTGATTAGTATCCTTTGAACTTGTACTAAAGATCTCTTAATTTTGATATTCATTCACAATTGAGATTTAATAGAGAGTTTGAACTTAAATCCTTTAACTTTATAATTCTATGCTACTTAAGTTCAAAATCTCAATCTAAAAGTAAGCAAGTCTATCTCACAATGATTCCACAAAGTTATTCTAGCCTTAGAAATATACACAAAAAGGAAGTCTTTCATGTGATTCAATCCTTTATTCCAACACAAATAAAAAAATCAGAATCCTTAGTCATGTGAGCACCATATCTTTTTAATCTTTTCAATTTACTAACTTCAACAAAATTTAGTAAGTTCAACACAGCTTAGTGTAGTTAAAAACATATAACAGGCATTCATTATCACCAACTCCAAATAAGCATGCAAAGCCTGCTCCCTTCCCCACACTTATTAGAGACATTGTCCTTAATGTCTCAATAAGGCACAGAACAATTAAAAGAAAGAAAACCAACAATAGAGAATAGAACTCCCCTAGTTAAAGTAGTTCAATCTGAATCCGATATCCTTTCGTTCCATTCATATAGCCAAAATCACCATAAAGGAAAATTGGGTGTTCTTTGTTCACAAAATAACCAACAAGTAAAATTAACCAAAACATGTATACAATATAAACCGTCTCATGAAACCAGGTTGCTTAAGATAAAAAGAGATAAGAAAATGACTTAGCCAGTAGCCCTTGATCAGTTTAAACTGCTTTCTTCGTCTGATTCATCACTATCCATGTCGCTTGGTGATCCACCATCAATCTGTTCATCATCCTCTTCATCCTTGCCATGCATCCTTGCTGTTGGCAGTTCTGCGGTATCCTCCTTACTAGAGTAGTATGGCTCACCTACTTTCGAAGTTGCTAAATCAAGTGCTTCATATTGTTCTTATGGTCCCATGAATTGTGGTATAGCACTTGTACTAGGGGCATTTTCAAGTGGTTGCTCCTAGTGGGACTCTCACTAAAGCATGAAGATATGTCTACATTCGCTTCTTTAGCAAGTTTGGTTAGAATTTTAAGGATGACATTATGATTCTTCTTCATTTCATCCTCTAGATGAGCCACTGAACCAACTGAAAAACTGGAGGGTACTGGAGGAGGAGGGACCAAACCCGGTCTTTCAACGTCACAAGAGGGATTTGCAGCAATTCTCTGTGTTCCCCAAGATTTGAATGTACCATGCGTGATTGGTTGTGATTTTGCCACACCATCTTTAGGCTCCTAGGAAATTGTTGTAGGCCAGTATTTGAGATTTTTTAGAATTCTAGTGATCATCTGCTCGACATAAATTACCTTCATTTTGTACCCGGCTTGATGTTTGATAGCCAATGCAACCAATAAACCCACGTTGACTCTATAGTTGTTGATGGCACTATACAGGGGGAGAATGTCTTCTTTAGTAACTGCTCCACCGCTTCTTTGCTTGAAATTCAAAGTTTGACCCAAAATGTGGTGGAATAGCCTATGGCTTGGCCAAAAGAATGTGGACGCTTTTGATCTGCTAGGTCAAAAACGCTCATCCCTTGATATTGAAGCCCATAATTCTCCTGCTGCAACCCCATAAGGCAGATAAACAGGCAGCTTTGTGAAACTTGGATCATGGATTTCTTCCTTTGTATAGAGTCCCATTGCTTTTATAAAGACCTTCATGGTCATTCTATGATTCTACTAGAAAGCGTAAAAATTGACCATGTAATCTAGTATATTGGAAATTCCTTTCATCTCAAGTCGATAAGATGCCAAAAATGCTAGAGTTGTTTCTTTATAAGCTGTCTCTTCAAGACTGAACAGTTTTAACCAAGCTGGGTCTCTTAACAATCTCTTCATTGCTAGAACTAATCCATATTCTGCTAGCACTGACCAATCAATTATTTTGTTAGGTAAAATTACCTTGGATTGATGGAATTTTCTATACTTCTCATGATGATGATTCCATAATCCCTTAGGTATCGACATTGGTGTACTTGATGGTCCTCCCCCCTTAGATTTTTCCATTCTTGCCCTTTTCCCTTTTATCTGCATAGGTTGTTTTCGTTTCCCTTTTGATGTATCTTTCTTTGGTGCCATTTCTATTCCTGTGTTCAAACAAAAGGGAAACAAAGCAATGCAGAGTGAAATCATGTCTATAATTCAGAAATTCCTTTAATGACATTCCAAATATCTTGAACTAATGATTACATGCTCAACTCAACATTTCATTAAATCCTACAAAGTATTGCAAACAAAAATAAAAAATTCAAGCATGCTTTTAAGACTCTAAAAATTTGGTTTTCATGTGCCTCATTTTATTTTACTATGTATAACTTATGTAACAAGTTTATATAAAGATATTTCACATTGGTCAATACTTTATGATATTAGGAAAACAATGAAACCCACAACACATGTAGAGGATAGATATGTTCTATTGAAGCAATTTATCAAACACATGATGTGCCAAGTCTAGTAAACAAAGAAGGAAAACACATTCAATTACTAACTCCAAACAATTTATAGTATAAATTGCTTCACTTCAATACTCAACCACTAGATTAATGAGTTTAAACCAAACCCCTTATTTTCATTACAATACATGAGAATTTCGAGTTCTAGAGTTCTACAACTTCCGCACAATTCAACACATTCTACTCCCACCATTGTTACACCAACAGAACAAGTAACTAATAGGAAAGGTGAAACATATAGGAGTATTTATAGATAATATCACAATCTGAAAATCTTGAACCGTATTGTGCGAATTAAACAAGGAGTGGGAAAAAGAAAGAAAAAAAAATGCATACCTGTTTTTGAGTGCAAGTAATGTGATGAATTGGGGAAATGATAGTAATGACGTAATGTGGTGTGTGGGAAAACGGATGTTCTTAAGAATATTCTAGGGTTACGGCTGCAATGTGTTTAAAACACAAATGATATGAAATGAGAAGTGAGAGAGAATGAGATAGTATATATATAAAAGAAAAACTTACTTGGAATCACGGTTGGGATGGGAGTAGAGTAAAAAATATGTTCGAACTTAGAGGAGAATCACGGTCGCATAGTGTGTCCAAGTAGAAACTGACCTTATTAATGAGCTTGAGTTACTGAAGTCACGGTCGTGAGTTTCAACCAAGTAGCTACTGGTTTCATGTTACCTCGCCCCCTTTCATTTCTCACAATCGTGAAGTATGCTGCAGTAGCTACTGTTCTTGTTTTGTAAATTTGTATCTTGCAAATCACAGTCGTGATTTGTTCCTTGGTAGCTACTGTGGGCACCAATCTTATTCAGAGTTATAAGTCACGGTTGTGACTTTTTGTACTAGAATAGTAGCTTTCCATGTTTCACGATCGTGATTGATGTATTCCTCTTGCTCCCCTATTTTTTTTCTTTTTTTTTTAGAACATAAATATATATAAATTTAAATATATATATATATATATATATAAATACTACACTAAAAGTGTTCTTTCAAAAATTACATGATCCAAAAACAAACAAATGCAGCAACCTATAAAATCACCTAACAATTACATACACGATATCAAAAGTCCAAAAAATTATTCTAACAACTAGTATTATCAATTAATATAGGTAAAACATATTAATATAATCATAAAAACACATGCTAGTTTATTGTCTCTAGCTTGACATTCCTTAATTCTTCACAAACAATTTTCCACTTGGAGGAGCTTCAACTTGTCCCGACCATCATTCAGATTCACTTTACTATGGAACAATTTCAGTCTTTGCCCATTCACCTTAAATGTTCCTTTCTCTGGATAAGTAACTTCTACTGTCCCATAAGGAAATACCTTAGTGACAATAAAAGGTCTTGACCATCTGAATCTCAACTTTCCAGGAAAGAGTCTTAATTTAGAGTTGTATAAAAGAACATGATCCCCCTCCTTAAAATGTTTTGGATATTCAATGTTGGTGTCATGTAGGTGTTTAGTTCTCTCCTTATACAACGTATTGTTTTCATAGGCCAACCATCGCCATTCCTCTAATTCATTCAATTGAAGTTTTCTCCTTGTACCAGTTGTCTCCAAATCAAGATTAGCTATCTTTATAGCCCAATAGGCTTTATGTTTAATGTCAACTGGGAGATGACATGCCTTTCCATACACCAGCCTATAAGGGTGGTGCCTAAAGGTGTCTTAAAGCTATCCTATATGCCCAAAGAGCATCATCTAATCTATATACCCAATCTTTTCTATTTTGGTTAAGTGTCTTCTCCAAAATCCTCTTTATCTCCCTATTGGAAACTTCAACTTGCCCACTTGACTGAAGATGATATGGAGTAGCCAACCGATGGTGTACCCCATATCTCTTAAGTGCCTTTTCTATTTGGCTATCGCAAAAATGAGTTCCTCTGTCACTAATCAATGCCTTTGGTGCTCCAAATCGTGAAAATAACTTTTTTAAGAACTTGAGCACAACTCGACCATCATTAGTAGGCAAAGCTTGGGCTTCAACCTACTTTGAAACATAATCAATAGCCATAAGAACATACCTGTTACCAAAAGAACTCGGGAATGGTCCCATGAAATCGATCCCCCACACATCAAAGACTTTGCATTCCAATATGTAATTTTGGGGCATCTCATCTCTGATATGTTCCGGTTCTTTGGCACCTATCACAAGTTAAGACAAAAGAGTTAGAATCTTTGAAAATGCTCGGCCAATAAAAACCTGATTCCAAGACTTTTTGTGCCATCCTATTGGCACTTTAGTCACCTCCAGTAGGACCACTATGGCAATGAAACAAAATCTTCTGACCTTCCTCATGAGAGATCAACATCTTATAACATGATCAGCACAAACCCTAAAAAGATATGGATCTTCCCATAAGTAACATTTTAATTCCAAGAAGAACTTTTTCTTTTGGTATGAGTTTAAGTCTTGGGGTAGGACCTTTCCAACCAAATAGTTTGCTATGTCAGCAAACCATGGTGCTCCTTGATCCTCTATAGATTGTATTGCAAACAAACTCTCTTCCGAAAATTTGTCATTGATCTCATCCTCCTTCAATTCTCCCATATATGGATTATCCAACCTAGATAGATGATCTGTTGCTAAATTTTATGCTTCTTTCTTATCTTTGATCTCCAAATCAAACTCTTAGAGCAGTAACACCCATCTAATCAATCTTGGTTTAGCATCAACTTTGGAAAGAAGGTATTTCAAGGCAGAGTGGTCAGTATAAATTACCACTTTGGATAAAATGAGATATGGTCTGAACTTATCAAAAGCAAATACTATAGCAAGCATCTCTTTTTCTGTTGTGGTATAATTCTCTTGTGTGGGTGTAAGAGTCTTGCTTGCATAGCAAATTGGCTGAAAGTGCTTCTCCTTCCTCTGACCTAAGATAGCCCCTATAGCAGAATCACTCGCATCACACATGAGTTCAAATGGTAAATTCCAATTGGGAACTACCATTATAGGGGCACATGTTAACTTCTCCTTTAAGGTATTAAAAGCTTCCAAACACCTTTCATCAAAATTGAATGTAATATCTTTTTCTAACAATTTTGTCAAAGGTCTTGAAATTTTTTAAAATTCCTTGATAAACCTACGATAAAAACTTGCATGTCCGAGGAAGCTTCTTATTGCCTTGACAAATGTTGGTGGTGGCAACTTAGAAATCACCTCCACTTTTGCCATATCCACTTCTATCCCACTTCTCGACACCTTGTGACTCAACACTATACCTTGTTGTACCATGAAATGGCACTTTTCCTAATTCAATACTAGGTTGGTCTCCTCATATCTCATCAAAACCTTCTCTAGATTAAATAAACACTTCTCAAATGAATTTCCAATCACTGAAAAGTCATCCATAAACACTTCCATCACATTCTCCACTAGATCCCCAAATATGGCTAACATACACCTTTGGAAAGTCACGGGTGCATTACATAACCCAAAAGGCATTCTACGGTATGCAAAGGTACTGTAAGGGCAAGTGAATGTTGTCTTTTCTTGATCTTCCGATGCTATGGGAATCTGAAAATATCCGGACATTCTATCCAAGAAATAATAAAACTCATGACCAGCAAGTCGCTCCAACATTTGGTCAATAAATGGTAGAGGGAAGTGATCCTTCCGTGTAACATCATTAAGTCTCCTATAATCAATGCACACCCTCCAACCTATCACGGTGCGCATTGGGATCAATTCATTGCCCTCATTAGGCACAACTGTAATACCGCCCTTCTTCGGGACCACTTGGACCAGACTTACCCATGGACTATCGAAAATCAAGTAAATAAGTCCTGCATCCAACAACTTCACCACCTCTTTCTTGACAACTTCTTTCATATTAGGATTTAGCCTCCGTTGAGGTTGCACCACAGACTTATATCCATCTTCCATTAAGATCTTATGGGTGCAAAAGGATGGACTAATCCCCTTAATATCCGATATCTTCCATGTTATGGCCTTCTTATGTTTCTTAAGCACAGATAGGAGTTGCTCGTTTTGGCTTGAGTCAAGCTCCGATGATATGATCACCGGCAGCTTAGAGTTCTCAACCAAAAAGGCATATTCTAAGTAAGAGGGTAACTGCTTCAGCTCTAATTCAGGAGGGTCTTCAACTGAGGGTTTTAATTGAGTAATACTACCCCTGTTAAGCTCCTCAACTCCAAAATCCTTTCTTTGTTCAGAAACTACATCCAACTGATCAACTACTTCTTTTACCTCTTTAGTTCCATCCAATTCACTTTTTCTTGTCAAACATGATTCCAAAGGATCTTTCATCAAAATAACCTGCAAAAAATCAGTAACGGTAAAATCATAAGTATCAATAGAAAAACATTCATCATCACTGCTCATGGATTTCCTAAAACATCATACATTCTGATCACCATCTCTTCCTTTCCAACCCGAAGAACCAGCTTTCCATCCTTGACATTGATGACAGCTCCAGCGGTTGCCAAAAAGGGTCTTCCCAAAATAAGTGGAACCTCCATGTCTTCATCCATGTCCAATACTGCAAAATCAACAGGAAAAATAAAATCATGTATCTTTACCAAAACATCCTTCACCACTCCTCTTGGAAACCTCATGGAGCGATCAGCCAACTGAATGCTCATCCGTGTACTCTTGGGCTCTCCCAAATTCAATTTCTTGAACAAGTTGTATGGCATAAGGTTAATGCTAGCTCCAAGATCTTCCAATGCCCTTTCCACCGAGAGGTCTCCTATCAAACATGGAATGATAAGCTACCAGGATCTTTGAGTTTCCTAGGTAGCTTGTTCAACAAAACCGCGGAGCACTCTCCACCTAAAGTAATAGTGGAAAATTCCTCCAATTTCCTTTTATTTGACAAAAGCTCCTTAAAAAATTTGGCGTACTTTGGCATTTGACCCAAGGCTTCCAATAAGGGAAGGTTGATGTGCAATTGCTCGAAAAGTTCGAAGAACTTCTTGTAATGCTCATCGTCCTTAACCTTTCTTAATTTGGAGCAATATGGTAAAGATAACTGATATTCCTATAGTATTGGGGATAATTCCTTTCCTTCTAACTTCTCATTTTCCACTGCTTTCTCCCTATTCTGCTGTCAACTTGTTGCTTCTCTTTCTGGTCTTTCTCTTGAACTTGTAACTCCTTTCCACTTCCAAGAGTCACAGCTTTCACCTACTCCTTAGGATTTGTCTCTGTATTACTAGGGAGTAAACTTGGAGGTCTTTCAGAAAGCATTTTAGCCAATTGGCCAATTTGCTTTTCCAAGTTATGGATGGATGGCTCTTGATTCCGATGACGTCTATCAAAACTTTGCATGAACTGTGTTAAGAGGTCTTCAACGTTGTGCTTTTTCTCAAGTGGTGGCCAAGCAAGGCGTTGTTGTGGTGCTGGTAATTGTTGTGGCTTCTAAAACCCAAATGGAACATTTGATCCTTGGACATTTTGATTTCTCTAAGAAAAATTAGGGTGATTCCTCCAACCTGGATTATATGTATTACTATAGGGATTATAATTTGCGGTTCCTCTTTCAAATCTGTTCATGAAATTCACATTTTCCATGCTTGAACCATCTTCAAGAATATATGATTTGCCTATTGGACTCACAAGAAAATCACCTTGAGGTAAAGCATCTATACTTGCTTTCTTTTACTCATCTGAGCCGTAAGTGATGCTACTTGTGCCCTAATTTGAGAAACCGACTCTGACTCATATATAGCAGCTACTGGTCGTGGGTTGTTCCTTTCACCATGCCAACTAAATGTGTTCCTTGCCAATTCTTCAATCAAGTCATAAGCCTCAGGAGCACTTTTCTTCATCAAACTCCCACTAGCTATAGATTTAATCATCGTTTTCTTCTGATCACCAAGAGATGTATAAAATATTCTGACCAAATCATGCATTGAAATCCCATGGTGAGGACAATGTCGAAGAAGTTCCTTAAACCTTTTCCATACCTCATAAAGTGATTCTCCTTCATATTGGCAGAAGGAGAATATCTCATTTCTCAATTGGATTGTTTTGTTAGGAGGAAAGAACTATTCTAGAAGCCTCTCTGCCACTTGATCCCAATTGGTTAGTGAATGAGGAGGTAATGACTTTAACCAACTCCGCACCTTGTCCCTAAGAGAAAAAAGGAATAATAAAAGGCGTATTGATTCATTTGGTGTGCCATTGGTCTTGATAGTAGCACATATTTGCAAGAAGTTCTTCAAATGAGCATGTGGGTCTTTTGAAACTCCTCCTCCAAACTGATTGACTTGTACCATCTGAATCAAAGCAGGTTTCAACTCAAAGTTGTTTGCTTGAATTGGACGATATTGAATGGATGGTGCAACTCCATCAATTGTGGGCATAAACATGTCCCACATAGGCCTATTAACCTCATTTCCAGCATCTCTAACTGGATTATTCCCATTTCCACCAGCTTGATTCTCATTAATTGCAGGATCATCAACTTCACCACCCCTTTGTGGGTTCACATTCTCATTCCTGGTATCCATGATTGACGATTCTGGTTTAGTTTCTCTCTTTGTGATGGGTAACTTATGTAGAATTTGTCTAATCTTCCTTAGATTTTTTCGTGTCGTTCTTTTAAGTTCGAGATCGAAATCGGCTAAATCAGTTGCACGGCTTTGGGTCATAAACCTGCAAAAACTCAATCAATTAAATGATAATGGAAGTTGTCAATATGATAAAACAAACAAAATTAAAACACTAGATGCATATGAATTTTAATTCTTCCTAATGTTGAAACCGTTTTCCTCGGCAATGGTACCAAAAACTTGTTGTCTTGTTTTTATAATTTATAAACCTATATCCTCTTCTTTACTCGGATTGATAGGCAAGTATGCCTATCATTTAGTAGTATAAAGTAAAGTATAGGGTCGTCTCCTCAGGGAACGTGTCAAGCACTAGTACTAAATTAATCTTCCTATTATTTAGCAATCGAATGGTCAAATTAAGTGAATTAAGTCTAAATTTACAACTAAACTACACTAACTTCAGAATATCACTAAAACAACAAAGTAACAATAATACAACAAAATTGAACTCAAATTAAACAATGGTTTACTTCATCAAATTAACATGATTAAATAACAATTCATCCAATTAATTACTTATCTGCTGGAATTCTTGATTCATGGTCAGTATTCTCATAAATAACGAATTCTAATCCAATTTTGCATCCACTAGAATCTCTTCTAGGTGATTGGACAAATCAAACTTTCCTTAAAGAACTCTTGTTATCCTCAAATTCCTTAAAAACATGCAGCAAAGTTCCTATTAATATCTCTATCAAAAGGAGTTGGTTGTTCTAATGACTTAGATCTACTCGATGAAATTGTTTCTTAACATTTTCCATCGAGATCTAGCATAGGAGAATGTTGTGCACTACAATTTCTTAACTTTTATGAAGTTCTATCACTAGAAATTAGTAATTAAGCGGATTACTAACAATTAAAAGCACAATTCATGTTAATATGACTTCGTAAACCAAACCCACTACTCACACATGATAAAACGAGAATACAAACTCAGAAAAGACATGCAGAAAATAAGATGAGAATGAGAGGAAAAGAAGAAACCCCTTTCGATACAATGATAGAAATGTTGTTACAAATCACAACACACAATCCCAGTTGTCTCTCTCGACTTCTCCTGGAATTTCCCACAACACATTCTATGAACATTGAACTATCGCAATGATTTCCTTGAAAACAAACTAAGAACAGGTGTGATGATACAACAAGGAAGTAGTTACTACTTACCCCCTGGGAATAATATATTTATATGTCTAATACATTTTCCTAAAGGTTTTTGATGAAAAGATACGACTTTTTACTAGTGGATATACTGTTTGAATAAACTAATGTAAAAGTCGTATTTGTGACTTTCCAATTGTCATGGTCGTAACTTTGAGTCATCTTTCAAACTTCAATCATCAGAGCACCAATCACGGTCGTGACTTTCACCTAGGTAGATATTGGTGTTGATTTTCTCGAAGTCCCCATCAATCACGACCGTGATTTTGTGATGGATTTGAATTCATCCATTGCTACTTGAATTCACGGTCGTGACTCTTCCTACCTTGATCATATTTCCTCTTGATTCCTCCTAATAGCTCTATTAAATTCCAAGTTGGCCTGAAATGAACATATACACCGATTAAGTTCCAATTCTCCTATAATTTAAGTCAATAAACTTTAAATTGGGCTTATTTGGCTCTTAAATAACTACTTCGAATAAAAGATAAATCATGCCTACCACAACCCTTAAAGCAGTTACTGCTACTCAGGACCCTAAGATTCCAATGGCTTATTGTCTGAAGTGTGAGATTACCCATGATGCTTGAATCGTCTCAATTGATAACCATAACCTATTGATTATTGCATTGCATATAGTCTAGATGCGTGTGTCATATTGCATGTGTATGCGTTACTATGTACTAGGGCTAGAAGTAGGGCTGTGCAAAAAAACCGACAGAACTGTGAACCAAACCAGACCGGACCGAACCGAACAGAAATTTCAGTTCTTTTTTGAAACGGTTCGGTTCGCGGTTCGGTTCATTGAAGACAAACGGTTCGAGGTTCAGTTCGGGACCATGAACCGAACCATATGGTTCGAACCGAACCGAACCGTTTTATATATTAAAAAAAATTAAACATATTATTTTTACTTTTAATATTTTTATTAATAGTACATATCTATGTCACAAATTTTAAAAACAATTAATTTTTAAAAATAAATTAATTTTTTTTAAAATTTTTTACTTCGATATGTGTTAGTCATTAGAATAAAATTAGATTTTTCATAATATGTTTCAATTGTTAAGTTATCTATAAGTAAGATAGATTTTAGAATTTAAACTCTAGTATTCTAACTTAAAAAATTTAATTGTTGTAAAATTTTTTTACTTAGATATGTGTTATTCATTAGAATAAAATTAGATTTTTTATAATATGTTTTAATTGTTATGTTATCTATAAGTAAGGTAGATTTTAGAATTTAACCTCTAGTATTCTAACTTCTGCATATTTATTTTCCATTTGTCTTACTAATTAATCTAGTTCTATTATTTAGTTACTTATTGATTTATATAATTGGTAATATGTTAGTTAGAAGCACACAACGAATTACATTTTATGTCTTCTATTGAGATAAAGTCTAGTATATCATTATAGTTCAAGATAATTTAAAAAAATGAGACTAGTCATAGTTATAATTTTATAATGAATGAAATCTTTTCCTTCCTATAAGTTTTATATGTTTATTTGATAAATGATTAATTTTAAATATTATTGTTTATATTTACATTAGTGATAAGAAATATGTAATTGAACTTTTTCGATAGAATATATTTTCTATTTTATGAAAAAACGGTTCGAACAGCAAACCGAACCGTACCGAACCGTTTTTTTCGATTCCAAAAAAATTACGAACCGAACCGTAAATTATGGTGCGGTTCAGTTCGAGATACAAACCGAACCAAACCTTACCGTGCACACCCCTAGCTAGAAGTGAGTCAAGTCTACTTCTGAGCTACTTAAATTTGACTTGATAATAAGTTGAATTTGATTCGACTACAATGGAGTTGAGTTCAATTTTAAACTACTCAAGTAATAATCGAGCTCGAATTTGAGTTTTAAAATACTTGATTCAGGTTGTGAAACTTATTCGAGATTTTAGTACTTTGTATAAAAATTTACATAACTTGTATTGTTTCAATTTTTAAAGCATACCTCTGCATCTTAGCTTGTCTTTTTATAAATATATAATCTATGGTTCATATATATTATGTAAGACTAAGTCAACTAAAAATCTTACTTTATTTACAAATCTCAGCTTATGCTTTAGTCTAGTCGGTTTTGTCGAAATAATTAAGCTTAATCAAGTCAAGTTCAAGCTTTTCAAGTATCAACTCAAGTTGAGTTATAGCTTGAAAATTAAAACTCCAATGGGTTCAAGTCGAGTTTAAAGCTTTTTATTCGAATTGAATTTGAGCTTGGTATTATATCATTTCAAATCGACTCATTTACAGCCCTACAATGTATTGAGCTTCAACTCAATCTTCTCTCTCTCTCTCTCTCTCTTAAAGATCTGATGGATTAGATGAGGATTGTTATGATTATGAGGGTCGCAGGTCAAATCTTAAGGAGTCCTTTGATGAGCTTAGAGTCTGGTGTTGAGAGATTTCTTATTGATAAGCATATGGTCTGTAAAGTTCATGTAAACTTTTGTCTTATTATTGGACCTTTTGTTTAGCCTAGGTTTTACTAATTTTTAGTGTGCCATTTTGATACTTATTTTATGATATATTTGTGACTCGATTTTTATCTACTTTTGATATACTTCTTTTTTGGCATCATGAGATGCTTTGAGATGCTTTTAAGATACTGCTTCATCTGATACTCATATGTGTGTGTGTGTGTGTGTGTGTGTGTGTGTGTGTCTTAGTTACTCACGAGAGTAACCTTTTTGTAAAATTTTTCTTTTATATTGCATATCAACTATGTTCAAAACCTAGTTTGAAGGATTTCAAAATCTAGAATTGATTAACAAACGAATACGATAAACCAGTCTTTTAGAATTGTACTTGAGTATAACATTTCAGTGTTACATGTGATGAAACCAGACACGCCTTAACCTTAATCAAGGCGTGAAATTTACAAACTATATTTGATTATGAAATTTCATCATAGATTCAAGGGCTAAGCGTCTTATTTATTTTATTTTTTTTTCCAATTCACCGTGATTTAGTTGGGTTTATTCATTAGCAAAGATTCTGGAGAAAAGGAGAGGGACCCTTTGTCAGAAGGGGGCAATTATCAAGTTTGAGCTAGTTGTGAAGTTGTAATTCATGTTGCAACACTGGTTAACTTTGCTTCTCAAAACATACATTCACCTGTGCTTAACTTTTAAAAAATATATAGTTATTTTACCCAGTCTCTAGCATATAAAGCTCCCAATTGTTTGTTAACGTTTTTGCGGGCTTCAACGACTATTGCAGGTACATATCGTCAAGTATTACGGGAGATGACGACACGCATTGGGAGTTTAGTGTGACGGTTCTCTCTTGGCTTGCGATTTGCACAAAATTATAATGTAGAGTAGTAAAAAAAAAAAAAAAAGAAAAAAAAGAAAAAACATTCGATGGGCTTTCGATGGCAGAATGCAATGATCCAACCAGCAATTCAAGGAGCTCTCAATGTTCTAAAAGCATGCGCAAAGGCAAAATCACTAAAACACGTTGTCTTGACACATCGTCGGCAGCCGCCGTCTCTTAAGCTAAATTAACAATTTAATAAACAGCCAGAAATTGGACAATCATAATATTTTTCAAGAAAATAATTTCTTATTTATCGATACATTGGAAAAAAAAATTATATAAATATCAATTGGACAAAAACAATTACATAAATGTTATTGCATTATTGCATTTAATATATTCGAGTCTACGTATTTTAATACTTTACTATATCGCATGTATTAAATGTGATATTTACACCTTCATGAATTTGCGACATGTATTAAAAATTCTACAACATATAGAATAAATGCAATACTATAATAGTAATTTGGTAATTTTATTATATGATTAATATTTTAGTAAATTTCTTAAAATAACTATAAACATAAATTTCAGCCACCTTGCACGATTCCATTGCTAGACCTCCTCTTGAGGCATTAACTTGGCCCCATAAATGGATAATTGTTCTATCTATAGGTCAAACGGGTTATGCCGATAACTATATGTTCATATATAAAATTATAGCTTACTGAAATAAATTATAACTTGGTCCCATAAATGAATTATCCAGATTGCTGTTTTGACCCTGTAATTGGAGAACATTATGTATTTGCCTAAGAGTTATGTCAGTTAATTACTAACGACTTCTTGTTTAATCAATTAACAGAGCCTTAAAATGAGTCATTTGATACGTGCAGGATATTGATTCCTTGTTGAAACAAATTTGCTGTCATTTATGGTGTGAAACACCCTTATAAGACAGACATAATCCCAAATTCAATGGATCACATTAATACTTTGTCCCTGCACAGAATACGTAACTTCTTATGGCGTCTTTGAAAGCGTCACATAAGGTATTTTTCTTTGTTTTCTTCTTCTTCTCCTCATTCTAAACACTGATGATAAGTTAAAAATAATTATTTTTATTTTCGTTCTTAACTGATTACTTTTAAAAGAAAACAAAGCATATAAAAAGACATATAAGTTTGTTCTTTTAACGGTTGATTTGTATACGTTGTACCTAGTAATATATCTATTTATATAATGTTTCAATAATCCAATGGTTCTTGTCTCGCCTGGGATATTTAGTGTGGAAGGTGTCTTGCGACGACGTGTGTTTCTTTTTATCCATTAAGTCCGTAAGTTTTTAATGGATGGATAGCTCTTGATTTTTTTTTTTTTTGCTTTCCCGTGTACAATTTTGAAGAATTATTAGACTCAAGCTGTTCAATCCGGTTCAATTTGATTGAATCAGATTCTTTCTTAAAAATAGATCGATTTAATTGCAGGTTTATCAGTAATTTAATCTAACTTTGTCCATTAATCCTAGATCGATTTAATTGTAGAGTAATCCTAATTTAATCTAATTCTATCTATACACCTATTGAGTAAATGCCAGTTTTTCCTCAGAAAGCACGGTGTTCGAACCACTAAACCATAATTCCCTTGACGTATTCTTTATAGTTGAGAGTGCTACATTTGTGAGATGCCTCAAATTTTTCTGGAGAACGTGGGAGGTGTCTCACAACATTATTTAATAGGGTAAAAATTTTAGATATTTTCTTATATTTAGTTTTTAAAAATCTAATCACTATTGAAAAGGTGAAAATTTTTTCTTTTGCCGATTTGGTTCAATAGAATTTGAATAAGACTAAAAAAGAATTATTATTTTAATACTATTTCATTTTATGATTAGGAATATTTATAAAATAAAAGTTATGGCCATTAAGAGAAGAAATATGAATTCATTATATTTACCACATTGAACTTCTGTATAGTTTGTTATAAACCAAATGAAAAAAATAATGATTTTACAATAATAAGAATAAAGCATATTTTTATTCTAGTAAACCAATCATAATTTGGTTAAAATAAAAGAAAATGAAGAATGTAATAATAAGAAAATTCTATGATTCTGCATTTTTTTTTTTACTAGTTATAGATAATGCTCATACCTATATCTTGTGTAGATGTAAAAAGGTCATCTATATGTATTACGTGCATACACATGCCTCAATGTGCCTCACGTGATAAGAATATGTAAGGATTAGTGTTGTAGAAAATTGATTCTAATAAAAGAAATGATTTAGAGACGATTACAGAGGCTGGATAGGCAATCTCAACAAACTTAGGATTCTTATAATAGGTGATTTATAGAAAAGTCCCGATCCCCTATAGATGGTATGACCATGTATTTATTATAATAGTAATACATTATCATCGTTGGATTTTATGAACTATTAATGGACAAGATTTATATATATATATATATAGAGAGAGAGAGAGAGAGGGAGACAGAGAGAGAGAGAGACTCATTGATACCTAAGCTTGCTGTGAAAGATCAATAACATATAATACAATTTTTAATAAACCCTATCATGAGTCCACCAATCCATAAGTCTCTAAATCATCCCATGTTATGTCTAATTACTTGAATCATGTCATTAATCCAAATAATTAGGCTAAATATAACTCAATTAATTTTTAATTTAGCTCATCAATCTATATTACAAACTTGATCATCTACATCTTGTAACTAGGTGGCAATAGCTACCTATACCAAAATTTCATAATCACTTTAAAAGTTAAATTTGTGAGCTTATTGAAAAAAAATTATTAGTACTAATGTGACACATGTTACAATGAGCTATAGATAAGTAACAATTGTATTTTGATAAATGGTGATGGGATTTTAAAGTTATAAAAAAACTACTAATATTTCAAAATTTAACATGTACTCAAACTCCCTTAATCAATTCAAATAACATATTAGCATAATTGAAATCTCAAAATAAAATCAAGTTTTCAAGACAATATTTCACTTTATATCGAATTTATGTCTCGAGGCACAATTTAAAGTCTAGCATTGAAGACATGATTTTGACCTCTAAATTGCAGTAGTAGTAATACAATTTTATTTCATTTAGACCTATGAATACAATTAAAAAACAAGTTTTATAATATGTATGTAACAATTTCAAATAGCTGTTTCAACCACTCCACCCCAACACCATTTTGCAAATATTCCAAACCCCATGACATCTATTGAGAATTCCTAACATCCCAATCCCAAACAATACAAACAAACTCAACCGCTATTTCATATCAAATTGACATTCACAACCATATGTAAGCAATATAACAACAAAAATTTAAAAAAAATATACAGTTAAACCTTCACTAATATGGTTTAATGTGAACAAATACACAAAAGATTGAAAAATCAATATCAATACATGTAATGAGAAATGCTAAATAAAAAGCTACTAGTGTCGCATGCTCCTTCTTTATGTAATGAATCACATTCATTTATCAATTTCAAGTTGTATGGTGGCTCAGTATTCAACTAAGTGAGTTGCATGTCTTTTGGACTTTCACTTGATAGGTTATAATGAGGGCTCACAAGCATTTGGATAGACTTGGTCTCAACTTAAGTGAGACATTCCCCTATATCATCAAGCAAAATTTAAAGATCCCTCTTTACGTAGAGCTAATAGAGCTTATGGATTACAATGGGGAGAGAACTCATGATTGCATCATCCTTGATGTTTGCTCATGCATGCTTATGACGTCGTACCCTACCTTTGCCCTATCTCTATGGCTTACGACAACTTCCTTGAGCTGACTGAGGTGATGAGAAATCATCCCTGGCAATAGCTGGAGCATCATGTTGTAGTGGGTCACTCAAGGTGATGCCTAAGACTAGCGCACTACTTTATCAACATATGGTACCTTGAAAATGGTGTTTGAGTGCATCAAGTGAGGGAACGAACCAATGTAGCCAGCTTGTACGAACATTGCACTTAAGATTGGAAGCAATAATGCGTGAAAAAGTTAAAAGAATTCTAAACACTTGATCAACAGCTTACTAACTAATTCACTATTTTCTTTGTATAGCCAATGTACCATCAAGTAAGCTTAGCATATCATGGTAAATACTCGCATTGTTCCATCGGCTGATCCGAGTGAGTGGCATGGTGACATACCCTGTTGATCTCATGGTCTATAAAAAATCTCAAGTTTATAAGTCAAGAAGAGTTAAAATAAAATAAGGGTTTTAAAATTTTACAAAATTGACCCTACATTTAATTAGTGATAATTGCAAAAACACCCCTAAAACTTTTAGGGTGACGCAAAATGACCCCTTAAACTTTTAAAGTGAGCTTTTTGATCCTAAACTTTAAAAATTAGCACTGTAAGGATAGTTAACTGTTTTGGTGTTTGGGTGGGGGTGGGGGGGAGGGAAAGTGTAGGGGTAGTAACTCCACACGTAGATGAAAAGTTTGCGGGATAAATTTGCACTCTTTCTTGTTTGTTTTAATAGAAAATAAGACGAGTCTTTAACCATATACATAGATGAAAGCCTATAAAAAATCTCACTTTGAAAGTTTGGGGAGTCAAGTCGCACCATCCTAAAAGTTTAGGGTGCTTTTCGTAATTTCCCTTTTAATTAATTAAGGATACTTAAGTGAAATGTAAATCAAATCAAAATTCTTAAGGAAGGATTGATTTGTTAATTTCCCCTTAATTTTTAAATTAAGTGGAGGTATTATTGTACTTATGTATTTCTAGATTTAAAGACATAAATTTGTAGAGTATTTAAGATGAAAATTCAAAAACTGGTTCATTTTCACCACAAAATAATTTTCACTTTCTTTCTTTCGCTCTACTCATTGGTCGCAATGTACTAGAAACTTCCATAACTAGTTCTAAATTTTTATCTTATTGAGAAGAATTTAGAGATTAAAGACAAAGGAGATCAAAATCAAAGGTTAACTACAAGTAACAGCAATCAAGCTCTTCACAAGTTAAAGCTCGGTTTATAGTTTTTGAAGGAATTAATGGGCAATATTGTCAATTCATGGCCTTGAAAGTAATTGATGCTTTAAGATTGAATTTAGATGGATTATTGATTTCTAAGAGTAAATTAATAAGGTAAGAATTAAGCTAAGCTCAATTTGAAATTTAATTATGGACATGATGTAGAGAATCATCCAGTCTACAAGCTAATGTATGGTTTATATTATTTACAAGTTGTTGTTGGTGTATAAGATTGAAATAAAAAGTTAAAAGGTGTAAGTTGGGGATTGGTGCTTGAGGTGCTTTAATTCATGCTACTAATTGAGTTAAGTAAACAAATCTTTGAAATTTTGCGATTTAAAGATATATAACTATTTCAATTTAATCTTGAATTGATATTTGACGATGATTGGGGTGGCATAATACTTATGTTCAAAAATAAGTGGGTTCAAATTTGCAAATTTTGTGATTTCTTAGTTGAATTAATGTTTAGAATGGTAAATTGATGTTTTATGTTAGAGTGCAAGCGTGAGGTTGGAAAAATCTCACATAGAAAATATGAGACTTATGTGAAGGGTTTATAAGAGTTAAGACCCATTAATATAATATCTTAAGGTTTTGGGTTATAAATGATATAAAACCCATATGTATTTCTTCATAAAGTTCATTTGAAAATTTTTTCCCTGTTGAAGGCTTCGTCTTCTCCTAACAATTGGTATCAGAGTTAATGATTCGTCTGGGAAACTCCCTAGTGAGCCCTTTATGTGGAAAGAAGAGATTTATGATATGACTCGTTTATGAAGCCTTTCATGTATGTGAGTAGGTGAAGTGCACCACTCTTAAAGCACGTTTAATTAAATCAATTTGATAAATTCTTATTGAGGTGGAGTATGAATTAGCCCATGTGGAGACTCACACTTGAGACGAAGATTATTAGGGTGCAAGTGTGCTATAGCCAAGTTTGAGCACCATCTGGACTTGGTTGGTGTTGCTTACTGATTGATCCCCTTTAGGAGTTTGTGAAAGAGGAGGAAAATGTTTTATTTTTGTGTTAAATATTAGAATTTGTGTGTTTTTGCCTTGAATTATCATGGTGGAGATTGTTGGATATGTAACCTAAATTTTATCAAATCTGTCAGCTTTAGAGCTTACACTGTTGGCTTATCTACTATACACCGCTGGCCTTGAAGCTAGCTTTTAAATTTCCAAATTTATGGATGTTGTAGGCTAGCCTAAAGCTGCTAACCAATATACCCTACGCTGCCGGCCTTCCATTGTAAGCCACCGACCTTCATGTCAGCATTGAACTTGAAATGTAGGCTACGGATTTAGGCCACCATTTTGTGATAGCTTATACATACATATATATATATATATATATATATGTGTGTGTGTGTGTGTGTGTGTGTGTGTGTGTGTGCGTGTTTTGAAAATTGAAGGATTTTTTTTACTCTCTACCTTTGTACTCCTTTTTCAACATTAGTGAATTTCTCTCCTCTGCCCGTGGTTTTTCTCGTAAAAGGTTTTCACGTAAATCTTGTGTGTGCTTTAATTTATGTTTTGCCATTGTTTGTCATATCCATTTATAACAAACCGGTATCAGAGCCGATGGTTTAGCTGAGAAACTCTCATGATTAACCCTCCATGTAGAAAAAAGAGTTGTGTGGTGTGACTCATTTATGAAACTCTTCATGTATGATGAGTAGGAGGGAATAGACCACTCATGGGTTTAGTGAAGTCAATTTGATAAGCTCTTGTTGAGGAAGAGTACAACTTAGCTCATTATGGAGACTCACACTTGAGGATGAGATTTGTTAGGGTATAAGTGTGAGGTTGGAAAAATTCACATGGGAAATATGAAGTTATGTGAAGGTTTTTAAGAGGCAAGACCTATTAACCTAATACCTTAAGGTTTTAGGTTGTAAATGGTGCCAAGCCCATTTGTGTATTTTTTCATAAAGCCCATTTGAAACATTTCTCCCCATTGAAGGCTTTCTCATCTCTAACATTTTACTTATTTAATTGATGTTTGATAAAAGAATTTATGCATGTATTTGTGATGTCATGTACAGATGGAGTTATTTTGGTATTGGCATTGCTTTCTAGTAATAATGGATAATTCGGTATTCATAGATGTTAAATTAATGATTTAAGCTTTAGGATATTGAATTTTATATCTATTAGCCTTAGTTAAATAAAGTGTATGGAATCGACTAACAACACCTTCCCTCTTATCATTACTACCCATATAAGTAGAATCATTAGAAAGAGTATGGTCACCCATCTCTATCTCTTTATGATATCTCTAGTCGACTCACTAATTAGTACTTGCTTTTAGGTGAAAGGGAAAAGATGTGATTCAAACATCTGACTTTTAATTAGATTGCCATTAATTAAATCGTAATTTGAAGTAGTCTCATATGGAGTAGACAACTTATTTACATATATTTCTACAAACACTACCAGTGCACCACACTGACATGGTGATGCAAATATGTACCAAAGATCATAATCATCCTTAACGGGTATGGCATAATAATACATAATGTCACCATCAATAGCGCACTAATTGAACAACTCAACTTAGTGCATCATCATATTTATTGTTAGATGGCTACATATAATAGCTAACAACTATTCCTAGTTTGCTTATTTGAAAATATATACTATTGTCATAGGTTGTTCATCATAGTGCACCCCATTTTCTCCTTCTACCATGTTTCCATAAGCATTGCATGCAATTCTAATCACCTCTATTTCCATCTATGGCCATTCAACTTACACATACCATGAGCACATATTGATGACATGAAAAAAAAAAAAAAAAAACCACTTACTCAAAACCAACTCAGCATAGAAAGTTACCAATTATCTATAAAAAAATTAACTTCTATAGATTAAAAAAAATAGTATTTTGAAATTGTTTCCATTTTCTTATACTCATTCAAATACCATATATTATGAAGTTTCTATCACAAATCATACTTATCTATAACTTCGTAAACTGAATATTGAACGTATTACATAACAATATTAATTATATTATCTTAGGTTCTCTTTAAGTAAGATTTGATGATAACAAAAGTGCAAAAAATTACTAACAACTCTTAAGTATGCAGGAAATTATGTAGAAAATAAGATAAATTTGTGAATAGTATCAGGATTCCAAAGTGTCACTCAAAGCATATGTGTGACAGACTACCCAAAGCATTACCTAGAGTGTAAGTTTGGAAGTGGTGAAAAAAATTACATATCTTATATAGAATGGCCAAAACGTGTTTTAAATGTGTGTTGATTATGATTCCAAGATCTAGTGCCAAAAGAGGAGTTTAGGTAATGCATTCACATCTTCTATTAAGTTGGATTAAAATTCACAAGGATTTGAGTTAAACTTTCAGCAAGTTCATCAAGTTATTTGAAGTTTACAAAAATAAGTTATTGAGTTCAACTTCAGATCTAAAGATTATGGTTTCTTTTCTTTTGAAAACACAAATATAAGGTTTAAAATAAGTCAAGTTTTGGTTTGAAAAACGTTTGGATGAAAGATCAAAATTCAATTTTTAGCTAGTATAGATTTGCTCATACTTTTAAGGGATATTATGAAGACAACTACATCTTGATAAGAATAGAAGTTTTTTCCACGATTTATATCAGTTTAAAGAAGATATTTACAAAAGGAAATAATCAACTTTAACATGTGGAATCCCCAGATATTTACCAAATTTAATTTTTAAAGCTCTAAAAAGGATGGGAAGAGTAAGATATTGGATGCAAAAAATTAAGATGTTATCATCTGTTAAACAATAAAGCTTAACAACTCTTATCTTTCTATTAGCTGTTGAAGAAAATGATATAAAAAAGAAGAAGCATTCAAATTCTCAAGAAGATATAAAACATATTCATGAAAAACAACAGTATAAAATTCTTAAGCACTGATTTCTTGCAATCATATTCTTTGTTGCAATTTGCTTGTACTCCTTTGCTTGCTGAATTGTTTAGAGAATGAACTATAGTGTGTCCTTCAGTTTTGGTTGTAATTGTATTGATCACTAAGATTACAAATAGTTCGATAGTAAGTGACAACTTAAGAATAAATTGAGGAGGCTGGATAGAGGGAATTGAGTCCAAGTTGTTGGCAATTATTTGTAATCATGTTTTATTAGATTTAGTGGAACATACCCGTATGGAATATGGGGTCTTCAACTTGGAGCTAGAAGAGTGGATGCAAGCACAAAGCCGAACCACTATGTATCATTTTTGTTACTTGATTGGGATCGACATACTATATTCAAATGTCATAAAAGTTTGGTTTCAGTTATATTGCAAGTGAAAAATTGCTAGTAGAGGTCCAAGGGTCTACATCTAAAAGAATGGTAAGCAGTGTGCCGGGGGTAATTCGATATGACCACTTGGATGCTTAAGTTAGTAGTGGGTTGAGAAAAAGAAAGCTAGTGTATGAATCGAGAAGGTAGATAAATTAGAGACACATCTATCCTCTTGCCTTATGGTTTTGAACTTTATTTATAAGTGAAGGACATACCAAGATGGGCCCTATAGGATATTCTTAGTCCACATGGCATGTTGCCAATGGAGGGAAAGAAGCTTAAGTGTGTATCCCCTTATTGGCAACCGACATGGATCCGAGGTTCTAGTGATAATCATCTGAGGAGAGTGGTTGGACATATGGAGAGCAATTATGTGGAGTACCCTAGGAAGGTACGGTGAGTCGAGAAGGTTTAGAGTAATTCCAAAGAGATGTGTGGACCGAGTAGTTGGTATTTAATGTGTAACCCAATAGAGGAGGAGGACCTCGGTTTGGGCCCTTATGTGCACCAATGAAAGAAATTAACTTCTAGGTAGGTAAGTGAATGAGGCTCATAGATCAAGATGGTCTCGAGGGCGTAATGGGTTTTAAGAAGCCTGTTGCCAGTCATTTCATTAGTGTTAATCTTATTGGGTCATGATCAAGTAAAACCCATCAACAAGTCATTGGTATAATATTATTTATCTACAAGTTCATTAAATTCTCGGAAATTATGACTTTCCCACACTTTAACAGCATAATTTTAGTTAATTTTAAAATCAAATATTCAAATCATGGTGAATTTTCTATATAAAATTACTATTCTAAGTAACATGTATTTTTTTCTCAATTTTACATATCCAAAAGCTAGTCACTTATCGTCATTTGGAGAACATTTACCCGATAAGGCGTTAGAAGCAGCAAAAATAATCACCAGTCAACTAAACACATTATGAAAGGAAAAGAAAAATGAAATTCGCCAATAATCTCCTCATATTCTATAACATAAGTGTCTGTGTAAGTGGAAATTTATATTAATGTTTGGATGTGTCATTAAGTGGAGGGCGTATTGTGAACTTTGGTATCCAAAATTTTTAATAAAATATTCGATATGATAGTTGAATTTTTAAATGATTAATTCAATATTTAATCAAATTTTTTATTACTATTTTATTACCTCACTAATATTATTTATCATATTCGTATTATAAAGAAGCAAATTATCAGTATTAGATAGTGTTAAGAGATATTAGTAAAAATTCAATGAGAAACTATTTTTTTTCATATAATAAAATAGGTAAATGATATTAAAGATAAAGTAAAAGTAACTATAAAAAAATTTGATTAAATATTAAATTCATTATTTCAAAGTTCGAATTTCATATACTCAAAATATACTTCCTTCTTCTTCTTCTAGAACATACTATACCAAGGTAAACATTTGTGGATAGAACTCTTATTATTATTATATCACCGAATCATACATACCATGCAAATCATGTCACTTTCAGGATAAAGGGCGGTGTCGAGGACGACAAAAGCGAACATGTGACTAACGTTTCCATGTCCCGCCAAGAAAAAGAAGCGAAGGCGAACATGTGATGACGGTTAACAGGGCACTCTGTCCGTGGGTTATATTCACGTTGGCAGCGACGTCATCATGCTCCTAGTTGTATATGAAATATTTTAAAATTTATTAATTTAGTAATTAAAAGAATCTGTCAAATGTATTAAAAATTAAATTGATTTATTTTAGGTGTTAATTATATAATTTATCAAAATTCAAGTATCATTTATAACATTAACCCATTATCCATATTTTATAAAAAACCTATATATCTTTCGAATTTTCTTTAAAAAAAAACTTTCTAAGTAATGATATAAATCATTTCATTAAACTGTAATAACTGAAAATGTCATGAGCTTTTGGTCATGTAATATTATTTACTTATGTTAAGGTTCACATCATAATCATTTAATTTAAAAACTTAAATTTGCACATATGGCATGGGCATTATAATTACTATATAACAATATGCAGAACTTTTAACAAAACGTAAATTACGACTTTCCAACAAATTTTTCAGATTACTCTATCAACACTTACAACATTCAAATCCTAACAAACTTTCAAATTAAGGATTTTCCATCTAAACTATAATAGTCTTGGCATTTTAATTAATTTGTTTAAAATGAAATGATCAGTTGTTGTGAATATTTTACCTAAAATAAGTATTTATTTAAAAGTTAAAAAAAAAAAAAAACATTCCAGCCAAAGCGTTTTCATTGATTTTATAACAATTACAGATTCTTACATGCATTTTCCAGAAGTTGGTCCAAAAATCCCTGTTTAGACCAAGTGTACTACCAATGGCTCTAAGAGTTAGGGCTAGGCACAAAATTTGAAAGAACTTATTGTCAACCTCTTTCAGATATGAATCTATCTGATTCAGAGTGAGAGAACTTGTATCAGTATCTCCATTTCAATTCAAACATGGGTTTGATTTCACACTCCATGTTCTGAGATTTGGTTCGGTTTGGATTACGGATTAAATCAAAATTCTAACTAAAATTTTCTTTGTTCTAGTTTCTTTTTACATTTACGTAGATACTTAAATATTTATATCATTTTACAAGTTTATATTATAAATCACGACAAAATACTTTATGAATTCATCATATTTTTAATATATAGTTCTCTATAAAATCTACTAATAAAATACATTCACCGACCAATACATAGTAAGTCATAATTTATAGTTTTTAATAAAACTATCAAGTCAATTATTATCAATAAATTTAGCTAAAATAAAAAACCATCTATTAACAAAATTTATCAACAAATAAAATGATCACTGACAAAATATATTAAACGTTTAATACATAATAAGAGTTTATAACTGAGTAAATAAATTTCATACTTTATAAAGTTAAAAGCAATTAAAAAAAACAACAGTTCATCATCAACAAAAAAGATACATATTATAAGTCTAAAAAAAATTAAAAAAATATTAAATGAAATCATATGAAAATATAGTAAGATATTATTATATTTTTCTAAAATGGTTTGATTCCGTTTTACGGATTGGTTTGGATTGAAAAATTTTTAAACCAAACCATTAAAAAAATCATATTTTCAGTTTGTATTGGTTCGATTTGGTTAGTTTTTTTACCCACCCCTACTAAGAGTAGTGAAAATAACGGCTGCTCAAAAGAAAAAGAAAAAGGAAAAAAGGGGAAAAACCTGTTGATAATTTCATATTTCGTTACATGGACTCTTTGTATACGAAGATTCGCATCCCGTGGAAATTCTACGAAGTCCTTACAGCGCTTCATATGCATTTTAAAGGCCTCCTCTTTGTAAACACCTCACTACTTTATTGTTAAAATTATTTATAAGAAATTTTTTATGCTTTGTAAGTTTCATATACTATTATGTAATATATAAAAAAAATAAAAAAATTATAAAAATTTGAAGGCCCTTTCCTATTATTAAGGACATAAAAAAAGGGATTAAAAAAAATTAAAAGAACGTTTGGCCAACAAAAAAAAAAAATAAAATAAAATAAAATAAAAGACCTCTTCCTATGGCAAAAAATCTTAAAAAATAATAGATAAATAAAAATAGATTATTCCCCTCCTCCCTCCCCCCCCCCCCCCCCCCAAAAAAAAAAAACAAAAAAGGAAAAACAATAGATACTTCAAAATAAATTTCATACTTTATAAAGTTAAAAGCTATTAAAAAAAATAATAGTTCATTATCAACAAAAAGATACATATTATGAGTCTAAAAAAAAATTAAAAATGAACAAGTTGATTTTAATCAATATTCACCAAATAATAAATATTAAATGAAATCTTATGAACATATAGTAAAATATTATTATATTTTTTTAAAACGGTTTGTTCCATTTTATGGATTGGTTCAAATTGAAAATTTTTAAACCAAACCATTAAAAAAACCATATTTCGGTTTGGATTGGTTCGATTACGAATTGGTTCGATTTGGTTGTTTTTTTGCCCACCCCTTAAGAGTAGTGAAAATAACGACTGCTCAAAGAAACCAAAAAAAAAAAAAAAAAGAAAAGAGAAAATGGGGTAAAACCTGTTGATAATTTCATATTTCGTTAATGGACTCTTTGTATACGAAGATTCACATCCCATGGAAATTCTACGAAGTCCTTAAAGCGCTTCATATGCATTTGAAAGGCCTCCTCTTTGTAAACACCTCACTACTTTGTTAAAATTATTTATAAGAGATTTTTTTATGCTTTGTAAGTTTCATATACTATTATGTAATATATAAAAAAAATAAAAAAAATTATAAAAATTTGAAGGCCCTTTCCTATTATTAAGGACATAAAAAAATGGGATTAAAAAAATTAAAAGAACGTTTGGCCAACAACAAAAAAAAAAAATAAATAAATAAAAGACCTCTCCTATGGCAAAAAATCTTAAAAATAATAGATAAATAAAAATAGACCATTCCCCTCCTCCCCCTCCCCCCCCCAAAAAAAAAAAAAAAGGAAAAACAATAGATACTTCAAATCAAGTCACTTTAGAATCACACGTGATTAAGTGTATATAGTCCTATAATTTTATTTGACACGTCCTCAATTATGAGCGGAGCCAAATTTATTTTTCCTCTTGTTGGTACTGGGGAACACGCCGGTCGACGACAATCTACACCATGTGATCATTGACGTTTTTCACGCCACATTAATGCAAGGAAGGATGACAATCTGTTTAACTGACGTCCTTGTGTGGTGTCCTTATCTTTGTGGTCGTATCGTTTAATCAGTGGATATGGTAAGTGGGCTAGCACACTTAAGTATAGCATGTGAAAACGAAGAGGAAGACGTAGGTATGAATGGGCAGGCATGGAGTATACGATGTACAAGAATGCTAGACACACGAAGTTCGTCGGCTGCTGATTAGCGATTGACGCAGTGCAGTTCGGTTCCATTCCCCTCATGATGTGAACTAATCATATATTACAGTTGAGGTTTTCGTTTAAATTTAAGCCTAATCATACAATTCAATTCATAATTCTTTTAATCAAAAAAATGATTTCATACAATTTGATTTGTAGTTCAAACCATTTTTTATTTTTGAAATGAAAATATATTTTATCTAGAGGTTTCAATTATGTCTTTTTTATCACTCATGTAAATATAAATAATAGTACTTGAAATTAATTATTTACTCAAATAAATATGTAAAACTTATAGAAGGGAGAGATTTCATTACCAGAAATTATCCTAAATGATAATAATATATTGGACTCAATAAAATTAGAATATGCCATCACAATATGAGATGCAAATTTCGATTTGTTGTGCGTTCAATCAATATATCATCAATTACATAAACCAACAATTAACTAATCAATAACATAAACTAATAAATTATTAGGTACTAAAAGTGGACTAATCAGTAAGACAAAAAAAAAGGGATGGTTGGAATACTAGAGGTTAAAACCTAAAAATTATTTTATTCGTAGACACACCACAATAATCGAAACATGATATGACCAAACTAATTTCGTTTTCATAAAAGATACACATCTAAATAAAAAAAATAATTTACATATAAAAATAATTAATATGATAATTAAAAGAAGAAATCAATAAGTTAGAGGTTTTTTTTTTTTTAATTTTCCAAATATGTAACACAACTCGGTTTGGTCTGAACTATTTGGTTTGGTTTAAGGTCCCAAATCAAACAGCAAACCATTTACACTTCATTCAATCAAATTACATCGAACCATGAACAAATCTGTTTAAAAAAAAAATGAAATTTCAATATGCTTCAGATCACGGTTTCATTGGTTTTTTTTTTTTTTTTTCCAAAATTCTACAAGTATGAAAGCATGTGGGCTAGTACATGGTGTTTTTTTTTTTTTTCATTAATGTTGGAGTTAATATTTTTGAGTACCTCTATGTTACTATATAAGTCATTTAATTAATTTATTTTATCTTTTCATATTATTTGTGTAATATGTCGATACCTGAACTAAAGAATTTAATTAATAATTTTTTAACTTAAAAAGAATTTAAAAAGCTTAATTATTTAGATATGTAAATTTCAAAAAAAAAAAGAAGAAGAAGAAAGAAAATAAGATAATTAAATTAGTTTTAATGCAACATCTCATACAATGTGGCGATTTATATTTTGTTTTATTCTTTTGGAAACCACATGAGCAAGTGACAGCTAATCTTGGATTGTTGCTAAGCTGCTCAATTATAATACTAATACAAAATTTTAAGCAAATTCATTGTTCCCTCATTAAGCCTTTCAGCATATGGTTCGATGTCTTCTAGCTTAATATTGATGTAAAATTCCTTGAAGAATTTATTGATGGCACATAACCTAAATCATGAATCAATTACTATTGTAATATGGAAGAAATGGTTAAAAGTGACAAAGTAAAACTAAAGTTTATTTACCTTTGTTGACACAATAGATTAAAGCACTATTTTATGTTAATACCTCCTTAACATATTCAATATGTTACTAGGTGAAGAAGTACATAGTTGCTTATAGGGTAGTATGAACAAAACAGGTGATTTGTTGGTCCCAAGAAGGCCTTCAAAATCTCTTTTATAGTCTTTGTCAATCTCCAATCCCACTCATAAATTTAACCACTACACCACTTGGTCTTGTAGTTGAGAAGAGGGACCCTTTCATGTGGTCCGAAAGAACTCTATATCAAGACTTTGTGCCTCTTGTTATTTTCACTGTGCGAGCCCAATTCGTAATCTTCAATGTTAGGATGGATTGCTGAACTTAGTATATGGTAGACACATGGAATGTAAAAGTTGCCATTACTAATTAAATTTAACATCTACTTTAAATCCTAAATGAAGTGGTGTTGTTGGACACATTATCATATGACATGTTGATACCCTTCATATATCTTATGCACAGATAGTATCAATTGTGTTGGAGGCAATTGCAGTAGCAAGATGGGCTTCCAAAAGTGGCGTAAAAGCTATAAGATGCTTCTACAACACCCGGATGCCATTGATCCATTGTGTTGTAATGCACATATAGTTGTCCTTGATTGCACAAAGTGAGGACTTCTATATGTTTGAGGTGAAGGAGACGTTGCACAAGAAATCTAAGAAATTGTATGAATTGAAAAAGAAAATATTGTAATCAACATATAATTTGTGCTATCTCAAAATAGTAAATTACACCAGAAGATTTCAATGTTTTGAGTGGTTAAAAAGAGGTCCCAATGTTTGGAGATAAGTTCATTTAAGTTCCTAACGTTTGAAAAAGTAGGTCAATTTAGGTTTTCAAGAACACGTGTCAATAAGAGAAGAGTCTTCTAACTTTTAATTTGATATTCTCTCTTGTTGACACGTTTTCTTGGAGACTTTAATTGACATACTTTTTCAAACATTGGGACTTTAAATGAACTTATCCCAAACAATGGGATATTTTTTTAACTACTCAAAATGTTGGAACCTTAAATGAACTTATTCCTAAATATTGGGACCTTCTAGTGTAATTCATCCTGTCTCAAAACATATCAATTACTAAGGCTAGTACTTTGAAGAAAAGCTTGACAACAACTCTTTAAAAACTTCCTCTTTTTTCATGAATACTTTAACGGTAGCATAATTAATATGCATTGCCCTAAATGATGATACAAAGGTTGCATCCTTAGTGTATCTTATCTTTCAATATTTGGGGGACTGCTACATGGAATAATATATTGATTATGACCATCATTTCAACAAGAACCATCTTCTGCTTCCTTGTTTTTGGATTGCTAGGTTACGGGGTCAATTTCTTTACGCTTGGAAGCATTGGATGTGCTAACATTGTTATTACTTATATTGTGTGTCTAAATGTCAAACTACCCGATTGAGACTTACAAGACAAGCCATTGCCGCAAGTCCAACAGTTGGCAATAAGAGATTCTAGAAAACTTCCAAATTTTAGCGGCCCTCTTCCTGTGCCATGTGATAATAGTGGTTGTAACGAAATCCGCATTGCTCATCGATTAGGTTTGCAATGGGGTGGCTGTGGTATCTTTCCAATGTGTAAAATTTTATAACTTTGTACCAGTCTTTTTATGGCAAATGGAAATATAAAAAATACAAACATTGAATGAAATTCAAAAAAGCATGTGAAATACAACATATTGATTTGTGCTCATGATACAAGGTGGCTTTATAACTTGTGGCGGTATCTAATAAAATTCCCAAGCATGCACTAGTACATTCTCAAGAATACTAGGCATGGGGGATGAAAACCCAAGATTCCACATTTGTTTCATTAATGATGTGAATCCTTGCAAAGGGCTTAGGTATATTTTGCTAATAAACCAAGAGTCATTATAGTCATTTAAGCTAGGCATAGACAGGTCTATTTGGGTATATACTGGTTCAGTATCATTCCGACATCATTTTTAAATCAAACTGATACTGATATGATATCGATGAAAAACTAACAATTTTACTCATAATTTGACCAAACCAAACCGATACTAAATTGATATAAATATGATACTGATGAATTATAAATGCTAATCCGATATAAATCTAATACCAACAAAAATTTGAACGTTAGTCACCGATGTTCTACGTTGGAGCACAATGTGGCCATTTTGAAGCTCAAAATTTAGAAAAGTTCGACTGTTAGGCAACAACGTACTTATATTATTCACTAACGTAGGCACGCTGCCGTTGGTGCTTAATTTTAAAAAATATTTACCATTGAGCCTCAATACACCCACATTGCAGCATATCGTAACCACATTAAAGCCATTGGGCCTCGACATTCCCCACGTCTATATAATAGTACAACCAATGTGCTTATTTTCACACTGCTCATTTTTTTATCATAAGATTTATATGTTATTGTCTACTTTGTTTAACGAAGAATAATAATTTATACCACCATGAAAATATAAGAATTAGAAACAGTAGATTACACTAGAAGATATCAACGTTTAGAGGTAAGTTCATTTAAGATATCAACATTTAGCAAATGTATCAAATGAGGTATCAATGTTTTGTAAAATTTATTTCATGTATCAATATTTGGACTAGTTTTTAATTAAATCTTTTTAATTTTTATAAATGGTCAATTATTAATACTTTATTTTACCTATTTTTCTGAATGTTGATACTTCTTTTTAACTACTCAAAATGTTATTATCTTAACCCACCATTCAAACATTGAGTCATCTTTTTAACCGCTAAAAATATTGATACCTTAAATAAACTTACTCTTTAAACATTGATATCTCTTTTTAACCTCTCAAAATATTGATACCTTGAATGAATTTACCACTAAATGTTTGTACCTTTTGACCTAATTTACCCAAAATAGAACACATGAAAAATATTGTACATACCATGACAAACCAAACCCATGCATTCAAAGGTAAAAAGAGACATGAGGCATAACCTATGAATAAATGAGTTGGGTGTGACACGGCATGTGAGAAAATTGTATATGAAGCACGACATGCCAAGCATGTAACTAGAAATAGGCTCATCACACATGAAAGCACGCAACACAAAAAGCACAAAAAATTAAACACATGAGTGGCACAATAGGACCCTTTTATTATGTCTATCAATCAATATAGAATTATGCAATGAGTTCTACTAGAAATTCAAATCAATAATGTTTTGAAAAATGCATATGAAAGAAAAGATAAGACATTTTCACTTTGTTTGGCATGAGTTTGGGTAATGTGGATGGAATGAATGAAGAGGGAAGGAATTAATAGTATTGAACTGTATCCCTCTATTTGTTAAAAAAAATTACAAGAAAAAGGAAAATAGAGGTATATGTTTTCTTGAGATCCCACTAAATTTAGCTCCCCAGAGAAAGAGAGAATGAGAAGAAAAAGATGGAAAAGTGTATAATTACAATTATATACTCACTTTTTCAGAGTTGTTTTGGTGTTCTTTAAATCACCATGACTTCTCCTAGATTTCTAGTTTACATTTATTAGATAAGAAAATTCCACGAGTTCAAGTTGATTTTATTCTTCTTTTATTTTTTATTTTTTAAACTTTTTGTCAAGTATAGAGATTTGCCAAAAAAACTGAAGAAATTGAAAACAAAAAAACCAATATGAAAAATATGGTTAATTAGTCCATCAGTTTCGATTTAGGGTTAAAGTTTTAATTTTTTTATTTTTTGGATTATTTTTTTAGTTTATAATCAACAAAAATTGATGATTTCAGTTAATCAACTAATATATATATATATATATATGTAACATATAAATATAATTAATATTTGAGAACTTTATGCAATTTAAAAAAACACAAAAAAGTGGTCAACTTTAGATTATTGAATAATTTTTGAGACATGTATTAATTGGAACATTTATGAACAAGAAAGTGTTAAACAATTTTTTGTTGTGTTGTAATTTGGAATATGTAGCAGACACAAAGTTTAATTTGTGTAATGTTGATATTGTATTTTAGACCCTATGTTCTTAAGTTATTGGTTTTGTTGTTATTTGATTTGTTGATTTGCAACTTTTGAATGTTATTATGTATTTGACTTGCTAAATTCCAATTTCTGAATATAATTATGGAACAAACTAGTTTAATTCTTTTATAGTTATAACTTTTTTTTTTTTTTGCCAAACTTTTATAGTTATAACTTAAAATATGATTAATTACAACTTTTAGTAAATCATTACATTGAATGGATAAAAACCGAAAACTAAATAAGTAAAATAATAAAAGTGACTAACTGTCAAGATTGTTAACCATTAATGATGGACCAGTTTTAGTTTAAAAAATCTGAATACCAATTAATTTGGTTCGGTTTAAAAAAAGGGTTATGATCGGTTAACCGAACTGTGTCCTCCCATAATCAAGTACTGATACTTAGTAAAAAAGTTCAAAAGTCCCCAAAAGAAAGTAACTCTAATTCCTACCCAGATAGTTATTGTTTTCTTCGTCTGTCTTTTTTTTTTTTTTTTTTGGGTTATTAAATTGTCTAACAATGTAGTAGATTATGTAAAATTTAATAATATGTTTTGACGCAGTAATATAAAAAAAAAATTATATGCATGTATATATGTGTGTAATAGATACAATAATATATGTGAAATAGAGCAATATAAAAACTCATTTGTTTTATAAATATCATTATTTTTTAACATCATATAGTAATTTAATATTATTATATTATATTTTCTTTTTCCTAATAATTAGTATTCCTTCTGTTTTTTGTTCTTTCTATTATCCAAACAAATAAAGGTATCAATACTCTTATAAGCCTTCCCTCCATATTCTTTCATTCCTAATTTATTATCTTTTGTCAAATAAAGTGCTTATTTTACTTCAAATATGATGCCTCTTCCTAGGAGCTATCAGCATTTCGTGACTTCAGGAAAGAAGAAATAATAATAATAGAAACATTCACTTCACGATACGGTGATATATGTATATTGATTGATATGGCTTTTAAGGTTATTTTATTTCCTCTCTAAAACATTTTAGAAATCTAAATGCTCCTCGAAAAGCAGTTTACGAAGTAGATGATATTAACAAAAATTTTATTAATAAGCTATGGCTTATTGACGCTTCTCGTAATTGAGATTGTAAGAGGTCTTCATGAGAATGAATGTTATCATCATAGAAGAAAGAAAAGGAGAATAACAACACGATTGTTGGACGTCGACATGAGATATGGTTGTACGCTAAATTATTGGATGTTCATGGTATTTCTTTTTAAAATCATGTTGATAATCTTGACCCTACTTTCAGCTTTTATACCAATAATAAACAAAAGCTGAAAATATGAAAAATTAGTGAAGCTTTTATTGTCTTACCGACGAGACCATCTAATCAATCATTTAATTTAAAATAAATATAATAATTAAAATATTAACTATTTTAATGATTCAAGTTTAGGATGATTGTTAGGTATTGATTTCTTAGGGTTATAGAAATTGAAATGCATTTTTTCATTCTTGAATATCAAACTAGATTCTATGTATTGTCAATATTATTTAAGTACTAGTAAAGGGTTTAGTGTCTTTTTTACTTATATCATATCGTTCTTTATACTATTTTAATTAAGAAAATCTATTAATATATATTATTAAAATTATCCTACTATTTTGATCTGTAAATCATACCGTTTACCTTAACTCTTTTACTTCTTTCTAACAATGGTGTACTTCAAGCAACAATAACATGCAATTTTCAGGTGTTTAAGAACTATTTTAGCAAAATATGACATAAAATTCCATGAGTTCATGTTAATTTTATTCCTTAAGGAAAAAAAAAAAACTTTCAGCCAAGTACCGGTATATACTTTCTACTAAGTAAAAAAGTTCAAAAATCCCCCAAAAAAGCAACTCTCCTTTCTACGTTGTTAGTAGTTGTTTTCTTCAATTTTTTTTTTTTGTTCTTGAAGTGTCCGATAATGTAGTAAATTATGTAAAATTTAAATTTATGTCTTGGCACAATAATGTATAAAAAATTTTGTACACATGTAATATATATGTGTAATGATGTAATAATATAAGTGAAAAAGAGTAATATAAAAACTCATTGGTTTTATAAATATCATTATTTTTAAGATCATATAAGTAATTTAACATTATATTATATTATATTCTCATTCATAATAATTAATATTCTTTCATTTTTGTTCTTTCCATCACCCAAACACATGAAGACATCAATACTCTCATAGTTATTTCCCTCCATATTCTTTTATTCCTAATTTATTTTCTTGCCAAATAAAGGGCTACTTCAAATATGATGTCTCTTCTCTAGGAGCTATCAGGATTTGAATCACTGAAGGCATAACATTGTGACTTTAGGAAAAATATAATAAGGAAAAATTACAACGACCATTCTTATAAAATTTTGAGAAAATTCAGATACCACACTTTTTAAAAATTCTATGTTATCCCCCTTGTTTTTATGTAAACCCCACAAGACTTTATTAAATGTCAATAAAATATTTATTTATCAATTTTCATACTATTTTAAATTTATCAATGCAAAATTAAGATAGTAAAATAATATGACTATTAATATATAAAAACAAAAAACTAAATTACAACATGCATAAGCCAAATATATAGATAAAAAAAAACAATAATGTTTTACTACTTAAAAAAAAAAAAAAACTCTCAAGATGGTAGTGGTTGTTGTTGTTCTTCTTCTTCTCTCTCTTTTTGTTTGATTTTTTCATTTTCACAACTTATTGGAAAAAATCAACATAAAAAATAAAAACAACACGAATCATTCGCCTTAAAAAATTTTGTATACATTAAACCTTAGAATCTATTATTAATATATAAAATATAGACGTATATATATATGTTTATTAATCTTTATTGAATTTGAATAGAATGCAAAGAAAAGTAACATAAATTGTTTATTCTAAAAATAGAATTCACTCGATTCCTCCATTGATCTCGGTTTCAAGTCAAGAACGACATACATACATTTTTTGTTGGTTTAGTTATACTTGGATTTTTTTTTTTAAATACATTTTAATAAGTTGTCTTTTATTTTTTAATATTTCCATACTTTTTAATTAAATTCAAAATTATGAAAATTCATAAATATTTTATTTTGTTCATATGAGATAATACTTTCACATTATATGTTATTTTATTAAGTATTGTGGGATCTACACAAATTCAGGGAAAATTTGTAGTATTTTCAAAAAGTGGGTTTTTGCATTTTTTTCAAAAGTTTACTGGGGTGGTGAATATAATTCTTCATATATGTTATTTTATTAAGTATTGTGGAAGCTACCAAAAAAAGAGGAGATGAAATTGTAGTATTTTTAAAAAATGAGGTGTCCATATTTTTTCAAAAGTATACGAGAGTGATCGATGTAATTTTCCCAAATAATAATAATTGATACATTAATGATATGGTGATATATGTGTATTATTGATTGACATGGTTTTTTATGTTTGTTTTTTCTTTTCTCTATAACTTTTTAGAAATCTAAATGCTCCTCGAAAAGCAGTTTATGAAGTAGATTATATTAACGAAAGTTTACTAATAAGCTATTACTTATTGACAATAATTGTATTTGAGATCGCATGAGGTGTTCGTGAGAGAATATTATCCACATAGAAGAAAGAAAAAGAGAATAATAACACGATTGTTGGACGTCGACGTGACATATAGTTGTACGCTAAATTATTGCATGTTTTTGATGGACATTAATTATATTTCTTTAAAATCATTTTGATAATCCTGACTGTGTAGCAATAATCAACAAAAGCTGAAAATATGACAAGTTAGTATCTTATACCAAGTATTGATTTCTTAGGGTTATAAAGTTTAGATATGCACCTTTTCATTCTTGAATGTTAAACTTGATTCCCTATATTATCAATATTATTTAATTGCAAGGTAAAAAGAGTTTTTGTGTCCTTTTTACTCTTTTCATATCATTCTTATTTTATTTAGGAAAATCAATTAATATATATTATTACAATAATCTACTATTTTGATCTATAAATCATGTTGCTTATCTTAACTCTTTTACGCTTTCTAACAATGATATATCAAGTATGAACAACATGTCAATTTTTAGTAGTTAAGAACTAATTTTAGTAAAATATGATATAAAAACACATTATGTGTGTTTTCAATTTTCATTTCTAAGTGAATGCTGTCATGTCCTATATTTCTATATATTACATGCGATGATACTTTCATTTTCATAATTGGTGCAATAATACCGAAATCTTATTCCAATAAGGCACTGAAAACTCAAACCAGTAAATAGTAATTTCATTGATTTCCGAAAAGATATTATGTGGGGACGATTAAAGGATCACATTAAGTGTATGGGGTCCACATAAGAGTTTCGTCATGTAGTGGCATTCTCAGTCTATATAAAGCTATATCTAACAATAAGCATCGCACAAAAATAAAACATCCTTTTGCCATATAGCTCTATACGTTTCTTTTGCAAAGATAAACCCTAAAACAGACCACATGGCTCGTACCAATGAACCCACTTTCATGGTAATGCAGGCTGGTCACAGCAATACTGAAACTGAAGATACGATCCATGGAAGAAGATCTGCCAATTACAAGCCTAATATTTGGAAATATGATTTCCTACAGTCTCTGGACAATGAAAACAACGTGAGATTCTTCTTCTAAATACTTCATACAACTCTTCAAATTGGTCTTTCCCCCCCCCCCCTGCACTTCAATGCAGTTTAACTGAATTCACTTTGCTTCCTTCTCTGGTACTTACTTTCTTCTATCAAATAAAGTCTAATAATAGGAAAAATAAATCAAAAGTTATATAAACAGCACATTTTCTTGTATTGAAGAATAATTAATTAGTTTTTTTTTTTTTGGCCCAAGAATAATTAATTAGTTAAATAGTATGTTTTGTCAAGCTCTTATATCTATTAGTACGAACCCTAATCTTCCAATACGATACATTTGGTTCATATCTCCTCTCCCATTACACTCACCGAAAACAAAATTGCTAACCCAACAAATAAGTTATAATTGACAACGAAAATGCTTGTTGAACCAAAAATCAATTGTAAATGGAAAAAGATTACATACATTATTATTCATTTTAAATGTTCTTTTTTCCCCCCATATCTACTGCTTCCAGGATATTCTTTTCCTTTTGGATATCACTCTTGCCAATAATCCAAAAAAAATATTAACTGTTGATTTAAGGAATCCAGTGGCCGGCCCAAAAAAAAAAAAAAAAATAATAATAATAATAATGAGGGATCTATTGACAATCGAATAAGCTCTACCTATCTAGCGTGTCTTAAAAACTCATGTTCGGTGGATTGGGTCTGCATGATTGCATGGGAAATCTATTTTCTTCAACATAATATATTAAATTGTAGACGTAGCAGGTTTGACCAGAAAAAAAAAAAAAAAAAAAAAAAAAAAAAAAAAAAAACTATACAGAACTTATAAAGTTCTTTCGATGTGCTTTTAGTTGTTTCAATCAACATCCACCAGCTATTTTTGCATAACCTTATGATTAAATCCCACAAGTTTCACATATATATATGGTTCCATTCCCAGATGTTAGCAATGTACGGCAGTTATATAGGACTGTTCTGTTCTCAAAACTTTATCTTTTTTTTTTTCCTTTTTTATTTATTCGTCATGTGGGAAATAGAATTAATTCTGGTTTATCTACTTCTATCTTTTGTTTTTTCTTCTTCCTTATAAAATTGGATAGTTTGCATAGTGTCGTTTCAAATTTATTGGATGTACCAGTTAACAATAGTGGCAACATAAATATCGCCTCCGCAACTATGCTTTGACCCGAAATGTTAAATCCTAAGACAACATACTAAACATGGAAATTGATTGCCGTGTCGCTTTCTAACCCTGTAAAGGTAGTAGAAGAACTTTCAAAGTAGTGGTTAAAATCATCGGACCATTCTAATTTCTACATATAGATGAACAGGCAATAATAAGATTACTGAGCCACAAATAATACGTTTTTTCTTTTTTTCCGTCTTTTTTTTGGGAATAAATAGCCACAAATAATACTCGAAAAGGTGAAGCAGACTTTTTTCACCCCAAGCAATCATTTATTTACGTTTTTATATACAGCAATCCACTTTGGCTTCACATCATTGTGTTGTTCTTGATTAGGACTCATTATTTGGAAATGGGAAAAAGTTATACTTTTTAGACTATCAATTTTTCAATAGTTAGGTTTATTGGTTTAGTGTGTGTTTGATATCTATTTTAATTATATTATTTGTTAAAAATCAATATAGATAAAAAAAAAAACAAATATTTTTATTTATAAGCAGACTTTATAGATGAAAAACAGATAAAATATAGATAAGATACGAAGAGAGATTAGATACAGATAAAATACAAATTAACAATCAAACAGACCCTCAACACACATGATATGATAGAAAAAAAAGTGATATCACAACAACGCTAGGTGTGTAATGTCAAAATCCCATTTTTTATATATCACATCCACAAATTCTTATTATTTGGAGAAGAGGGAGCCTTAAAAGGGGAGAAATTCTTCAAATGGGATTTGTAAAGAAATACACAAATGGGTTTGACACCATCTATAACAAAAAACCTTAAAGTATTAGGTTAATGAATCTTTCCTATAATAAACTCTTCATAAAAGTCATATATTTTTCATGTCGAATTTTTTCAACCTCATACTTGCACCCTAACACTTATTTATTTTTATTTGAAAAAAAGTCCTTTGATCGATTTTTTGTCAAAAAAAAAAGATGAAATAATTGACGAAATTCCAAGTTAGTACCGATTTCACGATTTCAATTTGGCCCTGTATTTCGTAACTCATATGAATAGGAATACACTGCAAAATTTGGTGGGTGATAAGCATTATTATTATTATTATGGCCGTTGTGCTATGCATGAATTTAAAATGCCGATTTTGCAGGGTAAACATAATATCGATCGGGCTGAAATGCTTGTCGAAGATGTAAAGCAACTTTTTATGCAAGCTACGTCCGAGAAGTCCAAACTAACGTTGGTGGACACCATTATAAAGCTAGGTTTAGCAAATATGTTCGAGACACAAATCCAGGAAGCCATGGAAGTTGTAGCATCTACAACAAAAAATAGCAATAGTTATGCCATCACGAAGAAGGAGGATCTTGCTATTTCTGCTCTTCGTTTTAAGCTTCTTAGGCGATATGGCTATAAAATTTCTCCAGGTCCATACAGTTTTTTAATTACAATGTCAATCCATTTTACATTCCTAGGTACATATAATTTTTAAAAAGCAAAAAATATATTCGGTCATTTCTTTCGTTTTTTTTTTCAATTACAACAATACTTATAAATATAATGTCATATCAGCAAAATATGCAAACCTTCGGACGGGAAATGTTCGAAGCGAACGTTTCACCTCAGTTTTGGCCTATTAAGGCAAAAAATTTCAACTCTTTTACCCATATTACTAGTTAAAATCTTTTTAACACATAATAAATAAGGTATGACCCAATTCTAATACTATTATTATCATAGTTAAAAATTTCCAAATATTTTCCTCAGATGTATTTAAGGAAGTACTCAACAATGGCACAATAAATGCGGATGTGAAAGGGCTGCTGGAGTTGTTGGAGGCTTCACATTTGGCTTTGGAATGTGAAAGCACATTAAATGAAATCAAAGCATTTTCCATTTCACGCTTGAAGGAAAGCCTTATTTGTGATGGAAAATTAAGTGAATACCTACACAAAAAAGTGGTCCATGCCCTTGATTTACCACAACATTGGAGAGTTGAATGGTTTGACGTCAAATGGCAAATCAAAATGTACGAGAATGACGATGAGGACAAAAACGTTTTCATTGTGTTGCTCGAGCTTGCCAAGATCCATTTTAATGTGGTTCAGGCTTCACATCAGAGGGACCTGAGGGACATATCCAGGTACAGATGAAATAAATGCCAAGGAAAAGTCAACAAGTCATATGAATGAATATATACTATTTAGTTCAAAACATTAGTATCGCGTTATATGTACTTCTCATTCTATACATATACACCGGACAACTAAAATAACTTATTTGACTCCATATTATTATTTTTTTATATATTTTAAAAATCAATAAAATGAAAATGTAAGAAATATAGGAGCTTACAAATATAGTTTTTTTTTTTTAAAAGAAAAATAAGTAAAACCATTTATGTGTAAGTACCAATAATCTGTTCCTTTATCCATATGGACATGTTGCTCTTGAATAAATCTTAGTACAAAGGATGCAACATAACGTATTATATGCATAGCATTCTAAAATTAATTCACATTTATACCATTAATGTATTGCTATTAATATGTATATATATATTTCTTAGATTTCGACCTACTATATGAAATCAATCCAAATCATAGAAAATTAATTAATTCTTAATTTTTTATATTCTCTTGCCCCCATTAATTTTTTTTCATCAAATTCAATAGCAAATGACCACGATTCTAATTATCCTTCTAATCAGTGAATATGATTAATTCTTAGTATTTCTTCAACAACTGCTAAAGTTTCATCATTAATTGTTAATAAACATTTATATATTTGTGTCTATAAATTATTTTTAGGTGGTGGAGGGACTTGGGACTTATAGAGAAGCTTGAGTTTTCAAGAGATCGACTGGTGGAAAGTTATCTATGTGCCTTAGGCCTTGATCAGAAGCCCGATTCACACTGCTTGAGAAAATGTCTCACCAAAGTCATTATCATGATATTGGTCATTGACGATGTATACGATCTCTTTGGCTCACTGGAAGAGCTTAATTGTTTCACTAAAGCTATTGATAGGTTTGTAATTTATGTTCATACAATTTATGCAACAAATTCAACTCGACCAATATATACTTGCGTCATATACATGGATGGATAGATAGATAGATATCGTTCTGATTATACATAATTTTAAATTTTAAATATTTTTTTAATAGGTGGGATTCGCAGGAGATTAAGGAACTTCCTAAGTGCATGCAGCTTTGTTTTCAAGCATTAGATGATATTACTAGACAAAATGCGTACGATTTGGCCAAAGGGAAAAATTGGACTCAAATGCTTCCTCATTTAAGAAGAGTGGTGGGTGCTTATTATTAACTTGTCAATTACATAACTACATTTGTGACAGCAAAACCCTAACATTTGACTCATGATACTAATAGTATGTTTAAATAAAACTAGAAGTAGCTAACCAAGATTAGGAGGATCCATTTCCATTGAAAATACGGTATTTATATGTATTTTCCTTTCAACATTTTCATTTCAGTATATCCTAACATAACTGTTTATAATTTTTTAGTAGTTTTTAATGTTTAATTTTAATACGCAGATCATCGATGTGGTGTTTATATAATAATATAGATATTTTAATATGATGAGTGGAAGTGAAAACAATGTTACATGTTTGTACCATTTGATTTACTAGCTCGTTTGGTAGGGGACAAATGCCTGGCTCAATTTTTTGATATTTCCAAGTAATCTTATAGTTGTCCAACTAACAAACATATATTTGTGTTTTGCAGTGGGCGGAATTTTGTAAGTCATTATTTAAGGAGGCACAATGGGACAATGAAAATTATATTCCTACATTGGAAGAATATTTGGACAATGCATGGATATCTTCAGGTGGTCCTTTAATTTTGCTCCATGCCTTCCTCTCTTTTGTGCAATACGAGACAACGGAGACAATTAATTTGTTTGAAAGGAACAAAGATCTAGTCTACCATTCATCCATGATAATTCGTCTTTGCAATGATCTTGGGACTTCTGAGGTATAATTCTCATTTCTGAATTCTTTCTCCTTGTTAGTGTTCTTTCTTTTTTTGAGTATATAGTTTCATCCAACTACTAAAATCCCTCTTAAGGTATCCACATTTGAGGTCTCTCGGTGAAATATCTTACTTTTTGCGGTTCTTATGGATTCTTCAACTTTTCTTTCAAGATTCTTTGTAAATGATGAGCCCAAAAAATGATTTTTTTCCCTAAAATATTTTACTATTATATTATAAAAGTAAGAGTATTGTGTAAAGCAAACAGGACCCACAAAAACATAAAAAATAAAAAAGTAAAAGAATCTTACAGATAAGATAATAAAGTTCTTCGGGAGGAGATTTTATTAAGATGCTGATATGATACCTTAAGATCCTATTACACAGTCTTAAGACATGAATACTTTTATGCACTAATACGTTTAGTTACTGGACAATCCCTTATAGTCCATTCAAAATTTGAATCCATTAAATTTTTGTCTATTATAAACCTCTTATACTGAGCAAACATAACTACTTTATACAGGCAGAACGAGATAGAGGTGATGCTCCTTCCTCAGTCCTATGTCACATGCGAGAAGCAAATGTTTCCGAGGAAACGGCAAGGAAGCATGTGAAAGCCTTGATCGAACACTCCTGGAGGAAGATCAACCATTGGTATATTAATGAATCATCACCTTCTACACGACCACTGGTTGATCTTAGTGTCAACTCGGCACGGGTCGCACACATGCTTTACCAACATGGGGATGGATTTGGAGTTCAAGATGGGGATACGCGAAAACAAATTTCATCTTCACTTGTCAAACCTTTTACTTTCAATTAGGTTTAGGTCTAATATAAAATATAAATGATAAAGAATGTGAGAAAGAAAAGTGGGCAAAAGTGACTGAATACACGTGAAAAAGATTGGTATTCTAGGCTTACCTGAAATACCATTCTCTTTCATTTATGATACGTCATTAAAAATTAGTCTAGCTTTTATAATATATATTTGTGGCAGATATTAAAGCTATGTAATTTCCCAAAAAAATAAAATAAAATTGATGTGTCATAATATGAATAGAAAGTACCTTTTAAATAGATATACCTAAGGTTTTATCCATTTATCGAAATGGAGGATTTATTTTAAATTAAATTATCAAGGATAGTGCTCCAATTATGTATGTTTTTTCGAGAGATATATATTAAAGCATTTAATTAAAAGATATTAATTAATGATTTATGAGTATACTTTTTGTTTTTTTTTTTGGCATTATATTGCTAAGGGTTAATTAAGCCATAAAAGGGAAAAAGAGGGACTTAAAATCACGCAATTAGTGATGGGAAATTTCTATACTCTACTCAACCGACCGCATAGTATATCATTTGACAAATGAAACATATTGATATATTAATTATTTTAATAGTGTGGTTATTATTGGATAAGAATCTCAATTGTTAAATGATTAATGAGATCAGTTTTATTTAAAAAAGATGATGGGACCTTTTTTCTTTTTTTTTTTTTTTGTGATTTGAGTATTGAGGTTCATTGTGAAATTATAAGAATGGTTTATGTTTTCGATATGAAATCGCAAATAAAGTAGATTATGCATTGCAATCCAAGTTATCAGCATTGTTAGTGGAAAGTACGGATGCAACCACGTCCGGTTTTGAATAGACTATATAAACTCGAAACTCGACTTGCTACCATATTGACGCAATGCGATAAGCTAAAATACCACAAATTTCGTTGACTCTAAGAATATTGGAATAGTGATATCTAAAAACCTATTAATTCTGAGAATACTTAGGCAATTGGCATCAAATTTGAAATCCTATTCAAAAAAATCAAGATTTGGAATAATAAAGCAAAACGCTAAGAGAAATTTCATTCAATATCTAAAAACTACTTTGTTTCGCCCTAAGGTGTACAATACATAGGGAACAAGGTAAAAAATGCTAAAATTAAGAAATTATAAAATTTGAAAGATGAGCAAAGAAAGCCCCCCTAATGCTGGCAGCTTATAAATCAATGTTGGTAGCTTATATTGAAAGATCAGTGGCGTAAATGGTAGTATACAAGGTCGACGGCATAAATTCAATGCTAGTTCTTCTTTGCCATTCTATGTCATTTCTTCAAGTATTTATATCTTATCCCTTTCATTGTATCATTCTCCCTAAGGTAGACAAAATTCACCCTCAAATTTTCTTTGTCTGAATCATCACCAATGTAAGGGATGACATGCTTAACATTAAACACGTCTGCAGTTATGACATGGCTAGATAGCTTCAATCGATAAGCATTGGGGTTGATCTTCTCAATGATCTCCACTGGACCAACATTCTAGCTGACAGTTTGTTATACTCACCCACAAGCAATCTATCTTTAGTAAGGATAGCCCAACATAATCTCCCACAGCAAACTCTACATGTTTCTTCTTTTTGTCAACAACTACTTTATATATGCCTGCAACTCTCTTTAGGTTCTCTTATATAGCTTTATGAATCTCTTGTAGATTTTGGACGAAGTCGTTTGCCTTACCATGAACTCTAGTTTTATTTGGCAAAGGTAGTGGATCAAGTGGATGACGGGGAATGATAGAGCACATTACCTGGCAAGGATTGAAACCAGTGTTGCGATTGATTGCGTGGTTGTGTGCAAACTCTACTTGACTCGGCTTTAGGTCCTAACTCTTCACATGCTCAACCATTAAAGTAAAAACATTATTAGAATCATGAATCTCCTCCTCAAATCTAGCTAATGATAGTAAACTCGCACTACTACTATCATCTTGTTTAGTAGGTTTAGGTTCAGTGAAACCCCTATTAAGCACTACCACAATCTTTACTCCTTTGTATTCAAAACTATATGTATTAGAACTCCCATCATGTGTTACTTCCCTATTGAACTGCTAAGGTCTTCCCAATAGCAAGTGACACGCATCCATTGTGACCACATCACACCCTACAGCATCTTTGTATCTAGAACTAATGGAAAAAGAAACAAGAACGAGTTTAGAAACTATCACCACATCTATTTTTTTCAACCAAGCTAGTTTTTAAGGCTTCGGGTGTTGCTTTAGTTGAATGCCCAATTTCTACATAGCTTCTATTGACACGATGTTCTTACAGCTACCTGAGTCAATCATAACTATATGTATTAAGCACTACCACAATCTGTACTCCTTTGTATTCAAAACTATTTGTATTAGAACTCCCATCATGTGTTACTTCCCTATTGAACTGCTAAGGTCTTCCCAATAGCAAGTGACACGCATCCATTGTGACCACATCACACCCTACAGCATCTTTGTATCTAGAACCAATGGAAAAAGAAACAAGAACGAGTTTAGAAACTATCACCATATCTATTTTTTCCAACCAAGCTAGTTTTTAAGGCTTCGGGTGTTGCTTTAGTTGAATGCCCAATTTCTACATAGCTTCTGTTGACATGATGTTCTTACAGCTACCTGAGTCAATCATAAACCAACACATCTTACCCAAAATTGTACAAGTGGACTGAAAAATATTATTTCTAAGCCAATCTTCATGAACTGCCCTCGACATCATATAGGACCTTCTAATAACTAGATTCTCCTTGCCATCACCTGTAGGAATCTCTTCTTCCATATGTTTTGTATCAAATACAGGTTCTCTATCCCTTCCATCCTTAAAGATAGTATCATCATCCTCCTCATCATTTTCATCAACAAATAGTGCCTTTTTCTCTACCTTCCTACACTTGGATTGTCGATGACCAGGCTCCCCACATTTGAAACACCTTATTTCACTACTACTTGGTCCACTAGCACTAGGCTTATTGAGCTATCCAAAACTACTACTACCAGCATCACTACTACCCGCAACCTTAGTACTTGCACCATTAACCTTGCTATCACTACTGGCAATCACACAAATTACCCAACAACCAACTGCTTGATCTCCCTTGTTGTTTCTCTACTATCAAAGCAGTCTAATGAGCAACATACACATTAACAAGATCAAATAAATTCATAGTATCCTATATTTGCACCCTCAACCCTCTAATTTACCTTGCTATTAGCTGGTCATCCGTCTCTTGAATCTCATTTCTAGCAACTAACTGATAAAACTCAGAAGTACAGTCATCAACTGACCTGCTGCCTTGTTTCATATTCTACAGTCTCTGGTACATGATGTGCTAAAAATTGTAGGGCAAAATCGCAGAACACAAGTGCCTCTTCATCTTCTCCCATGAAGTGATTTTCGATTTGCCCAATCTAAGTAAGGTCAGTTTCGTCTGTTGCCATCATGTTGTGGCCCTACCACAGAGTCAGGCTGCCACCAATTGTACTCGTTTGTCATTAAGGACATTTTTAAAATCAAGAATCTCTTCCACTATGGCTAACCAATCTAAAAACTTCTCTAGTTGTAAACTTCCATGGAACTTTGATATTTCTGTTCTCATACCTAGCTCCCAACACCTTTGGTCTTCCTCTATGCAAGGTTTACCATGCATATGTGGTAATTTAGCATGTTGTCCGTCCTCCTCAATTGAAGACGAATCATCATCTGCCTCAACCACATCTAGCATTGGATTAGGGTTTTTATTCTCGTTTAGGGTTTTCATTTCTTTGGGTTCCCATCAACGTACCCATTCTTTCAGTCAATCGATCCACAACTCCCTCTAACCTACATTCTAACACCTCATCTAGTCGCTCATCAATCATCTACCCGATCTTTCGATCTATTTTATCACAATAGTAGATCTTACCCATAGCACGATGTTGATTGGCTTGTCTCCATGGTGCCATTATTACCAAAAGTGAACGCAACTCTAATACCAAATCTATACACTAAGATAAGCGAAAATACCATAAATTCCGTTGATTATAAGAATATCGGAATAGTGATCTCCAAAAGCCTATTAATTCTGAGAAAATAATTAGGCAATTGGCATCAAATTTGAAATCATATTTAAGAAAATTGAGATTTGGAATAACATAGCAAAACGCTTATAGAAATTTCATTCAATATCTAAAACTACTTTGTTTCGCCCTAAGGTGTACAATATATAAAAAAATAAGGTAAAAAATGCTAAATAAAGAAAGACGAATAAAGAAAGTCATCCCAACACTGGTAGCTTATAAATCAACATCAATAGATTATATTGAAAGGCTGTAACATAAATGGCAATGTAGAAGGTGGCAACATAAATTCAATGCTGGTTCTTCATTACCATCCTATGCCATTTCTTCAAGTATTTATATGTTATCTCTTCTACTGCATCATTCTCTCCAGGATGGACAAAATTTGCCCTTGAATTTTCTTCATCTGAATCATCACCAATGTAAGAGATAAGATGTTTCACATTAAACACCTATGCAATTCTCACATGGCTAGGTAGCTTCAATCAATAAGCATTGGGGTTGATCTTCTCATTGATCTCCACTAGACTAATAGATTCACCATCAAATTTTCTTCGTCTGAATCATCACTAATGTAAGGGATGAGATGTTTAACATATAAGGTCTACCAAACCTTATTCTATAACCTTAC